>JAVJGJ010000037.1:86682436-86726186 GCA_035590215.1 Microhierax caerulescens
TTGCAGAGCAGAAGCTTCATCCCAAGAATTGTGACCAGCAGGTCAGGGGAGGTTATTCTCCTCCCCCCACCACTCTGCTTTCATGAGACTCCACCTGGAGAACTGAGTTCAGCTCTGGAGCCCCCAGCATAAGAAAGACATGGACCTGCTCAAGCAGGCCCAGAGGAGGACCATGAAGGTCATGAGGGCTGGAGCACCTCCTATATGAGGACACGCTGAGAGAGTTGGGGTTGTTCAGCCTAGAGAACAGAAGGCTCTGGGGAGACCTTATAGCAGCCTGCCAGTACCTAAAGGGCATCTACGGGAAAGATGGGGAGGAATTCTTTATTCGGGGCGTGTAGTGATACAGTGAGGAGTAATGGTTTCAAACTGGTAAGAGGGTAGATTTAGATTCAATACTAGGAAGAAACTATTCACTGTGAAGGTGGTGAAACACTGGAACAGGTTGCCAGAGAAGTTCTGAATGCCCCATTGCTGGAAGTGTTCAAGGCCAGGGTTGGATGGGGCTTTGGAACTAGATGATCTTTAAGGTCTCCTCCAACTCATTCTGTGATCTGTCTTACTGCCTAAAATATACTGTGACTGCGCTGCTGAGACTGAAAATTAAGTCCATGGAAAATAAAATGAGATGCAAATGTAATGATTAAGTGAGATATTTGTCTGTGGCGTAAACTGACACACATTTTTCCCAGACATTGAATTACATATACTGTTTTCTCATTCTCCTTCTTCCAGTCTTCTTCCAGTAGTAAGGCACAGGTGAATGGGCTGTGCACTGGATTAATAGGGCTTTACGTTAACTTAAGTTATGCTCAACCGTGGCAGAAGAGCCAGAGAGCCTGACTTGACTTGCACGTTTCACAGCAATTTACTTTTTGTGAGTAGAGAATAGTACCACTAAAGCAAGCAGTGTTTCATACTGCCCACAGAAGATTAAATGGCCAGACATTATTCCTTGCAAATAGTTGTTTCAATTCCTGCAGAACTGTGATTGTATTTTTTGGTCACAGACTAAATGCTTCTTAACTGACTTTTTTATTAAAAAAAAAAAAAATAATGGTTTTTTGTAACGCACCAACTTGTTTCTTTTCCCCTGTTAGTAACGATGCGTCAGTTTGATCATCCTCATATTGTGAAGCTCATTGGAGTTATTACAGAAAACCCAGTTTGGATAATCATGGAACTCTGTACGCTTGGGGAGGTAGGAAAAATCCTCGTACAACTTTGGTCTTCTCTCTTTTAGCTTACAGATATCTTTACAAAAGACTGAAAAAAAATCACTTCACAGTACTACTAATGCAAAGACACTCTCTTCAAACATATCGTACTTGTTTGTAGAATTATGGACTCAGAAACAGGAGTGGCAGTATTTGACCTAACTCCTCCGCTGAAGGAACTGCATCAGCTCATACCAAAGTGATTTAATCATATTTTTCAGAGAATTAAATTGCTGTTCCAGAGTGAGAGCCTGACCTGTGTCAAGATGAAGATAATGTGGTATCATTTAAGCAGCATTTTCAAGTATACCTTCTAGAAGTGAAATTGTGGTACATCATGTATTCTTCCTGAGTAAATACTGCAGTTTTCCTTGGAAACCTGAATTTCTTACAGGTTTTTTTTCTGTACAGTCTCTGCAGCAGAGACCCTAGATAAGATGACTTTCCTCATTATTCTGTCTTTCAGATGAATGGTTTATACCAAACTAGGTTTCAGGTTTTATGGTCAGTTTGTTTTCTTTGAGCTGTGTTTCTGAAAATGTGAGCTGAAGTGGTATTTCATACTGTATTGTAAGATAGTCATTGTAATAACCAAACTGCAATATGTTGTCAAAAAACACAAAAAAACCAAAACCAAAACAAAAGGGCAGAAAAAACTGTAGCGGAGAAGTAATTTTTTGTCAAAAAAATTACGGATTTCCTTTCAAGTGCCCAAATCACTTCTCAAAGCCTTGGTTTAATTTATAAGGAGACTTCAGTGCCATCTTCCATTAGGTCCTAACTGCCTTATACTGGGAATATAGCTTACAAAAATTCTGCACTGATATTGGCTACTCTGAGCTAAATCCAGTTGTTTTAGCAAATGTAGATTAAATTAAATGCTTCCAAAAGAATATTGATCTAATCAGTGTTTGGATTGGCCACGAACTGTTTTGTTCTGAAATTATTTAGGCCAGAAACATGCACAGTTCTCAAGGGAAGAATGCATGAAAAGTGCAGGAGTGCTTTGCTCTGGAACAGCAGCAGCATATGCTCTTCAAAAGGAGCATGAAAGCAATGCACAGATTTTTTTTGTGTGTGTGTTTGGCTAACAGTTTTTGTGTAGTAAAACCTGCTTGAAATTAACTCGGAGTCAGATTTCTTCAAGGCAAGTGGTTTTGTTTTCTCATCCAGTCATATGGGAACACGTCTGTTGATACTTGTGTAAACTTTACAAATTGAGATATGCCTTGTTCAAATTTGTTATTTTTTTGTCCTAACTTCTTTCCATTTTTTCCTTCTTTCTGCAAAAAGTTGAGATCATTTTTGCAAGTAAGAAAATACAGCTTGGATCTGGCCTCTCTGATACTCTATGCTTACCAGCTTAGCACAGCACTTGCCTACTTAGAGAGCAAAAGATTTGTACATAGGTAAGATGTTTTATATGTATGTACATGTTTATTGTTATACGAGGTGTTCTAGATTAATGAGTTTTTGGTAGTGGTCTGGCTGTTAACAGCTCAAGTGAACACAAACATTTACAACACATAGTTCAGTTCTTTGAAGCCTTCCTTTTGTGTTTCTTTTCCTTGACTTATAGTGTGTAGCAGCAATACTTTGAACTCTTAAAATCCACTTAACTGTTTTATGTTAGACTTCGCATTATATGCCATTTTTTCAGAGGCTGTCAGCAAAACGACACCCTTTGCAAGAGTGACACCTGCTGGCCTGCTCCTCGATTGACTAGGAGATGATGCTGGCTTTTAATCAGAATAGATTTTAGCTGAGTTGATGCTTTGTGATTACAATATTTTTTCAAAGCTGAGAGTCAACTGTATTCTTCAAAATCCAAATACAGAAAAGCAAAATAAGGGGTAGGCAGTTTCTTAGGTAAGGAGCAAAGAAAGCAAAATATTTGTAGAGTACAAGTACTGGCTAAACCAGAAAATGAACCAGAATTTCCTTCTAGGTGTGTTCTGAATTTTACTCCCTTGAATTTGAACATGAGCTTTCTAGGGAGATGAAACTGGCTGTAGCCTCTTACAGTATGCAATTAAAAGTTCACAGCACTCCAATTATCATGTACAATTTCATTTTGAACTTGAAGCGTTTATTTGTGTTTAAATACATACGTTCAAATTCTACATGTATGTTGATATATTGTACATACAAACACATACACAAGTATTAGGTATGTATAAATATACATACGTATATAAGAAGATTGTAAATAACAAGCCCTTAGGATTGTTACAAATACTTGGGTATCAACTGGCTGCTCATGGCTTGGACAGACGTACTTTTCGCTGGGTCAAAAACTGGCTGGATGGCCGAGGCCAAAGAGTGGGGGTGAGTGGAGTTATATCAAGTTGATGGCCAGTCACAAGTGGTGTTCCCCAGGGCTCAGTATTGGGGCCAGTCCTGTTTAATATCTTTATCAGTGATCTGGGCAAGGGGATTGTGTGCATTCTCAGTGAGTTTGCAGATGACACCAAGTTGGGTGGGAGTGTTGATCTGCTTGAGGGCAGAAAGGTTCTGCAGAGGGAGCCAGCAGTGGGCCCAGATGGCCAAGAAGGCCAATAGCATCCTGACTTGCATCAGAAAGTGTGACCAGCAGGACTAGTTGGCACTGGTGAGGCCAAACCTCAAACACTGTGTTCAGTTCTGGGCCCCTCACTTCAAGAAAGACATTGAGGTGCTGGAGCGTGTCCAGAGCAGGGTGATGAAGCTGGTAAGGGGTCTGGAGCACAAGTCTTGTGAGGAGCAGCTGAGGGAACTGGGGTTGTTTAGCCTGGAGAAAAGGATGCTAAGGGGAGACCTTATGGCTCTCTACAGCTGCCTGAAAGGAGGCTGTAGGCAGGAGGCGGGTGGTCTCTTCTCCCAGGTAGCAAGCGATAGGACAAGAGGAAATGGCCTCAAGTTGTGCCAGAGGTGGTTTAGACAGTATATTAGGAAAATTTTCTTGACAACCAAAAGGGTTGTCAAGCATTGGAACAGGCTGCCCAGGGAAGCAGTTGAGTCACCATCCCTGGAGGTATTGAAAACAGAAAGTGTTAGGTAAAGGTTGAACTCCATGATCCAACCTAAGCAATTCTATGATTTTGGCCAAGTAGCTGTTTGTTTTTTTTTTAACTCAAGGAATAAAATTTCAAAATAACTGCCCAGAGAAGCTGTGGATGCCCCATCCCTGGAAGTGTTCAAGACCAGACTGGATGGGGCTTTGAGCAACCTGGTCTCGTGGAAGGTGTCCCTGCCCGTGGCAGGGGTTTGGAACTAGGTGATCTTTAAGGTCCTTTCCAACCCAGACGTTCTGTGATTCTATGATACAGCTTACTCATACTGTTCTGTAATGGGCAGTTCATTTAGTTTGATGCTCAAAGCTTAATCTGTTGATACTTAGTCAAGCCTGCTGAAATCCACAATCAACAGACACGTAATAAGACAGGTTGTCTCACCTCAGAAACTCCAAGAGAAAAATGCCTAAGTCTTTTTGTAATCCCTGTGGCGTCACTAAAACCTGAGCTTTCCTTGTTAGGAAGCCTCTTACAGGACTGAGATCTTAAACCAGTTCCTTACCTTTGCAGGGTCAGGAGGCAAATTTTCTTCTTTCCATTGGTTCTAATATCCAAAAATTGATCTCCTGAGATATTTAAATAGATGAAGAATAAAACTTTTTCCTCTGATGACTACATTGACGGTTATACTTTCAGACGACTTTCAGTTACTGCTTACAAGGATCAACTGTACTGCAGCATTTCTGCAAACTTCTCAGAATCAGTAGACAAATACATAGCTGTCTTTTTCTGTACAGACATACCCAAACAATGACTTGAAAAATAATTCAGTCCTTTCAAAGGCGTCTGATACTTCTGGGGTTTAATAATTGTTTTCAAATGATATTTCACTGCTTTTAAATGACTAGAAATAATGTCTCCTCTCTTTGGCAGGGATATTGCTGCTAGAAATGTGCTGGTGTCTGCCACTGACTGTGTGAAATTAGGTGACTTTGGTTTATCCCGATACATGGAGGACAGTACTTACTATAAAGGTAAGTTAATACTCCAGACCCTTCTTGCAGGCCAGCTGGAAAACAATTGCTTCTCACAAATACTGAGTTTGTTGTCAAAAGTAATTAACCAGCTTACTTAGTCTAGCTGAGTCTAGCTGTTTTATTTGTATAAAAAGATAAGCTATTCAACAGTTTAATAGATGGCAGTAAATTCCTACAGGTGTGCTTAAGAAGAAGAATCACAAGCTCTGATTTAAGTTGCAAAAAGTAGGAAATTCATATGTAGGTAAGATGCTGCTTTTTAGGACAAGCTTATAGTGCTTTCTTTATAATTTTTAGAAGACTAACCACATTTGAGGCCTTTTTGAGTTAATATTCATGGCATAACAAGGTAATCTACAATGAGTTCAAGGTTACCTACAGATAAATTTTGAGTTTGTGCTGTCCTTTCATGTTGCGTACTTCAGATGCCTCTGGAGTAGGGAGATGCAGTGCAAAAAAAGTCTTTTAAAGCCTACTTTTCCCCGTATTTTGGATGGAATACTGATCTTCAGTGACTCCAGCAGCTGTGAGGTGTCCTGCAGTGCCTGATAGATGGAAAGAAAGCAGAATAGAGATTGCATGTAGGGTACCAAACTAGCATTGCAGATCTGGTGTATATTATGAAACCATGTATTCATAAATATAATTTTCAATATTTTTCTAGTTTCAGTCATGTTTTAAAATATATTATATCTGGCCCCTTATACTTCATTATGTTTCCTCATTTCATTTGTCCCATATCACTGTGAGCTACATATCATTATTTTAATTGCTCAGAAGAGAGGGGAAATAATTTTGACAATCATTTCTCCTTGTGCTTTTGGAGTTTGTTGTTGGGGGCTTTATTGGGAGGTTTAGGGATTTTTTTGTTGTTGTTGTTTTTGATCATTCTTTTTTCTGTTTTATATAAGGCCAAACAACCTACCCTTTTTAATAAATCATTTAAAAACATCTACTGCCTTGCTGAGATTTTGTGACTATGTGAGATCTAGTGCTTGTACCTTCTTAACTGTAGTAGTTGCATCTTGAAATAAGAATTAACTTAAAACTTGAAGGAGCTCAGTCAGTCTGGATACTTCAGCAAAGTGCTGATCTTCTTTATAGATAGAGGGCTCCCAGCAGAGCTGGTCAGACAGTGCAGAAATCTCTTGTGATATTTGATAGTGACAGCAACATAAAATTTGATTAAGTGCTTCACTGGAGATGGTTTTGCTTATGCATTACTTCGCCGAGAACAAAATCTATTTGAGCTCAGTAGCAGGAATCACAGCCTGCCTTTGTCTTGCCTTCCATGTAGCTTCCAAAGGAAAATTACCTATTAAATGGATGGCTCCAGAATCAATCAACTTCCGACGATTTACCTCAGCTAGTGATGTGTGGATGTTTGGTAAGTGAACACTAAATGATGAGGGTTCTTAAGTGTCCTGTTAGAGAAGTTCGATGTTTCATTTTAACTACTGTACATGAAAAATTTCCAGATACTTGGCACTGGTTTTACTGTACATTCTGAAAATGCGGTTTCTTCCAGCACATTTTCCATTTATATGTTTTTCTTTTCCTTTTTCTACTCGGCAAGCCTAAAGTTTCACGTGCCTTTTTGCCTCTAGTAAGAAGCTAACAGAAATGAAAGGACAAGGAAGTTAGGTCATAGTCATGAGGTGATATTTTTACTGTTGTTTCTCCCTCTTTTTGTTATACCACTGTTAACTTGCTCTTTCTATTTCATATTCTCACTTTTTCTTCTACGGTGATACGCCCATTTCCTTGCTTAGAGTGTAGATTAGCCTATGTGATATCCTATTCCAGATCTTTAATGCTAGATTCTTACTTAATTTGACTTTCATAGCTCCTGCTAGCTTACAAATTATGACCAGAAACTGAGTAAAATAAGGGTAAATGGGAATGTCCTGAAGCCTTGAACTTTTTCCTAAATATGGAAGTTTGTGTATGAATCTGATCATTGGTGCTCAGACTTTGTCCAGACTGCTGAGATAGTGCTGGATAGTGCAAAGATAGACTGTGTAAAGGAACAAAGATGATGAGACTTAAAACAAAAGCAGGACAGTCAAGAAAGAGTTCACCCTTTTTACAGAACAAAATTTGAATGTTTTTAAGTAAAGGGTATGTGAATTTTAACAGGTTTAGAGTTTCCTTCAAACTATTAGTACAGTCAGAGTTAGAAGAGTAAAGTCTATGGAATACTGAGGCCAATCCTAAGCTGACAGACCATTTTTCCCTTCATGCTTTTAACACAGTTTCAACAGAAACTGTTCTATTACATAGTTTGAGCACCAAAAATTTGGATCAGTGCCAGCGTTAAAACACCCTTAAAGTGAAAATATGCTCTAGGTGTCGAAACAAGCCAGTTAGAACTAGTCAAAGGGAAAAGCAAACACAACTCATGCTACCTCATAAAAAAGTTGATTTGAATATGAGCAACCATTCTGATTTGCAAAAGGTAAAAGGTGGTTACATGTGAAGCCAGGCTGCTGTGAGCCAGCTGTGGGTCATGCTCCTCATAAGTAGTTCAGGTTGATGCTGGGTGTGTAATCCTACTGCACATCACTCATCTCTGCTGCCAGCTGGTAAGTCAAAACTGATTCCCTAGCTGTAAGTTTTAGAAGAAATTGCACTGTTCAGCTGTACAGAATTGGGGTTTGTTTCTTTTTTAACAGGTTTTGTTGGCTGCTTACACTGGAGATAATTTTTTTGGCTGTGTTTCTCAGGTGTGTGTATGTGGGAGATCCTAATGCATGGGGTAAAGCCCTTCCAGGGAGTGAAGAACAATGATGTGATTGGGCGAATTGAGAACGGTGAGCGGCTCCCAATGCCTCCAAACTGCCCTCCTACCCTCTACAGCCTTATGACCAAGTGCTGGGCATACGACCCTAGTAGACGACCCAGGTTTACTGAACTTAAAGCACAACTCAGGTAGGGTTATACTTCTGAAAAGTTGTTTCCTTGTTCAGAAATACTTATTTTTGCTGTATCTTCTGTTACAGTATTATCTTTCTGTGGAAAATGCAAGACAGTGTATTAAGTTTTATCTTCAGAAGGCCAGGTTGTTGCTACTCTTTTGGAAATCTGGACCTTATCTGTTGGAGAAAATTAGACTAGGTAATAAATTTGAATAACTGGAAGTATGAATCACCTTTCTCTCCCAAGAAAAAACTCCAGACTTTATTAGCAATTTGCTTATAATTTTAGCTATGTATGCTACAATCCTTGGGGAGGGGCGGAGAAAGAACTTAGAGTGATTACCTAGTAAAAAATGCAGAGGGCAGTTTTGGGGTAGAAACGTATCCTTTCTCAGATAAATGAACTATCAGGTGAATGCTGTTGAAAATTATTTTTTAACATATATAGCACACTAGTTGGCCTGAGCCTGCAATAAATGTGACATTATTGACTAGAAATTCTTTTACCTGTTGTAAACCAGGATATAGACTACCTTATATGTACCTTGGAATAAATTTGAGCACACACTTTTGATACCAGTTTAAATTCACACCCTCGTTTATTCTGCAATAATTTATTCCTGTGTCCATATCTCTGTTTCACCCGCCATAAACTGGGAGTGGTATTTAAACTTTGAAACGTCACTGAGATATTGTGCAGACACATCTGATATGTGTGACCAACTTTGAGATTTTATGATTGGTTTTGAGAGATTTTGATCCATTTTGCCTAAGTCAATATAAGCTTTAAACAGTATGTAGGTATTGTACACTGTAAATCCATTCTTGGATTTGTTGTAATTCACTGCCAAATATGCAGTTTTATCTTATGTCTTGTTTCAGAGTTGTGCTTTGTGGCATGTTTTGTTTTCATAATATCATTTTGTGCTGTCACTGGGTGTTCATGATACAAGATAATTCATAGGTAGCTAAAATAAGAGACAGTTTTAATATAATTATGATGCTGTTTCAGAGGTGCAGTGTGGATAACTTTGCTATCTTTTAAGTTTTTTGGTGTTTTGTAAAATTTCATATGGTTCCACCATCTGTTACTCTGGGAGCTGCAGTGTAGACTAATAATTGACATAGCTAGAGGAAGACACAGCTCTTCTCACAAATAACTTATCATCCTATTGAGTGTGTGGAGTTAACCACAAAGGAAGTAATCATAGGGCTGGGTAGAGATTGCAAGGAAAAGATAGACACAGTTGTGTGATTTGGGTAATAAGTGGAAATTGGCAATGTGCTTGCTTGTTTTGTTTTGTTTTGGTTTTTTTTTTCTCTGGAAGAATAGGATTCGTTTTAATTTGCTGTCAGATTGTACTGGTAACTTACAGGTGGCTGGCATGGAGGAATTTGAAGCCCTAAAAATGTGACTAGGAGGGTGGCTATGGTGTGCAAAGGCAGGCAGGGCAGGGAGAGTGTCTCACCAGCAAGGGAAAAGGATGAGTAAATCCAGACTAAAAGTAATTGTGTTGTGGGGGGTGAAGTAAATGTGGGCTATACTCAGAAAAAGAGCAAAGGCAGCAAGAATTATAACAGCATGAGTCAGGAGGAGGAAAGGGGAAAAAAAAAAGTGAAAGATATGGTGGAAAGGTAGCACCATATAAAAAGGGTTGGCCAGTGCCCAAAAGCCCGCTTCTCCTCGGAAAAAAGGGCGAGAACCAACACTCATGACATGTAACAGGGCAAATCGTCATTGGTTACAAATTAAAGTGTTTCCCACTGTGTACGGGTAAGCTCCGAAACAGGTCACCCAGAAAGACTCAGGAATTTCCATGCTGGCAGACTTTCGAACCTTGACTGGAAAAGGCTCTGAGCAACCAGACCTTGCTGTGCGTGGAGTCCAGCTTTCCCAGGACTTGAGACCTCCAGGAGTCTCTTCCAACCTAAACGATTCTCTGATGCTAGATGAAAAATGCACCCAGGGAGGTGGGATTTTTGCTCCTTTATTCATACTAGGAGATTTGATTGTTTATAGAGGGCAGCCTCTCTCCTGGCGCCACAGCAGCCCTAAAATCCAGATTTTACCCTCTTCTTACAAAAGCATAGTCTTCTGCCACACCAAGCTGGTCACCTTTGTCTCCTGGAAGTTAGGCAGCACGGTTGTCCTTGGGGCTTCTTTGCGCTGCTTGCAGACAGAGGCAGCCTCTTGCTGGAAAGGTTGCCAATTCCCTTATGATGAGGCAATCTCAGGCAGCTAGAAAAGATTGTGTTTCAAAACTCAAATTCCCATGAACTTGCAAAAACAAGCCATTTCCCTGGTGGCCTTTTCTGTGTGGTGTTGCTGCTGCTCGTTCTGGATCCTATCCAGGGTTGTCTTTTCAAGCTGAGAGCAGACTAGTTGTTTGCTTGAAGCCAACGATACAGCACCGCTACATTCCTCTCTGTTTTAATGAGAAAAAGTCAATGGCTTTGGGAAAAAAAAATCTTTTCTGCATCTGAAATAGCACTGATGGGAACATAAGCATTTCATGTGTTCGCTGTTTATTATTTGATTTTTTTCCCATTTCCTGGTACATCTGCTTTGCACAAATTGTATGTAAAAGCGAGATTAAGTAGTAGGTGCTACCTTGCTACTGCTGCAATTCTGTCACTGACTGGGCCAAAATTAGAATCTGGGATATTTTAATCAGGTTGCCTTGCTGATTTTGTGTAGAAGAGATTTTTTAGTCTTGCATTATGTGGTAATTTATACAAAAGGCCCTTTGCAAAGTGAACCAATGTACCCAGATCATACAGTATCACTTTTATAGCATTTCTCTTCAGAACAACTTCTAGCCACTTACTGTAATCATACACTTACTATACTATAATCCCACACTCACTATAACCATACGCTATCTTATGCATGCACGTATTAAATTTTATTTATTCAGTGCTATGTTCTATATGCTGCAAGCCTGTATTGCTAAGATAGCCCCAATGTACTCACAGGCTTTCATGTAAATCAGGTCCCAGGCTGTGCTTACAAGCTGTGGTGCCCAGAATATCCTTTTGGTTGGTAATTCTGTTAAAACGGAGGGGGGGGTTGCACTGGAGGTTAAGTTGGATTTTAATTTGGAGCTTTCAAATTAATGTAATTGAATGACATTTTCACTGCATCATTGAATAAATTCTGTGTAAAGCACCTAGGAGTAACCCTTTCTCCTAAAAATAGCAATATAAACAGCAGTTTTATCACGGCTGTGGTAAGTGTCACTGGCCTTCTGTTGGTCACAGGTGAAGCAGCAGAGGTTTTAACGGAGTGGGTGACCCCAGTAGCATCCTAGCACTACGGAGCATGTTAAGTACAGCTCTAAAAAGAATGGGGGGAAAAATAAAAAGAAAGAAAGAAAAGACCAATTCATGCTTTTAAAGTCTGTTTTTGTTACAACAGTGACATAATTAACTGATGAGAACTGGACTTGAGCATTTGATGCAGGTCCTAAAATGTTGCTTGTAAATAAAAGAAACAAAACTGGTAAGAGTGGGGAGCAGTTTGAGTCCTCTCCTTTTGTGGCATCCTGCCAAAAAATAGTTTAACACATACTTGAGATACGTGATCAAGGCTGCAAAATGCTTCATTAGCCTTTTGCTCTTTGACAGTGACCGTTAGGAATAATCTGTGATCCATGCGAAAGTGCTTTTAAATTAGAGCAGTATGCAAAAATATGTTCATCAGCATCCAGCTTTGCATTTCTGCTGCCTGGACACCACTGAGAGGAAAAGAAGGCTGCTTGTTCATGGTCAGCACTTATTGTAGGTTCCCATTCACCACAGCAGCAAACACTGGTATTGCTGTGCCTTTTGAAGTGTAAGGATACATTTTAATATTTCAGATATTCCTACACTGAAGCTCCCAGTAAATGTTTTATTTCCATTGTCACGGGCCAATCTCAATAAAAAGATTGTAAATTAAGTTAGTTTATCAATTTTGCAAACTGTTAATGGTCAAGATTTTTCATCAACTTAACCTAGCCAAGAAGATGAGTTAAATTTGTCTGTACTACCTCAAGATTTGCTGGGTGAATCATATGAATAGAAATACTTCTCTGCTTGCTCCTCTATGCTGCTAAAAATACATGCAGTTTGGGAAAATATGCCTAGATCTGACTTTCCTGACCTTCTGCAAATTCTAATAAAGTATTCAGAGTGCTTGAGCAGCTGCACTGGGAAAAGGTCAAAAATATCTCTTGGCATGCTTTTACTCTGTCTATGGATTGGTCTTCCCTTTGCAAAAACAAAGATGTTTCTGTGAGTCATTTATATTTTCTGTGTTTTTTCAAGTAGTACTTCTCTGAGGCATTTCTATTTTATATTCTCATTGGCAATACTCAAGGGCATCCAAGTACAAATTCTGCTGCAGTGATCAGGCTTTGACCAGGCTGCTGGGTTGCTGGGGAAAGGACCACCTGATGACCCAGGTGACGAAAGAGCAGAGTGGGTTGAATTAAGAGTTCTAAGGCAAAAACCTGAGCCCATGTTACAAAAAACAAGCCATTTCAGTAGAAATTTGTCATGTCCAGTGATGTGATTTAAGTTAATGGTGTTGTATTGAATACTGTGACACCACAGATAAAATGGCTTTGATAGCAAGGCAGGTAGGTATTGGTGTTTCATTCCTTCTTGTGGAAAAACAGGGCTGTGCTGTTACAAATTATACGCATGGCCCCAAATTGTCAATAAGCCATCTCTAAATTTAGTCAGCTGCTTTTACCCGACTCCTGTTCCATTCTTTGCTTAGAGTAGAGCAACTACTGTATCAACAACTTTGTTAAAAATCTGTATTTTTATTCATGTAATGTCTGGGTGGATTTTTTTTGTGTTGATTTGTTGTGCTTTTTTAAAATTTAGAGGTGTTTCTTGAAAGGTCATTATCATGGTTCATGGCTGCGGATGCATGTCGGCTGATTTTTCAGGCTATATAAAAATGCTTGCTGAATATCTGGTGTGACCTAGCTGTAAAGCAGTGTGCTTTTGCTAGTTCTTCATGGGTTCAAGTAGGAAATAACTGCATTTTCCTTATTCTGAAAGAAGAGGGAGGTATAATAGAAAGATTTTCTCTTTTTAGTTCCCTGCATTGGGCTGTAGCTGTGTTTCCATGGTAGTTTTATCAGGATGACTTTTGCAAAATAACTTGACCGATTTTGTTTTCATTCCACATTCTTGTGTTACTTCAGTAATGATGGATGGAAATTGCAGCAATACTTACAACTTGGTTTAGCTGCAGTGAGACGAGACGACTTCTCTGCTTTTTAGAAGTGGCATAGATTTTTTTTGTTGGCTGAGTAAGGAAAAGCACAGCTCTCATCTCTAACCAAGCAGGAATTTATTCTTGAAATAAGCAACAGAGTTCCAAGATTAGAATAGATTGCTGTCGTTGATCTCATCCCCTGCATGAGTAATTCTGGGTGGCTATTTAGAAGGCTGAACAGGAGATTATAAACTCAGAACCTAGCTTTGTTTCTGGAAACGGGAGTGATAAAGAAGCTGGAATAGCTCCTTTACAGGATTATCTTTACACTGGGGATAGCAATATGAAAATAATCTGCCCGACTCACGTCTCCAGACTATACATGTAGCATGCAGCTTCAACGAATTTGCAGCTCCCTATTTCAAAGCTTCATTCTGAGTATTTTTCAAATGGCAAATATCCAACGTTAATAATCCACATAGCAGAACTGGGAGGAGGCTGCTGTGGGGGCAGCAGTATCATGTTGAACTTCAAATAGTCTCTTTAATAGTCAGAACAGTGGTAAGTAGCAAACTAGTTTTACTACTGTCTTTTGTACTTTGTTGAAAATGTAGCCTTTTGACCTGAATGTTTAGAAGCTGAGTGAATACTGTCAGGTATTTCTGTTTTGCTAAATTAGTTTGCTGAATGTGTTCCTGGTTAGGCTAAAATGTAAGAGTTGAAGACATAGTATTTAAAATGGGGTTTGACTGCTTGGTTTAAAAAAGAAAACAAATCCCAGTGATCTGAAGCTCTGTTGGGCTTCAGTAAAGAACATTTTCAGTTTGTTTTGAACCTTTGCGGCAGTTTAGTGTAGTAATTTCTTGTGAACAGGAAGTTTTCATGCAAGTAAGTGCTTGATTTATTGTCTTTGAGGGTTTCTCTGTATAATTACACATCAAAAGGACTGTTAACATGCAAAAAAATTTTGTGCAAGATCAGCCACAGCTTTCTGAAAACTTGGTGCTGCTTCTGTTGTTAAAAACATGCTGGTAATCCTACAGAAGTATTTCTTCCTGATACTGATTTTCAGAAACCTAACCAATATACAATATAAGTAAAATAAGTTTGTGTTTCAGTGCTCATTCACTTTGTTGAATAGTGTTCATTAGTCTGAAAATGTGAGAGCTCTGAGGAGAGGTTTGTCAGACATTGAACTAGACTTTTACTTAAATATAATGCGTTTTTCTTAGTACAATACTGGAAGAAGAGAAGCTGCAGCAAGAAGAACGAATGAGAATGGAATCCAGGCGACAAGTCACTGTGTCCTGGGACTCAGGAGGATCAGATGAAGCTCCTCCCAAGGTATCTAAGACTGCAAATTATGTGGGTTTAAAAAATAAACAAAACCCCTCTTTTTATTCCATTTATTTCTTCAAAGCCGCCTTTGACGGGTTTGTTCAAACAACGGTGTTCTGGTCAAATTTGTCATCATTCTGTTAATACGTGCCTGAAATGACCCAGCTATACTTGAACTGTTATCAGAACTGATGCATGCTATAATAATGCACTAATGATTTCCTGTTTCTTGTTTAACTTGTAAAAGACTGCCATAGTTGCCACAAAATTGTATCCTGGCCTTTTCTTTTTTCTTCTCTTGCAGCACTCCTATGAAACATTAGCTAGTGAGTCCGCCAACCAGCATGAAGTTTATTTATAACTCATCAGTGAAAGGATAGTAATGGCATTTTCCTTATTCTGGACAGAAAATTAGAGATTTGCTTCCAAGGACCTTATGTGATTTAGTTTACACTTAATTTCGTTTCATTACATGCCTGTCCTGTTTGGATGTCACTGATGTGTTCTGCAGCTGTGATAGTGTATAATCTCCCCAGTTGCTGAGCACTCTCTTCTCTCAGTAACTTGTCTGCTTCTCGTTGGAGTTATTTTGCACTTTGAAGGATCAAGCCTGTATTTTGAAGAATTTCATCTTCAGTCACCACTGTAATGTGGAATATTATCTGCATCCTGATCAGTTTGTGATGAATTCCTGTAGCTGTATATGCAAGCTCTGGTGCTGATAATGATTTCAGTAGTATTTGCGTGGCACCTTCTGCACACATCCCCCAACACTCATAGGAAGGCAATTTATTTTTATTCTGTTTTGCTTCCCGATACCCAGCTTGTTGCCTGATAGATTTCCAAGCTTGGTTCTGTGTTTTGATAGCTTTATGGTAACCAAGAAATATGGGCAATGGAATTGTTGCTTTCATTTCAGAGTTAAAACCAGCAAACAATCCATCAACCTGTTTAGCCATCTGAGATTAACTGAACTAAGAAAATATCCTTGTACAGAATGATAAAGACATTTTTCATAAAATTCTGCAATCTCAAAGTAATGCCTTTAACGGCCAGGAGACTGAAAGAGCCCATATGCAGAATCATGAAGTTTGGAGGTTTTTTTCCCTCTTTGGTTAATTTTTCTCCTCCTTAAACACCCAACAGCACTGTTACTCATTAAAAAAAAAAACAAAAAACAACAACCAATAAATACATATATACACACACACACAGACACACCTTTGGAGCATTAATACCAAAATAACAGAACACTTCTGCTTTGAAGATAAAAGTATGTTGTTCTAAGCAACATTTTCCAACATTATTACTTTCAGGAGTGTTGAATTTCTATATACCTGTTCTGGCAAAAGGGTGATTTGTTCAGTGTGTGCAGAAAACCAGGCTCTTTTTCATGCAGCTTTTTTAGTAACAGTGCTGTCTGAAGTTCTGGTGAATTTTCTCTTGTATTCCTGTGATTATAATCTTGTTTGTTTACATGTAAGGATTGCCTTTCTCCTGAAGGAGTAAAGCAAGATAGTCAGATAAAGACTCTTGATAGCTGTTCTTTAGCTGTCCTCTCTAACAGGAGCTAGTTTTGTCTTGTTTTTTCTTGGCTGGCAATGGTTGCAAAACAAAGCATGGACAATGAAGCGACCACTGAGTTCAGAATATGATCAAAGGCACCCTCCCTGTTGAGGCAGTTGGTTACACAGAAGTTAATTATCACAGCTTTAGTCCTTGGAATAACGCATGGAAATATTCATGCTAAACAAACCAGTTTGTTTTGCATTCTGACTGAAGCAAAAGAATTTGCTTTTGGGAATGGTCACAAAAGCAACAAATTAATATCAAAGCTTTATGTACTGCATATTGTGAACTTAGAACCAATGCTATAGTTGCACCTGGAAACATCACTTAAGAATTATGTTCTTAGCTGATGTCCTCTCTAGAGTTAAATGGCACAAAGCAGATCATTTAGTGTAAGCAATTAAATACACACAAAGAATTCACACAGCAAGTGTTATTTACGGGCATACCTAGCAAACAATTCAGCTGCATCCATTTCCAAGCAGAAATGGAGGAAAACTTAATTTTAGTTGTTTAAAAAAATGTTAGTCAAATTAGAGTATTTATTTTAGAGGAGGTTTTTTGAGCTTGCTTTTGTGATGCACCACCTGTAAATGTTTGTCTCAACGAAGAGTAATTTTTTTGTTTCAGTTTTCTGTTTCTAAAATCTCTAAAAATTCCTTTTATATTTACAGCCCAGTAGACCTGGTTACCCCAGTCCGAGATCCAGTGAAGGGTTTTATCCGAGTCCACAGCATATGGTACAGCCAAATCATTATCAGGTATTACATTTGACACCGTGCATTTTGGGTTTATAACTCAGTTGCAGCTGGTGGGATTGATTCACTTCTTGTGTGGTTTATTTTCATTCAGTTCTGTTAAGTAGGTTTTGGGTTACATCAGAACAACCCCTGAACTGAACCTGGTAGGTTTACTCCAGATGGCAAATACTTTCATACCTGATATGGTGCTCAAATTCCTAAAACTGCAATGAAATACATGAGACATTGTCATATTTATTGAAGGAATGTGGTGTTCCTATTAACAGTTGTGTTAAGCTATGAAATTAGTTGACTTTTAAAATGGCATTAACTGGTGGACTTTCTTTGGGCTTATTGATACTCTGCTCCCTGATGTTTCTCTGAAACGTTTTTATTTTCTGTTGGCTGATAGCCGCCTTTAGATCTGCCACTTCATATACTCACAAGTTTTGCTTTTCTTCCTAACACTCCTGAAGAAATTCAAAACAGAAGTTTCTTATGAAAGTACTTTAAGCATTCTTGTGTTTGTTGAAAGCTACAGCCATATACAGCAGTCTTGGTGGAGATTTTCTTTTCTGTGGAGGGTGGAAGGTTTTCATTGTTTTAATGAGCACTTCAGACTCATTAAAGCTACTTTGATTTTCCTGTGGAGAAGTTCTCAGGCCATGCAGCTAAGCACACTAATTACATGCTGTCACTCAAGACTTAGGCTTGTAACGTGCACTATGGGTACATTTTTATGTGGCTCTGTAGGCAATGTTTGCAGGCTCCTATTAACTTTAGTACAAGCTCTGCATGTGTAGCTCTTACAAATATATCAACAGATTTATTTCTGTTCACAAGAGGACTTTGATCTTCTTGACTGCAGAGGTTAAAACTCACTTTCTCATGCTGCTGTTTTAATAAGCATCCTCAAATACTTATAGTTATCCTCAAACAGTTATGATAGGCATCCTCAAAGACTGAAAAAAGGTTTTGTGTCGTATTTTGGCTCAGCTTCCTCTTCCTGATGTTGCTGCCCCTCCTCCCTCTCAGTGACTGATGAACTTAGTCATTTCTGTGCTGTCATATTTGCTTCCTTGAGGAGGGCAGGGGGGAAGCTATTAATTATGGGGAAGCATAGGTCTTATTTAATATGAAGTTTTTCTCTGCCCCCCTCCCCAAAGGTGTCTGGCTACCCTGGTTCTCATGGGATACCAGCCATGGCAGGCAGCATTTATCCTGGGCAGGCTGCTCTCTTGGATCAAGCAGATTCCTGGAACCATCGGCCTCAGGAAATGCCAGTGTGGCAGCCAAACATGGAGGTATTGTGAACTGACACATCTGTTGTTGCGCTCTTACAGTAAATACACTTCTGTTTTATTTAGGTACATCTGGAGATTATTTTTGGAAAACTAGATGTTTCTCTCGTGTTTTTTAAATTGCCTTACTGCAGTGGGGTGGGAGTCATGACTGAATTCTGTTTTATTTGAAACAAATCATCCTGTGTGAGACTGGGCATGAAGTGTAATCTTTATGCAAATAGTTGATGAGGTTATTGTTACTTATTATCTTAACTGAGTCATAGTAAATATTCTGTGTTTGCAACAAGAAGGCTTTACTGAAACTTATTGTTCTTAGTAGAGATGGGAACATTATTGTAAAAATCTATAGTATCTTTACAGTGTAAAAATACCCCTTTTTTGGGAGATGCCCAGCATAGCTAAAGTATCAGAGGCTTCTTCATAACTTAGCCCGAACAGAAGATTAAATGGTCTACACAACTGTTCTTCAGCTGTATTCCCATTAGGTGCTTTTCAGCTTGCACAGAGCTGCTGCAAGGAACATCAAATTAATTCCCCCTTTAATCTTCTGGGGTTTGGGTTTTTTTTTTCTGTTCTCCTCCAGTATTTTATACTTCTTGCATTTTATTTTACCCTCCCACAAAGATTCACTTTGTGCGGCTTCTTAAATCTGTTTCCTCCCTAAACAACACTCTATTCCCTGTGTCTCTGATGAACATTTAAGTGATAACTTACCCATTAAATACAGGCAAGCAGATAGGTGTCCAAGTCTTCAATTTGCCTGTACTTCCTCTGGGTTGATTTGGCTCTATATTCTGCCATTGCTGCCATGCAGTTGTTCACATGGTACATAGTTGAGGGTTGTAGTCCCAAGTAGTTCAACATTCCTGTAGATTATTGATTCTAGAAACAACTTAGTCTAACTATGTCATACTTGAAAAACGTGTTGGTGGAAGCATATGAATGCTTTGCATGTCTTTGTAATAAGTTACAGCCAAAGTTCACAAAAGCTTGGGAAGTCGGCTGCCTAAAAACAATCTCAGTGAAGTTTGTAACCAAACTCCCCCTGGCTTTTTTACAAATACAGATTTATACACTTCTTCTTAATGATTTCCAGATAGCATTGGGATGCGGTATATGGAGTATTGTAAGCTTAAGACATGCATAAAAACTTGTTCAAAAATCTATTTAAAATGTTTTTTGTGACATGTTTTGCAAGTGTCAGATAAAACTGAAAAGCATATTTGTTTTGAGTGAAAAACGTATCCTGCAGCTTTTAACAACTGGGTAGTTACATTATTGCACAAGGCCAAGAAAACAAAATTGATAAATCCGTTTTTGTTGTCCAACTTAAATGATGTGCAATATATGAAGTGACAACATTATTGAAAAACAGTCAGAATTTTTCAAATCCTTTTGGTTCCAGTGGTTAGGAGCAAGGCAGATAAAATGTTTGTAGTTGGAAAGAGTTTCTTCTGCTTGTCTGCTTCAGTTTATAAGGCGTTTAAGGAAACCCTGCTTGACTGCTGTTGAGCGTTTGGGCTTTTTAAAATCTGTTCTACAATCCATAATTTCTTGCATCTGTTTATACAAATTCTAAGTTGTAAGATGGAATAAACTCACTCTGGTTTGTAGGATTCAGGCACTTTGGACATACGAGGAATGGGCCAGGTTCTACCCACACATCTTATGGAGGAGAGATTGATACGACAACAACAAGAGATGGAAGAAGATCAGCGCTGGCTTGAAAAAGAGGAACGGTTCCTAGTAAGGCTTTGTTTCATAGTGCTTCTTAAATCATTCTGACTTTTTTCTTTATTGCAGCTTGCTAAAACTGGTCACTTTTGTGAAGAGAGAATATTTACTGAATACAGGAGTCACTACCAAAATGTAGGTTTGGAAACAGTTTTTAAATGAAGTGTTCAGCTAGCGAGTCCAGTGTTTCAAATACCTTGAACAGCTGTGTTTTTTAGTGAATCTCTCATTTTATCCAGCTGAGTATTTATGTGTGGGATGTTGAGGGTATAATTCTGTGCCAATCTGGAGATTGCCTGTTTGTTCTTAAGGAGATAGATCTGAGCATAATCTACCCCTAAAAAAGGGATAACTATCAGCCATCTAAGAACCTTGACTGTAGTAAGAGCTGTGAGCAGTCATGCACTGGAGGAATAATGAGACATGTTAGTGGGAAGAAAATTTAAGAGCAGCCTGCAAGGTGGGGAAAAAGCTCTGAACGTCACCAGAAGGAGGAAATGCATTGGTCATGGGATCTTCTTGTTGCCAGTGCCACTGGTGTATGGCTTTTAGTTAAACACCAGCTTCCCAGCTGACAGAATTCAAGTTCGGTGTTAAAATTCTCCTACTTGAGACTGATGGTTGCAGATGCAGCAGAAGATGGTAGTGTAGCCTATTTCTCTGTATAGGCTTATGCTGGGAAGCCCATGGGTGCATGAGCCTCTCTTGAGAGGTAGATAATGACAGTGGTGTGGTGGTGGGTTGTGACAACATCAGTCACATGTTTGGTCTTCATTGTATTTCAAGGATTTTGTTTGGGAGCCTTTTATGCTGTACACAGTTAAAAACCATGTCTGTATAAATGCAGGTACCATAGGTTGTTGGCTGTGAAGACAACCAAGGTAGGATAAATCTCTACTTGCTCTTGAGAGCTACTGATAGATGCCCCCATGTCCAGTACATGCTCTTGCCAAGATCCAGATTGTACCAGAGTTGTTACTTTGGATTCAGGGATGTTGGAGCTTGCTTTTGGCTGGTTCCCTTGTAAATGCACTTGGGAATTTGCGGTTTGCCATTGGATGAGAGTGGATAGACCACTGTACCCAGATTGCTTTGTCCAATTTATTACAAGCTGAAGAGAGGGAGGGGAAAGGAAAATTTCTTCCCTAATTCAGGCATGAGCTTTTCCAGTCTTCAGTGGCACCAGTTGTTTTTTACTTTCACAACCCCAGGAGGTCAGAAGGATCCCATTGTTCATTAAAATTTTCAAGATGGTCAAGAACTTTTTGAGGAATTACTATGCTTATGGAGAATGAGGCATTGTGATCTCAAGTGGCAGTAGATTATGTGGGAACTTTCTGGTTCCTGAACTTTCTGACTTTTTCTGCAGAATAGGTGATAATTATTTGTAGTGTTTGTTGCTGTCTTTGTTTGTAGTGTTTGTTGCTGTCTTTGGACTCAGCCTCTGGACCATTAGGATGTTTACTGTCCCCTGAATCGCTCTTTGAGGAGAGACTTGCTGATTGTTCCTTTGATCTGTAATACAGTCTTAGCATATGCTTGGAAAAGAATTACCACGTTTTCATTATGCGTTATTTTTTATTGCGAGGAGACAGTCTGTATTGCCATCCCTACCCAAAGGACTGCAAGCACTTGTGAACTTGTGAGCAGCTATACAGCCCTTTGCCAGAGCTGGATTTGGTTGATGTAAACCCTTAGAGGTTTAAAAAGGAAAAAAACAGAGAAAGTTTTGAGTGGAAGCAAGTATGAACTTAAATGGCCAAAATGAAGAATTGGAATCCGTAAGAGACTTTGTTTTTTTTCTTTCCACACTAACATTTTTACTATACAGGCTTTGGAACGCCTGTTACAGAGTTACGTTCTGTGTCAAAAGCTAAACAAGCTAATGATAGCCACAGAGGGTATATTTGAACCCATAGCAGGATGTATGTCAGAGGAATCCTCAGTTTATAGATACGGGTGTGTCTTGGAAAAAGTGTGTGGTTTTCTAGGTTTAGCCCTGAAGAAATCAAGATGGTAGAAGAGCGTGGGGAGTCACTCTCGGTGGCCTTGCAGATCTCCTGAAGGATATCCCCAATTCATACATGAGAGTCCAAACACGGGCCCAGTGTAGCAGCAAGCCATATATTACACACACACGCTCCTTGGCCCATGTCCTCCAGTGAGTGACTAGTGCCATTACTTCTCTTGGGAGAAGGGCCTTCTCTAATTTCCCTCCAGGTGATTTAGGGAGGAGAAGCAACTTAATTCTCCAAATCGATGTCATGTCTCTCACTTGCTTTGAGACACCTTTCTGCACTAACCTTTATTTAGATTTAGATAAAATGTTTTGCTGACATCTGGCTCTCCCTTGCCTGCTCTAGACAGGTTTCAGAAGAGTATTTTTCCTTTTGAGCACAGAGAACAATAGAGAGAGCAGAGCCAGATTTTAATTTTTAACTTCTGTAACCTAACAGGGTAGTGTTCTCAGTTTAAACTGGCTCCTTTCAAAAGCAGCTGTATTTACACAGTCTTCAGACTCCTACACTATACCTCACTTTTGCTTCTGGAAACTGGACTCACAGGGGAACAACTGCAAATCATTTCATGTAATACACTGTACTGAGAAGAAAAATCCTCAGTGGAGTTTCTGTTAGTACAGTTCTTCTTTCCCCAGAGTAACAGCAACTTGCTCATGACCTGAAATTTATTGCTGCTTCTACAGGAGAAAAATACAACTCAAAGCGTGTTAGTACACGTACAAACAGCACTTGTGCTGTGTTTGCTAGAAGAGACACCCCGGATGAAGAATTAAATTGCAATGGCATTGAAATGGAAATTTACCGGTCATCAGAGAGGTTGTTATCTGTGTAAGCAGTTTGCCTGAAACTGGTCCTTTGAGAACACATGACTAGTCAATACTTGAAAGGAGACAGAAATTGTGTTTGCAAGCTGCAGCCTTAACAGAAATTCAGAATTCTGAAATTCTGCTGTAAAAAGAGAAAACAAACACATCTTCCTTCATGGGAAGCAACTGAATGAAAATAAATCTGTAGCATAAAAACTGAAAGGTAAAGAAGTGTTTAGTCTTGAATGGTACCAAACACAGCCATTGCAAGGTGCGAAGAGAAGGCGGGGGTGGGGATGGGGTGTGATTTCAGGGGACACTTTTTTTCCCCAGGACTGACACTGCCTCCCACCTCCGCTAGAGTTGGGATGTTGCACACTAGTCTGGTAGTTTTAATGGGTACTGATTAAATTTACGGGCTTTCATGCTCTTTAATAAAAGTGCTTTGGATATCAGCATCTCCAAGAAGGCAGACAGAAATATCTTAATTATTTTTGAAGAAGCTGAAGCAAAGAGAAAGCATTACTGCACTTAAAGCTTGGTACAGGTAACTGTAGAAGACAGTCTCTGTCCAGGGCATATGCAGGTGGAGGGGTGAAATGGCTGCAGTACAAACATATTATGTCAAACAAGTGGAAGTCTGTTTTGGCCTTCTCTGTAACGAATCTTACTGTTGGGAATTTTTAGGTGATGCAGTCTTGTGGACTGAGGTTTTCACTCATGTAGAACCTATGAAGTTGGCTTCAGTCATACAGGCAGTATTACAACAAATTCATAAAGTTCTCATTCTGCACTTTCTGCTGAGTTGTTTTTGGATCATATGGGTATTTCCACCCAAAAAAAATAAAACTGATGAAGATTAATCAAGATTTTATATGTACATAATGCATAGCCTATAGAAGCCAAACAACCTCCATCCCCAAAAGCAGCACTCCACAATCGCAAATGGCCTCTCAACTGCTGATGTCTGCAGCTCACTGTAACCCAAAAGGTTTGGCCTGTTACCCTGCGATCTGGCATGTATGCTGGCTTTCCTTTACAGTATTTGTGCACACAGAAAATCAGCTCCTATGGATCAAATTACTCCATTAGGGCCACAGTAGATGTATGTTAATCTTCCAGCCCTGACTTCCTATGTGTAAAATTAATTCAAAAGCAAATCAATTAATTCATTGAGTAGAAATATTTTTTAAAGGCCCCCCAAGCTTGCTTTTATTTGTAGGTTTTGACAAAAGTTTGGAACTGCCAAAAACTACACCGATACTTTTTGGTTTTTAAATTGGTTTTAGGAGAAAGTATACCTTCTGTATTTTAATGCAGAGTTTGACTCAAAAGGAGAATCACCTGTAATCACAGACAGGGAGCCAGTGGTGTAGCAATGCCGTGAGAGAACCTACTGAACTGGTAGCTGGCTAGTTTACTTTGCAGAAGTTGTGGGAAAGAAACCGTCATTAGTGTCTTTTCAAGGTGACCTTCTTAGTTCAGCAGTATAGTGAAGTTACTGATCTTTATGCTGTAACTTCTGGCACTGCCTATAACTGTCCCTGAATGTTTTGCAGAATGCTTTTCTTCTTTGGGGGTTGTTTAATTACCTGCAGCCTCATTTATATTTCCAGTTTGAACCTTTCTTTGTGTCTGCATTGACGTTGTATGGCATTGGGTGTAATCCTATGAAGATATATATGTGCATGCCTTTTCGTAACTCCTCAGCAGACAGAAGAGTGTTGTGTTAAGAAATTTATAGTCCTTTCCTGTGATTAACAGGTTAAGAAGAAATAACTTGCATAGTTCCCTTATCATGTTTGAGTTTGGGGTTTTTTTCTGGATTTCCCACATAGTTGTGGTTTTGTCCTATTTTGACACTGAGAACTGCAAATCAAATATAATTGATGTGAACTGTTGCTAAAATAAGATCTTAACTTTTAGCCTGAGAAAATCCCACCAAGACATTACAATTTGGAATGGCCTGAGTATGCTGAGACTTAAACGTTCTTTTATTAGTGAGTAACCAGAAATACTGGGGAAAAATGCATTATGTTCCAGTTTGTCAACATATGCATCCTGTCTGAAAAGTCCTCTTGACATTTCCAAAGATTTCAGATAGACTGTTTATTAGGAAAAAATAATTTGCTTTTGAATAATTTTGAATAATTTGCTTTTCTGCAGAATTTTAACAACATACATATATTGTTAAATATCTTAAATACTCCTTAAATATGTGTCTAATGAATAGAATAATAAGTAGCAAAGGCTTTGCTTAAACTTGCATTGTAGTTTAGTATGGTTGGCACTTTCACTGAAAAAATAAAATTTTAGAGCACTGCGGTTTGTATGCTTTAGAAGTTGCACCATACTACGAGTATCTGATCTGATACACATCTGATGAAAATTTGTCATCATAGTCAGTCACGGTTTAGCTTCAAGGCTTGGAAAATATACTCACAAGTTACAACTTTTTCAGGTAAAGCTGAAACCCCTAAATCTCTAATTTCCCAAAGGCTTCATGTTCTGAAACAGTCATATGCTGTACAAGACTGTTAAGGAGGTTCTTCGTAGGGATTCACTCTTACTCATGATGTTCAGCTTCAGGGCTTCACAACCAAGTGGATGAGCCCCTCCAGCTCATATCCCTGTTGTGTATATATACCCAATAGTCATGTCCCAGCAACTGGCAGAAATGTTCTCCATAAAAACACAGGCGTGCTGAGCACCTCAGCGCCTGCCACCTTTAGCTGCCTTTTCAGAAAGCATCGTTTCCCATCCAGCCAAGGAGCTCTCATGGTATGGCCAGTACCCTATATCAACCCTGGTGGAGGTATAGGGCTGTAGCAGGGACTGGAAAGATAGAATGGTGTGTTATGGGGCTCTGAAATGGGGTGTAAACAACAAAATGGGTCAGTTTGGGTGTGAGGCTTATTTTTGACCTAGGGAATGTTGCATTAAACACACCTGAAAGATATCAGGATTAAAAATCCAGCAACACATCACAATGTAATGCCAATATGAGGGGCTAAAATCAAAGCTGTTACTGCCATAGAAGCATGAGAATTGCTGGTAAATAGTATTTTAAAAGACAGTGGGAGTTTAGTCATAACTCACTGTAAAATAGTTCATCTTTTGGAATTTCCACAGCTACACAAATGAATAAATCAGAGTATCATTTACTAAAACAGGAGTTGTTAGAGTTTATTAGAACACAGTCAAGTCACTAGAAATGTAATTCAGCCTCTTATTAGTTATTGGACACAAAAGCGTGTTGAGTATTTCTCTGTTGTTCTTGATTTCCTAACTTTCCAAGTGTTGATGGGGCAGGAGGAAGAAAATATTTGGAGAAGCTGAAAGGGCTTGCATTTATGTACCACTAAAGATTTTCAGTCCTTAATTCTAAGGTGTAAATACACCTGAGATGCAGGTGGGTTGTGTAGCTGTACATGCTTCTTGTGGACCCTTTGCTTTGCCATTACCCGTTGGTACTTGGTATCTTCGCTTTCAGATCAGATTCTTGAAGATGCCTGGGGAACACCACTGCCTTCCACTGCTTCACTTTGCAGGGGTTGGTCAACAGGACTCAGTATTTTTGTTGGCAATGTGTGAAGCAAGTGTTTGTCAAGTTAATAATGCTAATTTTAGTAATATTTTATGTGTATTTACAGGCTTTCTGTGAAACGATCCTTATGCTGTGGCTAGGTGGGTGTGTAATGTGTGTGTACCTGAAGTCTGCTCACGTACCGCACATTTGCTGTGGGTCGCCGCTTGGGTAACTGAATTTTTGCTGTGATACGAGGTTATAGAATTGGGCATGTAGAGGGTTTAGAGGCTGAAAGGGAGGACCCAGTTAGTAAGACAAGGAGGGGAGGAGGTGGATGTTATGTCTGTTAATTTTTTTCTTGCAATACTAGAAAAAAATGTTATATGGACTAGTGTGTATTTTTGTATTTCTGAATAATCTAAAATGCTAAATATTTCATTATGTTTGGAGTCTGGTTTAGGGTGCATTTCTACAGTAATAAATTGTTGAAAGTGCAAAAAGCATTAAAGACCCCTGTGATAAAATAGTATTTGACTATTTCCAAAGACTTTGGGCACTTCCCTGGCTGGAAACAAGCATGAAATGAAGGCAAATTGTGAACATTACTGTAGTTAGTCCTATGCTTAGATAAACAAGGATAGCTGTTCACTTTAGCTTAAAAATATAATGTGAGTCATGGCTTACTTTAGATATCTAATGAAGTATCTAACATACCCATATCAAATGAGACTTCAATCAGAAAAAAAATCCTTCATCATAATAAAGGAAATAAACTGGAGATTGTCAATGGTAACTTTCACCATAAACTTTGTCACAAATTCCTGAAGAAACATTGGGAAATTGCTTGCTTGTTTCTGCTTCAGTTCTTCATGTTTAAGATGGGGTTAAGTATTTCCCTGTCTAGTATGATTTGTGTATTTTTAATCTGCAAGTTCTTTCAGGCAGCAACTGTCTCTGGCTGTGCTTCACTCAGTCTGCAGAAGACTGAATGAAAATCCAAAGTATAAGCTCTTCTGACAAATTACAAACATGAGTATTTTTAATAATAAAAGATCAATATTAGTGTATCTTTGCAAGTTCCATCTGCCCTGCTGGCATTTTTAGGGTCATTTAGCAGGTCACACAAGTTGGAATTATTCTTTAGTGCTTCTGGAAAGAAGAAAAGCCATCCAGAATAGCTTTAAAGAAAAAGCAGATATATTTACCCTCTGAAACCAACCCTACAGTCAGTATTCACACACTTACATTTCTCTAAATAGGAAATTTTTGTTCTCATGCTGTGTGTGTCCATTTTATGTGCGTGTGTCTATATATGTATACAGGCATATGAAGGAGGTTGTATTTACAGTGATATAGACCATTTTCATTAACTCCTCATCCAGTCTCATAGGAGAGTGAATTGAATAGTCAGATAAATCTTTTTTTTTCATGTGCCAGAATTAGTGCACTAGAAAAGCATTTTCATTTTGCTGAACATGTGTCTTCAGTGGTAACATTTGTTCAACATCCAGTCTTTGTCTTTCTATGCAATTATTCTCAAAGAGTACCAGTAACATACCTGGATTTGCTGGAGAGGTGAGAAAAATAACTGGTTTCTGTGTGAAAAAAAATTGTTGTAGTCTTATTTTTACATTTTAAAACAACTGAGCCCCAGGTGCCTATATCTTGCTTAAAACATATAAAATAGAAATTTGCTTGTTGCTTTTATCAGGAGAATAGTGCATCTGGATGTCTTTATTAGCTTTCCGTATCCAAACACAGCGTTTAAGGAGCTCCAGTAATTGGCCCCATTTGCAGGCTTGGAGAGTGAGCCAAGTACATATAAGCCATCCTCTGGCAGGAAGTGGGAATTAACATGCAGCGTTTCGTATCCTGTGGTTGAAATTTTCTGTTGGGAAGCAAACTTTTTTTAAAAAAAACAACTAACCTTTTGATGCCTTTTAAGAAAATTTAAATGCAGGTTTTCCAATGTTGTGTTAGGGAAATGGTACTATCAATATTTATAACAAACATTTTTACACATGTGCTGAGAATGGGTGGTTAAGAAGCAGTCGAGAAGGCTGCCAAGAGTTTCAGTAGCTGCAGTTACAGAAGCATGTAGTCACAGCAGCGGGGGTGTATAGACTGGAATGAAATGACATCTGTATTTGTCAGTGTAAATTTTTAACAGGATTTTGCTGTCTGTAAAATGATTTTAAGCCTAGGTTGCATGAATCGGTAAGCGGAATACAGAATGAAATTCTTATTTTTTGTTTTAGAAGCCTGATGTGCGGCTCTCCAGAGGCAGCATCGACCGAGAGGATGGAGGTCTCCAGGGCCCAGTAAGTATGTGTGGGATCTTTTCATCTCCAGACTCTTTCTCCAGTTTCCTGGTAGAACATGTTGTACGCTGTCTTGATTGTGGGAGATTATTTAAATTTTTTGCTAAACATTTCCATTGTTATTACATTATTCTGCAACTTTCCAAGAGGTTCAGCTTCTGTGGGAACAGCAGCCATGGCAAACTTGTTCATGCAGCAGTTTGGGGGATTTGGGGTTTGTTGGGTTTTTTTTTCCCTTGAAGCTGCTGTTGCAACAAATACTAAAATGTTTCCACAGTGGTGTTGCAATAATTTTAAAATGTTTGTGTGCTGTATAAATGGGCCTTTTATTTAAAATTGTGGAGAGGTTTCTGAAAGTTCTGTCAACAGGAAGCAGGGTTAAAATAGCTTTTGCAGTAGTTTAAGTATCTGAAGGGTTTTCTTAAATAAGGAATTTAAATGTTACTGTTGTATTACCCAGAAATCTGCTTGTGGTAAAAGATCTGCTATGAAACAAATAGAATAAACCCCACAGTCATTCATTTATTGCCAGACAACAGCTGCAGCTGTGGTATTCTTTCTTACTGGCTTAACTCTTGTCTGTTTAACTAAAAATGTCTCTCCAATTGTTTAATTGCTGTTGGAATCTCTGAATCATACTGATTGAAAAGGGAGGTTAGGCTAGGGACTGTTAATGATAGAAACTTGATGCTTTATTTACTGTTTGTCCCCAGGGATCACCTTTAAAATAGTTAATATTTTAAATTCACTTCCCTAGTTCATTTGGCTTCAGTATTTCTTCACTACCTAAGAATTTAGGGACTTTTTCTGCATTTGCAGCCAAAGTACAGTCATGAATGAGTATATTAATGACACACTGCAGCATGGTGTCTAGAGACATTCGTGTCTGGAAGCTGCTAAGATCTTCTTCCATGAAATTTGAGAAGACTGTTAGTTATTGTTACGTCTTTACTATTGTTGCATCTTTATATAAGAGCAAGTAAAGTATCGCTGCATTTTGTGCCACTCATGAAGCTGCTTTGAGATAACCTGGAGATTTTTGAGTTATGTCAGAGGTTTGATTCAGGTGGCTGTCAGTGGCAGTGTGTTTAAAGTACAGCTTCTTGCAGCAGCTGGTTTCTCTGACTGCTTCTTGAGTTCGGCTTGACTGCCTGGGTTAGAATAAAAATGAGAACACCCAGATCCCAATTTCCTTGTAGGGGAGGTCCTTTCTTCTCAGAGGAGGTAGTACAATTTCACACCCCATTTGAAAGAGTGTGAAGAACACACTTAGTGATCATTGCCAAAATGAATTCTAAAAGAGACTGTAATTCAGAACTACAGTCCTAGTTCCAGAACATGATTGTGCATTTTTATAGTTCTTAGTATGTTCAGAACATAACTCTGACAGGCTTCTTTTGCAGTGGGAAATGTCTGTGAGTCAATTTCTATTTCTCATTAAGAGGATGAGAAATAAATAGGCAGTGGTCATTTTCAGGAGAACTAGGATTAAATAATTGCCCAGCATTACACGGAGATTTCTGTGACAATGGCAAGGACAAAATCCAGTTCACCAAGGTCATTTACATCTTCCCCACACATGCCTTTTTGTTTGATTGGTCATTGTGGTACTTGGTACGGTGTAGAGCAGAAAGCACAGTAGCTCTGATTCCTGATCAGAGCAGCAGCATCTGCACAGTTCAGGGACGCTGGGAGGGAGAAGGAGTTATACATGATCCTGTTCTTGGAGGTGGTGATAAAAATGAAAAGTTACCACAAGCATTTTAGTGGTTCATAACTGATGAGCACGTGGCTGTATAACTTTGTGCACATTCTTTTGACGTGTATTTCTGATACACAATTTTTTTTAGGAAACTTACAAGAACCGGATTTCTCTCTATGCAATACATTTTTATGCAACCTTACTTTCTGAAAGATGGACTTCTTGCCACCATTATCCATAGTAAACTGATAGAAAATAGCTTGAAGTACAGAGTTAGTGTGGGAATTTTCAGTTCATGCAGTTAAAATTAGGCAAAGTTTTGAGCAGCTGAAAGCAGGCCTCATGAAGTGCTAGGCAACCTTAGCCATAGGAACCATTGTCAGATCTGCCTGTAGTTTTAAAACTAGAGACTTAATTTCAAAAAATGCCAGGCTGAAACTTTGAATAAATGCTGAACTACAATCGTGAGTATCCCTCCAGTGCAATAATGGAAAGGTGAGCAAGTTGTCAAGGCACGAGCTTCTTGTTTCCATTCTGAGGACCCTGTGCAGACTTGCTGCATGCTGTTGGGAAGGTTGCTTGGTATCCTCACATTCATCTAGCACCGAAATGAGGTGGTGGTGGAGTTAGAAGCTAAGTAATAGTAAGTGTACTGCTGTTGTCCCCATTACCTGGCTGTGTTCCTGAAAAGAGAATGTAAGATGTTCAAAAACAGTTGCGTAAAAGGTCATAAAAGAAAGTCAATTAATTAACATTCTTAGGTGGTGATTTATAATAGCATTGATTACAAGTGTCATCCAGATGCCCCTTGAACTCTGACAGGCTTGGTGCCGTGGCCACTTCCCTGGAGAGCCTTTCCAGTGACCAACCCCCTCTCAGTGAAGAACCTTTTCCTAATGTCCAATCTGAACTTACCCTGATTCCCCATGTCCTGTTGCTGCTCACCAGAGAGAGATCAGCACCTCCCCCTCCACTGCCCCCCTTATGGAAGTTGCAGACTGTGATGAGGTCACCCCTCAGCCTTCCCTACTCCAAGCTGGACAAACCAAGTGACCTCAGCCACAAGTCCTGCCCTTGAGGCCTTTTACAATCTTGGTCACCCTCTTCTGGACACACTCTGATAGTTTGATGTCCTCCTTCTGCTGAGGCACCCAAAACTGCACACAGAACTCGAGATGGGACCACATCAGTGCCATGCAGAGTGGGACAGTCACCTCCCTCCACCAGCTCGCAGTGCTGTGCTTGATGTGCCACAGGACACGGTTGGCCCTTTTGGCTGCCAGGGCGTACTGTTGACTTATACTCAACTTGCCATAAACCCAAACCCCCAGAGCTCTTTCCATGGGGCTGCTCTCCAGCCTCTCCCCCCCACATTTGTGCATATAACCAGGATTACCCCATCCCAGGTGGAGAATCCAGCACTCGCTCTTGTTAAATTTCATACAGCTGGTGATTGCCCAGCTGTCTAGTCTATCCCGATCTATCTGTAAGGCCTCTCCACCCTTGAGGGAATCCACAGCTCCTCCCAATTCACTTAACTCCCAATTCACCTAATGTACACTTGATTCATGTGTCTGGATCATTTATAAAAACATTGAGGAGCACTGGCTCTGAAACTGAGCCCTGGGGAACCTCACTGGTGACTGGCCACCAGCCTGATGTAACTCCATTTACTAAACATTTTGAGCCCAGTCTGTCAACCAAGTGCTCACCCAATGTATTATGGACACATCTAGCTGTGTGCTGGATATTTGTCCAGGACACTGAGACACAGTATCAAAAGCCTTGCTAAAGTCCAAAACCATATCTACTGGCTTCTCTTGGTCAGCTAGATGGGGTGACCTTGTCATAAAAGGAAATTAAGTTGGTTAAGCAAAGTGCTGTGCCAGGGGTTGATTTTATATGTGTGTGGGATGGCTGCTATTCCTTGTCCCTGCCCAGGTCTCCTCAGCCGCTGTGGCACAAGCTATGGGCTTCTGATGGGTCTTTGCTCCCCTGAGCTTCCCCCAGTTGAGGAAACCTCTCTGTGCACCATGCTGCAGAGCTCCACTGGAGCCACTTACCTCGGTGACTGAGGTTGGCCTGAAGGTGGTATAAATATGATTACCAATGAAAGTCACTTCAATCTATTATTAAGTATTTCCAGATAAATAAGCAAATTGACCCTGACTAAGAGCTTTGCAACAAAACCCAAAAGTAAACCAGCTTAGAAATCTGTTACCACTATGGAAACCATTCAACAGTGCAGAAATACCATAGTCTTTTCATTGTTGCACTACCATTTCTTCTTCACCACCATGACTTCTACACTTTGATCTCTGAATACAGACTGAAAATTATTTGGAATATATGAACACATTTGATAAATAATGAAGAATAAACTGTGATGTGGAAGCCCCGGCTGTTGTGAGCAATACAAAATAAAGAAAATTCTTTTCTTACTCTATAAATAATATACCTGTTGATAGGAGCTTAGCTAATGATGGTGAATAAGGATGTATTTTTAACTGTTGGGAAATGTGCTGAAAACTGGCTACTCTTAACCTTCAGCAGCACGATCTCAAACATTGTGAGCACTGCAATAACTAATCTAAATGTGTATTTTATTTTATAGGCTAGTAACCAGCACATATATCAGCCTGTGGGTAAACCAGGTAAGCAGTAAATTCATATACTGTCATCTTGAATCCTTGATTACAAGTCTAGCAGCAGTGGTGAACAAAGATCAATGCCAGTATTTTCTTACAAGGAGTGGATTCAGTTCCAGATAACTAGACCTAGATGTTTCGGTGCACTATTTGTTTAAATTCCACGTGCGGTCCCCACAGATGTAGTCAGCAAAGCCAAGAAAGTGTTTCAGTCAACAGGCGGGAAGGGCCTAGAGGAAGCTGAGTCACTCTGTAGGACTTCACTGTGTGTGGAGTTCAGACATGTGAAACAAAAGTAGACACCTAAATTTAGGTTTCTCAATCTCAAAAGTAAATCACACCCAGGATTTCTGCCATGAAGTCCAATTTTCCCAGACATATGCAGCATGTGTGGCACTTGGCTGTGGTACAGAGGGGTGAGGACCTCTCAGGTCTGGGGTAGGTGTACTGAGATGAGTAGCAGTTGTCCCATGAAGGAATTTTCAAAATATCTTACTAAAACAGCCGTGTTCTCATAATCACAGGAAAACTTCATGAATTCCATAACCTTTTTTGTCTGCATTTTTCCAATAGAAATACAGATTAAGGTGTAACTCCTACAAACACTGGATTTACTGTAAAGCACATGAAGTTGTACATCTCATCTGCTAGTACAGTAAAGCGCATGTAGCCTCTGTAGTGTTGATAGACCAAAATGCTGCAGGTACCTCTGAATACATTGATCCTCTAAAATGCAGATTTTTTTGTTAATCAGATCACGCAGCTCCACCAAAGAAACCTCCCCGCCCTGGAGCCCCCAGCCATTTGGGCAGCCTTGCAAGCCTGAACAGCCCTGTGGACAGCTACAACGAAGGCGTGAAGGTACATTGCTCAGTGCCACATGAAATATGCCTCAGAAAATTAAACATTACCACTCTTCAGTTAGTTTGCTGTTCCTTAAGTAGAGACCGTGGAAAGCAAAAACAACTAAACTTCCCAAGTAAACGTTGTCATGGGGCAAACATGCACTGGCAGCTCTCCAGGGAAATGGGGAGTTAACCGGTAGGCTCATATCCTCCATTACTGTGATTCAGCATGTTCCTCACCTAGAACCTTTCCCAAGTGAGCATGTTTCTAGTTTAAAGAGCATATGATATGAGGTCTCCTGCATGGACTCAGCCTACCTGCTCAGCAGCTCTGTTAAGCAGGAAGGAGCACGCCTAGGGTTTCCAGTTACTCTGGTAGTACCAAAGTCTCCTGTACTCGGTGACAGAGAAGTGAGACACGTCTGAACTGTGGTGCTTAAAAAGCTCTTGCTGGAACACCAAGGCGCCTAAAACCCTACTGGCTTTGGGGAACAAGGGAAGAGGGGAAATGGACTGTCTGACCTGTGACTGAGATACTTTCTAATGTGTTGTTTGATCTCCAGTAAGTAAGTAATACAGCCAAAAATGAAACTTTAGTTTTCTAGCAGAAATGCTGCAGGATGCTGTGAGACACAGCATCCTGTCCCCTGTTGCAGCTGGTGCCAATGGAACTGCTTCTTAGGAAGTCAGTCACATCTAAAATCTTGCCTTTAGTGTTGTTCCCTCTCTTTGGGACTCCAGTACCTTTCTGATCTTCAGGAAACAGAAACCTGAGTGACCTCAGAGCCTCCCGAGGGGATCCAGTGGAGATATTTCTGATGCAAGGAGTTTCCAGCAGCTAGGTTAGGTAGAATAGTGATTGGGAATTCTCTGTCAGTAACAGTCTTAACAGAAGTGCAGCTGATCTATACACATCACTGTTTTATTATTTCACAACCTTTGCAGCCAGGCAAACACCTCCACAAAGACTGCTGGTCTGATGGCTCTATTACTGACCAGAGCATTAAAAGCAGGATCACTCCTGCTGCTGCTCCCATTCTGTCAGTTGATGCCATCAGTAGCACCCCAGGAGGTGATGTATTTATGTTCCAGCTGTTCCCTGAGAGAAGAAAGATAAGGTCTCCATTAGAGCACAGTCTTTGCAGATACACTGCGGCAATCCCTGCTGTAAACACAACAGTTAGTGCTAATAGTACAGCTCCTCACAGGAGAACCTCTGGTTGTTCTAAGCCTTGCCAAGCCTGTAGTAAAGAACAGGAATCCATGTTGTGGTAGATGCGGCTATTGTGATAAGCCACTTACCTAATGATCTCACTAGTCGATTTCAGTCACAGCCTTCCTGTCTCACTCTTGCTCTCGTTCTGAGATTACCAGAATATTTAAGAATTCAGTGTAAATAGACAGCAGTGGCCAATTCGAGCAGGATTATTTATTATAAACTGATGCCAGTGCCTTTCAAGCTGCCAAGCCTCAGAAAATGCAAAAAGCAGTAACAGATGTGTACTAAACTTGGCTTCTCTAAAATTTGCTTTCTAAATGCTGATACTGGAACATGAAAGATGTTTTCTGAAATACATCCTTTTGACAACAAACCAACCTTGAGCAGCCAAAAATCATCAGTAATAACAACTGAACAAGATTCTTGTACTAAATAGCTTCTTCAGTAGAAAATAAGGGCAGATTTTGGTTTCCTGTCAAGAGTTTCTTAAATTGGGTTGGTTTATGCTCCTTCAAGAAAACAGCCTGTTACTTTTTGATAGTGTATAGCTTTGTTAATGTCTGCAGTCCTAAACTGAAGATGCTTCTGATGCTCATTTCAGACTTGCCATTTCAGGCTCCCTTTTCTGCAGAATACAAATTAAGAGAATTTGAACTGCTTGCCCTCAGGAGCCTTTAGGGCATGCATCAGGGAATACATGGTTTTGTGATACTTTGCTGAGGCAAAGCTGGCCAGTCCACACAAAGAAACTCCTGACTTCTTAGTCTGCAGAGCAGTAGTGTTCATGCTGGGTATAAACAAAAATAAAAATGAGTGTTAAGAAATGCAGATGTCCGTGCTCTTGAAATGTTAGGGCCTGGCTGTAGGAATTAGGTGGATCATCTAGACTGAGTTCTCAATAGTTCTTAACCACAACTGTGATTAGTCATCGCAGACAGGAGCTGCACAGTTAGAGGACCGTGTATTTCCTTCTATCTTGATTTTTTTTCCCAAGAACAAGAAATTTTCAGGGAGATAAATACATTTTCTTCGATCTGTTGAATACTGGATTGTTTGTGTAAAGGGACAAAGGTTGTACAGGACATGTTGTTTCCCACCGTTGAAGGTCCTCTACTCCATTCCCCACTTTGCTGCTCGCCAGACTGGCTTGCTCCTGTCAAGCTTTGCATGATCTCTTCCCCATGTGTTTAGTAAAAAGTAAGCATGGGTGCATGGCAAATACCTCCACCTCCTACGCATTGCACAGCAGGTTGTCAGCACACGGTGCTTCCGTAACAAATGGACCAAGAGCTAACATGAATGACTGCCGATACTGTTCAGGATGCATTTTTGTTGCAGGTTTTTTAACTGGTCTCTTATTGCTACACATGTTTTGGGTTTGGTTTGGTTTTTTTCCTGCTGAGTTTTATTAATATTGTTTTTCTTTTTTCCCTTCTTTTGGTAAATTTCTTTAACCTTCCCCCACATTCTGCTCAACCATAGCCATGGAGGGTAAGCAGTGCGTGAGCGTGTGTGTACGTGCCCTTATTCCAAAATGTCTTTGCATGTGACTTTGCCAGATGACTGTTTAACTTCTCGATTACTGAAACCAGTTAGAATCACAGCCTTTCACTGGTGATTGAGGCAATTACAATGTTCTTTTTCCTTAGGTACTTTCTGATCAATATACTTGATTGAATCTCTGTAGTAGTTGTCAGTAGCCACTTAGTGAAATGCAACAAAATGGAATCACCATGCACTACATCCTGCATTCCTTCCTTAGACAAAGTTTCATCCAAGTATTTTATAGTTCCATGAGAGTAGTATCTCAAGTGCTTCCAGTGAAACATCTGTGTAGCTAGGACCAGTTCTAGGAACCAGCAGTAATGCAGCATGGTGGGTGAAACATGATGAGCTATCTCAGATCAAGAGTGGGCAGCTGCTGTGTGACCAGTAGGAAAGAAGCGATTTTTTAACCAACTGCTCCCACGTAGTTGCTTGGGCATCCCATAGCAGTGAAGAGCTGCAGAGAACTGGGATGCTTGTAGTTCTACATTTGAGAAGCAGAGACACTGAAGACTTTACAGAGGAAGTTTTCAACATATGTTTCTTTTCTGACCCAGGATTATTTTGGTCTGTCCTGGATTTAAGTCTAGGCAGATCTGACTCAACAGAAGTTTTGCTTGAGTAAGGACTACAGGATTTTTAACCCATTTCTTTTTCTGATCTACTGGAAACAAACTGTATGAAAAGAGTTGGTGTTTCCCACTTCTAGTGGTGACACAATTTTTGTTAATTCACCATGAATTTTCACTAACAAAACAGTATGTACTGCAATACTCTCTCTTTACTGTATCAGTATGTTAACAATGTACTCTGACATTGTTTTGGAGCACAAAACAACTTTCCGGAACAAGGGACACAATACCTGTTGCCTTAGCAGTGGAACTTACCCACCAGTAGTGAACCATTTAGACGCATCACGTACTCCATGCTCCTTGTTCCTCAAATTATTTAATTCTCTCTCGTGGGAGTTACACTGGAAGCTCTTCAGGGAAATCCTGGTGAAAAAAAAATTCCCCAGTGTCACTTCACAGATCAGATTCGGTCAGAAGAACTAAAGGAAACTTCCTTCAGATCCAGGAGTGAGTGTGCTCAGCCAGGACAGGGGACCCAGCGGGACCAAGTGGGGGGCTGTTGCGAATGAGACCTTCCCGGCAGTCTGTGGAGGTTGGGAAGTTGCTGAGCCCCATCTGCTGGGGACAGGAGGTTGAACAACCCCTCTCTGCTTCCAGATTCAGCCACAGGAAATCAGCCCTCCTCCTACGGCCAACCTGGACCGTTCCAACGACAAAGTCTATGAGAATGTAACTGGGCTGGTGAAAGCGGTCATAGAAATGTCCAGTAAAATACAGCCAGCTCCACCAGAGGAGTACGTACCCATGGTAAAGGTATGGAGGCAGTTCCTAAAATCAGTGTTTTATTTCTCTCCTGAGTGAGGTCATAAGCAGCATAGGAGAAAATTTCTGGGAAGCTGGGAGTAGGAAAGCTTTGTGTTTGTGGGGCAGGTAACTCGTAGTCAGAGGGCTAGCACTTTGGATGCTGTTAACAGGATTGTGGGCAACCGTGCTTTCATTCCCCAGCTTGCCTGTGCTTATCAAGGGGCAGCAAGTTGTGCACTATCTAATCTGCATTTCACTTTTTTAAGAAAAACTTTTAATTAACCCTTTGGCATCTTGTTTTGATAGTGAAACACAATTGCAGGTGGGATTTTAAAGTCTATCAGCCATGTTCTAACTCCCTTATTCAGATGAAGAACTAATTGTATCTGTTGATTCCTGCACTACTACGATTTTCTCATCTATTCATTCCATGTTTTCAAAGTTTATTTCCTTAATTTTTTTTTCTTAGGAGGTTGGTTTGGCACTAAGAACCTTACTGGCAACAGTAGATGAGACCCTCCCAGTGCTTCCTGCAAGTACCCACAGAGAGGTACGTAGAGCTGTGCTGACCTGATGCTCAATTGTTGTTTTGCCTCAGCCAGAACCTGGGCATGGTTTGGCTCTCTCTGCTTCGCGTATGCATACATCTTGGTTCACTAAACAGCCTGAATTCTTGGGTTGTAATTCTACATGACATAAACTTTACTAGAATTGCTGCATGGGCATAGGCTTGTACTGACTTAAGCATTAAGACACATGAACTGGATATAATTGAAGAGCACACCACACCACCTATAGGAAGTTGACATAAAAACCATTAACAGTGCTTATGCGAAACCAGTATTGTAATGCAGGGAGACAATCTGGGAGTTAATTCTTAGTGCAAGTGTAATCTTTCATTGAAGTACAGCTTGTATACCTAATCATGGAAGAGGTAATTGAGTATAGGTTGGTGCAGCTGGAAGGTTTTGATTAGAAGATATTCTGTGGTAACCTTGTTCTGGATGAGAAGTGCCAAGATCTTTCATGACGTGGGAGTAAAACCATTGAGTGTGATAACGAGAAAGCCAGAGAATGGCGAGTGCACAGAGCATCATGCCGATTTAGCTGTGCAGTTCTATTAAGCAACATATATCTGGCTACTCGACCCCTTATATTTTTTAAAGCTACTTTAATAATAATGAGTGGTGTTACAGGCTTCCAGGTCCCAATTATCAAGGTGTTAAAACCCACTCCAAGATGTGGGTTAAAATCCATTATTGGCCATTTAGGTCTTGGTGCTGTTTAACAGTGGGCAGCTCTTGATCACTGCACAGCAAGTGTCAAAATTCCACCTGCTGCTCCACATGATGCCCACAGAAACAGCCCCAGCTTCGCTCAGAATATCAAGCAGGGGCTGTCGTGGTAGGGTAGGTAGCACTGTTGCTTTGTAGTATTGCTGCCTTAAGTGCAGTGCTTTCCAACAAGTTGCACAGTTGACTGAATCTTCTCATTTCAGATTGAGATGGCACAGAAGCTGCTGAACTCTGACTTGGCTGAGCTCATTAACAAGATGAAATTGGCACAGCAGTACGTCATGACAAGCCTGCAGCAGGAGTACAAAAAGCAAATGCTGACAGCTGCTCACGCTCTAGCTGTGGATGCCAAAAATTTGCTGGATGTTATTGATCAAGCCAGACTGAAAATGATCAGTCAGTCCAGACCGCACTAAGTGCTGAGGGAAGTTTCATCAGTCTTAAGAATTCTGCTTGTGAAAGGATGTTCTTTCACTTTCCAGCAGCAGTGAGGATTAACCCAGTGTAGTTCTGGCTTTCCAGCGCCTCTTGCTTCAGCACACCTGACTGCTGTTGGTTCTCTCATTACAAAAGTTTAACCAAGTCTTTTTATCATAAAGCCAAGCTGGTCCAGGAATCAAAAAGTGGCATTATCACAAGATGAAGTTTGTACAGGAGTCCTTGGGAATTCACAGCTATGGAGTGCAATTCAGTTCTATACCATCACATGGGACACGCTTAGCCTACAGCTGCAGCAGGGTTATGGTCTTGGAGCCAAAACTGCTTGAGCAGCTGATCAGAGAAAGATATTGTGAAGTGAAGAATTCGGGGAAACCTCAGGGCTGAGAATTCTTGCCCACAGTATATGAACTATCCAGACTGGAATTTTTTATTAGAACACTTACGTCACAATATGCTAATCACAATTTACAGAGAAAGAATAAAAAGCTATATTTTCAAGACTTCAGTCATTTCAAGACAAACTAAAGCCCTCTTCATCTTCCTTTTACTTTTATGTGAATGTGTGAAGCATTTGTTTGGAACTAGCTGTAGAACGCAACATAAAACTCTCATCTTTTTCACCAGAGTAACGTGCCAGTTCTTTTGTAGCAACGTTTTCCTTGGAAGTAAAAACACTGCTTTGTACCAGAGCAATTCAGAGCTGCATTTAGAGGAGTTCTGTAACCATTCATGTCCCCCATTTTTATATAATTTATGAAGACAGATTAAAGCCATGTTGGAATATTTTGAACCTGCTGTAGTTAACTAACCCATCCTTTTGTCTATCTTGCCTGGGAGGAGTTACAGTAAAGCAGTGTAATTAGATTTTCTTTGTTTTTCAGTTATGCCATCTGTTCTGTTAAAATAAAAACCACACACTCCCTTTTTGCTGTTGAGGGATATAAATTATTCTCAGGAAGAATATAATGAACTGTACAGTTACTTTGACCTATTAAAAAGGTGTTACCAGTGAAATTTTGACTGTATCATTTTTTGTATGCATGGCACTGCAGAAGAAACCACTGCAAGTTTTCTCCACTTGGAATTTCACACACACACCCCTAATCCACAAACTTTTAAGAATTCAGTTATGCAGGACTTAAGGAGTAACAGTAAGCATTCAAGGAAATGCAAGATTTAAGTAGTCTTCCAGAAAGCATCTCTTAAGTCAGTGTAATCATTTGTGTAACTGACTTCCAATTACTTGGTGTCACTCCTTACACTACTGTCACTTTTAAAATAGCTTTTCCTAGGGGGAGGTTTCTTCAGAAAGGGGCACAGGAAACATAGCTGGTAAGTGGTTTGCAGGCACTATTTTGGAAGCTCAGTAGAGGTCCCAGTAGCAATAGGCAGTTGCATGGACTAAATTCTTCCACAGGTGCCTGCATCTTTCAAAAAACAAATGAGCTGTTTTGTGGGAAGGTGGGACAGTGCAGAGTGAATCAGTTTTGGGTCTAGATGTGAAGCAACCCTCCTACAGAACTCGAGTCCTCCTTACACACTTGCAACATTTTGCTGATGCTCCATTTTCATTTAATACTTCAGAATACACTTTTGAAAGAGCCCTTACCTTGTTCAGTTGCTCTGGACAAGTCCTGTTCAAAAGTTATTTCTAGAAATATATACTTTAAGTTACTCCTCCTGTGTGTAGTTATACAATCTTCCACACCCACCCTTCAAACTCGTTTTCAGAGATGCTCCTTAACATATCTTACATAACCTAGGCATGGTGCCTAGCACTGCAAGGCACAGTCTGCTTTTAAGTTACACCTGCCCATGAATAGTGTCCCAACTTTAGCCTCCAGCAAGAGCCTTTACCAGAGGATTGCACACTTCTCCACTCTTCAGCTCAACAGCTGGCCTCCACTGCAAAATGCACATACTCCCTGCTTTAGCTGCTCAAAAAAGGTTAAATACCTGATACTAGAAACTGCCCAAGGTGGAAGATGCACTGATGCTAAAGCATTAACTAGACACGCAGCAGCTTCACCCAGAGGCTGTAGTACCAACCAAGCCATAGTGCTTTTGCTAAACATGACCACATCCCAGGCTCACAGTGATCAAGCCTCTACCTTTGTCCATATGCTATGCCATTTAGGGACCTGAACAGTCTCTGTGCTGCGCCCAAGTATAAAGAACAAACAAGGGAAGTTGTAAAACACTAGATCAACATGCAATAACAGCAGTTTTGGAACCTGCAGGTAACCTGGCCATCCTTCATCCACTCCCCTTCACATGGTTCCATGTAAGACACAAGACTACAATTCAATGTTCTTTATTGCAGACAGGTACAAAATTAATTAGTCAAAAAGACCAAAGCCCATGTCATCATCAGATTCCTCTGATTCTTCTTTCTTTTCCTCTTCTTTCTTCTCCTCAGCTAGAAAAGAAGAATCAGGGTTTTTCCATTCTGTCACCTCATAGAAGTCACATGCCACAAGACTTCATATACAATGACTGTAATCAAGAAGCAAGACCTAAGCAATCCTAACAAGCTAACAACCCAAGACTAGTGGTTTCCACTACTAGGAAAACAGTTTTGTGCCTTCCAAGTAATTTCTATCAAATCTGAGTAACTTCAGAGGAAATTTTGGTGATGTACTGACAGACAAGCCTTAACTCTGAGGTCGCTAATCCCATACACTGACTCAGTGCAATACTAGCCTTTCTAAAGATGAAGGTCTGTTTTGCTCCAGAACACCCACATGCATACTACATGAAACCACGTGAAAATCGCAGGAGGAAAAGCCAAGCAGGCTCCAGACCTGGTAACAAGCAGCTTTTTAACTAAGTATTTCTCCCAGCTGAAGCTCTCTAGGATGACCACAGAAGCCCACTTACCAGGGGCAGCACCACCCGCCGGCGCAGCACCACCCGCGGGAGCAGCAGCAGCTGGAGCGCCGCCACCACCAGCTCCTACGTTACAGATCAGGCTGCCGATGTCGATGTTGGCCAGAGCCTGGGGGGGAACAAGCAGCAGTAAAACCTCGTCACCAGGGGCTGCGGGGGGCAGCTCCACTTCGCTCCTGCGCACCTGCAAAGCCACGGCAGCCGTGCGGCGGGGAAACCGCAGAATGACAAACCAGCGGCTCCGCACCGCACACCCGTGGGGACGCGGGGCTGTTTAGGTTCGTTAAAGGTCGCATTTCACAGCTGAAGGTGCCGGGCCTTGTCGCGCAGCGGTCACCACCGCGGAGCCGCAGTTCGGTTGTAATCTGCAGCCGACAGCCCCCGCGCCGAGACTAGGCCGCCGCTACCCGCGCCCTCTGCCCGCGCTGCCCCCGGGGCTCCCCCGGCGCCTCCGCCAGCCCAGCCCGCCGCTCCCTCTCGCCCACCTTCGCGAAGAGGCCCGGCCAGAACGGCTCCACGTTCACTCCTGCCGCCTTGATAAGCGCGTTGATCTTGTCCTCCTGCAACGAGAGCGGCGCTCAGAAGCCAGCCCGGCCCCGCCGCCGCCGCCCGCCATGCCGCGGCTCGCCGCCATCTTGTGCCGCGCGTGGGCCTGGGCCCGCACTCACCGTGACAGTGACCTCGTCATCGTGCAGAATGAGGGCGGAGTAAATGCAGGCGAGCTCGGAGACGGAGGCCATGGTGGGGGCGCGGTGCCAGTCGCCGGGGTAGAACGGCCTTAGCTTCAGCTGAAGGACAAAGCACCTTGGGCCGCCGGGGAGGAAAAGGGACTCATCTAACCGGGGGAGCTTTATAATGGCGCCCTGAGCCAATCGCAGACCCGGCGACCTGAAACGCAACGTTGTCGTCGGTGCCGCTGGCCAACCCGGGCCCGGCAGGGCAGCCCTGGCCAATGCCGGCGGGGCAGCGCTCCGCCAATCGCGGCGTAGTGGGGCATGATGGGACTGGCACCTCCCTCCCTCCCCCCTTCCCTCCTTCCTTCCCTCCC
>JAVJGJ010000037.1:86726286-86747939 GCA_035590215.1 Microhierax caerulescens
GTTAAAGAGGTTTATTTTCAGTTCATAATGTTGCTAAATAGGCAAGGATTCATTGCTGGACACTTAATGATTTTCTTTTACTATATGGTCTATTAGTACTGCAAAATTTCTGAAATAGATGAAAAGTTATGCATGTTAGTTCCACCGCAAGTCTCACAGGAACAGGTTTCTCATTATTTTACTGAAATGGTTTCTTGCCTATTAGCCAATTCTTTGCTTGTATGTATAGTGCCCCACCATCTCACTTTACCTTTAATTGTACTCATGGGAGAGCATTAGTGTCACTAAGTTTAATAAGGGACCTCTGATACCCTCTAGTTGCTTTTCCTTCTGCCAGTGCTTCCTCTGTTTTTCAGTCAGGCAGGATAAAATCAGTTTAGTCGGGATTAGTATTTTAAACATATAGCAAAATCAAATTAGTCTAACAGAGGTGCAAGCATGCAGCTAAGTTGCTGTAGTGCCTGGGCTAGACAGTCTAAGTAGCAAGTGAAAAGGTTTTCTGAATTATCGCTTTGCTACACAGAATATTATGGGGTCTTCCCTGCAGGGCTATTTTCAGTTTGGAGATGAAACGAACGTGAACTAAGGTACTATCTTACAGTAAACCATTTTCTTATAAACTCCAGTCCTGTTTATTTAAATAAATGAAGAGGAACTACATGGATGAAAGACCATGAGTCTTGCAACACTCAGAGCTGTAACAGCTAATTCTTACACACATTGCCATTGTAACGGAAGCAGTAAACCTGAATTTAATACCATGACTTCCCTGACAAAAAATCCCAGAGCAGTCACATATCAGAGAATTAGATTCACTAAAATATTTTTAGCTCACTGACAGCAGAAAGTAGGATACAGAGAGGTGTGTTTTAAATCTTTCTCTTCTCCAGGAGCAGAAAAGAAAGTTTTTCTGTAACTGCAAAAAATATTTCCACCTCTGTAAGATCACACCTCCCATCTTGAAGCTAGGCCTTAAACACCTACAAAACAGTGTAAAGACTGATCAAGCCTCTTTTCAAAGTAACAGTTCTAGTTTCAGACTCCTGGGAGACCTGGAGTCAATCTTTTTACTCTGTTTGAGGGGACAGAGGCTGTTAGAGATCTGAGCTCATCTTCCCCTTTCTTGGGGGTTTGTCTCCCTGGATTAGGGCCAATTTAGAAAGAGCACAGGTAATGACCATTGATAAAGCTGCTCTTAATAAATCTAGAAGACTCAATGAGAGCTGCCTTGCCTTCTCTTGGGAGCTGCTTTTCAAGCTAAGGCTCTCACCCTCAACCCCTGCCTGCACTACATTTTCAGCTGCATCACAGCCAGTCTTGTGCCTGACTATGGAACTTGTTGATCCAGACCCTGACCCGTGGGCCAAGGACCTCATCACTATGGACTTGCCAGAGATCACTGGGCTGTGGCTGATCTTAGTTACTGTTTCTAGACCTGATCCTGACCCCTGCTGACTCAATTTTCAGACTTTACCTCAAACCTGTCTTATCACTGTGGACCCTTTCTGATCATCAGGACTCTCATCTGATCATAGCTATCATCATAACTGGCCTCCTTATCTCTCTCAGGTGCTGCAGGATGGGGCCCTTGCTGGTAAGGCCATTGCCTCTGCTGCTGATGTTACCATGCTTGGCTCTTGGCTCCCTTACCTTTAGGGAACTATTTGTCCTTGCTGTTGCCAACAGAGACTATACTCTATTTGAGTTTATACACATTTCAAACAAACAAACAAACAAACACCCCACCACCTCCAAACCCCCTCAAAAGCAACTTATGTATCAAGCTATAAAACTCCTGTGGAACAAATTTTTACAGTGTATTTTTCAAGACAGTTTAAATTGAGATGCTTCTTTCTCAGGTGAAAACTCCAAACCAATGCAGACAATAGATCTATCTTATTTTTAACTTTGCTTTAGGCCAGTACTCTGTTAGTATTTCCTTTAAAAGAGTTTCTCTTTGATCCAAAGCTGATAAACAGTTTTAAAGTTCTAAAAGTTGCTTTTAAGAATCTACTGAGGCACTAGGTCTGATCTTACACATTGGGTACCCTTCCAGGTGAAAGATGGAAAACTATGCTAAAAGGAGGACAAAGCGTGAAGTCTTTAAAGGAAACAGGATCTTTGATATTTTCAGTGATGTGTGCATTTGAACTGCCCATGCAATTCCATAAATTTAAGACTGAGGGTATGAAATACCTTCTGAAACTGTTCTCTCAGATGGAAGAGCAATTATGAACTCATAATAAGCAATCATCTATACAAAATTGTAAGTCCTTTATAGTGTACATTTGGAAACCAGAATATGGAAAATTGGAACTGGAAATTAATTTGGGTATAAAACTGGAATAAAATATTCTAGATTACACTAATTTCTAGATGGAATGGTATCTCTCAATGTTAATATTAGCATTAGCTGTTGCAAGTATTGAACAATTATCTATGTTCAAAACAGTAATTTCACTTATGCCTTGAAAACATCAGCAAACAATGTATTATTTCTCTTTTAACTGTGTAATAATGACTGTCTCAGAAACATAGCAGTTCTGTGGTTCAAGGCATTGCTGAAGTTTGAGATAAAATATTTCAACAATTTTTTTTTTGCTTTCTCAATAGGAAACTACTAAATATGAAGATGTGGGGAGCTATGGCAACCTTTAAGAAAGAGAGCACCAACAGCCTTTGCTGGCAATCAGATTATCACAATTCATATTATAACATATTTCTGATATATCTGCAGCAGTCACCTTGCTGTTTCATGTCTTTAGTGACAAAACCCCATTAAAACTTTCTGCCTGTGAATTAAGATAAAATTATTTTCTGATATTTTCAAAATTACTTGGTTAGTTACTTCAGACAGTTGTGAGAAACTGAAAATCTGTAAAAACTACAGTAAACCTTATTGATGTTACCTTTACTAACCCAATAAAAATCTTTTTTCTACTCACGCAAATTAAAAGCCTTTTTTAGGGTGTCTGGCCTTATAATGGAATGTTTCACAGACACTGTTGCAGTCATGGTCGGCATTGAAGGTGCAACTTGACAAAACTAAGAATTGCACAGGCAATCCTTAGGTTCAATATTAGACTATGATAGGCTGTGAATTGTGAAGTCTCAGAAAATCTGGACAGCAGTTCCCAGACACTGGGTTACATTTAGCTATAGATCAGCGTCTTGTAAAATTTATTGATCAAAGTGATCTTTAGAATTCAAAGGACTTTATACCTATTTACCTATCTATCTATCTCTCTCTAAACTCTAGCATGAGGTCCTTCAGGCAGGTACAATAATAGAGATATTTTGCAAGTATATATTAAAGTAATTTTATAGCAGTTCAGTGACGATTGAAATAATTTCTATCTAATGTCTAGAAGAAAATTTAGGGGTTTTTTTGGTTTTTGGTTGGTTTTTTTTTTTTTTTTTTAAGGTGCTGCATAAATGTAAACTATATTTGTCTGGGCTGAAGTGTACAGGACTTGGTCTGAAAAAAATATGTCTGAGTTCTTCCCTGAAGGGAATTAACTTTACCCATTTAGTTAATTTTATCTACCTAGGAGTCCTCTGGAGGAGTAGAAAGCTAAAGTACATCCAACTCCTTGTATTCCAAGCAGGTTCTTAAGACAGAAGTACCAGTCTAGGAACTGAGCAATCATGACTCCTGACTTTTTAAAAAAGCTTTTCATTTGACTTCTCTGTTGAAAACCTCACATTATTTTTGTCCCTGAGATACAAAGAAACCCTTTCATCTTTCCAAATCTACACCATGGGCTGTGGAACTCTTTTTATAATTTCCTCAACATATTGTGACATTACCAGCAGTACAGAAAGGCCTTATCAGATCCTGGACTTAAAACTTCAAAACCTACTTGGTAAGTATATTTTCAGACAATTTCAAGACCTGCAAGAAAGGTCTGCCTTCATACCAACTCCCAAGTCTAAGACCACACACAAACCAATAAACTTTACTAGTGACTACATGACAAATACATACAATTTATAAAATCATTATTAAATATTTCAAAGTATTTTGAATTCTCACAGGACCTTTCCTTAGCATTATAAGAAGTGCAAAAGCAGAGGACTGAGATAATATCATGTTTTAACAGGAGAAATTGCAAGAAGTTGCATGCCTGTTTTCAGTTCAGGTGTGCAACTCAGTATATTCTCTCATCATTGCAGAAATCAAGTTTTCTTCCTTGTGTTTAAGTTTTTTTTTGTTAAAGAACAAGGTTTCCTTGGGTAAATTCTGCATTCAAAGTTTAATCAAAACTTACATTAGTAAGGACTGCTCTGAAAAGATGAGCCATTTAATGTCTCTTTCCTTTATTTGAGAAACATGAATTAAATAAGGAACACTGCCATAGTCAGGAAATCACCCTAACCCTGATCAATTCCAAGTATTACCAATTATCTCTCAGCTCAGTAAAACCTGAAGTTATCTCTTAGCTTCTTTAAAAGTGAGCAGCATTTTAAGAATGTATTCTGTGCAGGTGTTAAAGTTTAACAGGACACCTACCACAGTTCTTAAGATTTTAAAGGAAAAAGAGAAACCAAACTGGAAAAACTGAGAAGCAGCATTGTATTTGCTCAGATTTTTTTCTTCCATAAAATAAAATTATAAATACGTTAGTTAACCAAATATTTTGGTTTTCTTGAAATGGATTATTTTGTTTGGTAACCTTAATAAGCCTTTTTTTCATTTTATGTAAGTTTTTAAAGTACTTTGCTTGAAGGATAATGACCCTAAACTCATCTGTACTTCTGTACCCTAAAGTAAAATTTACAAAAGTTGAAGAAGAAATAAGACCTTTTTTTTTTCTTTTTTTCTGACACTGCTCACTTTAAGTGCCTATATGTATTTTTGTAGTCCCTCATAACTTTCTTTTTCTGTTAATTTACAGTTTACTAGGGAAAAAATTAATCCTACTTATCATCAGAAAAATAATAATAATAATAATAAAAAGATTGTTTTCTCACCTTGATCATCTCCTTTCTTCTTTTCCTACACCTGTGCAAAACACAGAGGACAGAATGGGGACAAAAACTTGTGTCTGAGGATCAGTGGCTTTACATAGTTCAAGAAGTATTCTGAGAAGTTCTGTCTGATTCAAACTCCTCCTTCCCTATGTACAAGTATTTCATTTCCTCTCCATATACCAGGGTTGCATTTTGGGACTCTTCACTTGCTTTCTTCCATAGCACATCTCTGTTACTCACTCACTTCAGCTTCCTGTCTTCACCATCGTACATTTCTCATTCATGGTACCTGCAGGCACACAGCCTGTTTTGTAAGCAGACATACAGTGAAGTATTCAGTTATTCTGTCCACGTTCATTCTCATTCTCCATGTTCTTCCAGGAAATGCAATGGACCTGATGGTTTGGACTCATCCTGCACAATGCTGAAAGGCCTTTTGCTTAAGAACCTTGTTACAGTTCCATCAATCACATTTAAATTTTTTATAGTGCTATAATTTTTCCATGACACACTTCAGGGTGCTTTGGGGCACAGGAAATTCACAACTTCTCTTAAAATATTTTGCTTTCTCTCTATCTAACTGCTTTCAGTCTCAGAAAAATGTGTTTATCATCCAGCCAGTGTTTTACTTTTCATAGTTATTTCTCTTAGTTGTCACATTTCATATAATACTGTTCCATTTTTGGTTTGGTTTGGTTTGGCTTTTTTTTTCCCCTATATCTATTTTTATGGCCTTTCCTGCCTTCAGGTATTGCTTAGCCAAGCAACACATTATAAGATAATGCTTCCAGCTCCCTTGTTAAATAATCTGTTGCTATTCCATTTAGATTCTTATAAGTACCTCTCTTGCAAAGAAATAAAACCCTACCAAACAACAAACAGTATCTTCTAGGTATCCTCACATCAAAGATATGTAAATGGAATTGTTACCATGTTCTCATGCACATGAAGGCAAAAAATATAATCTTCAGATTTCTTTCTGCCTTGAAACTACTCTTACTTCTACCTCGAACTTCATTAGAATTTCTAGAGTTGTCCTCCTGACCCTCACCTGTGTGGAAAATGTTTCATATTATTTACCACAAAACTGCCAGTATTAATTTTTTCCAAGCTGCATCTTACTGTTATTTTCATGCTCATTCTCAGCTTACCTTCAGGATATTTCTCTACTCTTATTAGTATTTAGAACAGTTGACAAGGTAGTAGCTAAAAATGTTTATTACCTCTTCCAGGTCATTAATGAAGATATTAAATAAGAAAAGATTCAACAGGTGTCACTGTAGTATCCTCAGGAAGTCTGCATTTTGCTTATTGTGCTTTGCTCCATAACAATTGTCAGATTTCACTTATGCATATTTGCCTTCTTCCTTCTATATATTTGCAATCTTCCTTCCATAATGTAGGTCAGCACTTGTTCCATTCAATACCTTTATTTAAATCTGGGTTTATCACCCCAATACACTAAACACTGCTGATCACCTTAATTCCAAAAGTTAGCATTTCTCATACTGGTATCTGAATGTCTGTTTTCAAAATTGAGATCAAAATGTAAGACAGCATTTGTTGGTTTTCAGCTGCTATGCAGGTGCTCATATTCCCGTTTCACATTAAATTAATTTCAAGATGACTACTTGGATGAAAACTGAAAAGGTGAAGATGGACTTCCAACTTACAAAGACACTCTAGAGTAATAAACAAGAAGAAGAAGAAAAAATATAAACTATATTGCACTGTCTGACTTATATGGAAAAATTAGCACTTTCTTTTTCTCCTGGTGTGTTAAAAACAATTTTAAATGGCTATTTCAGTTGCATTTTTAGTTCACCTGCCACATAACGATCATCAATGATTGCTATAAGGTAAAGAGTAGTATTCAGAATGAGGTGTACAAAAATACTCATTAGTTATAAGCATAATGATTCAACTAAAGATGTTGACAATCAGAAAAAAAAATAAATCTCTTGTGTGTAAGTAGGATGGATTGGCTATGGCCTGGTTTTATAGACTTTAAAATAGGCTGCTGTAGCATAGGTGCTTACTATGTGTAACCTCTGGGGTACTCACAGTAGGAACAGGAGCCAATTTTTGCTTCCCAATCATGGCATTCATTACCCAGCAGTACTGTCATGGAGATATAGAAATAAAACCATTTAAAATTGCCTCTAGCGTTATGAAGAGGAGATTTATAAGAAAACACTTTCAAAAATTATAAAAGTATTCATTTTCTTGAAAAATTTGCATTTGTTTTATTTTTATTTCCTTGATGATATTTAGAAATAAAAGGTAAGGTTTGAAAGTGACTGTCCCAAAAGATTAATGTGTTCATTGTGCATGGATTGCAGCACACCGGAGAATATTATTAGAGGAAATTTTTTCAATTATCTTTGTCAGTTCTGAGATAATCAAAAGTGCTTGAAGTCACTCCCATAAAATAAAATGAAGCTGAGCTGTCTTTCATGAACAAATAATAGGTATGACAAAATTGCAGGTATCTATGGAGAAACTGTAGTGGCTTTGTATAGAAATGCAAAGGGACAAAGGTAGCTCTATATTGTTACATAGGTTTCCCCTTGTCATTGTGCAAAAGAAAACAGTGTGTACTGTGATTCATCAATTACAGAGAAAAAGATTATAAAAATCTAGAGATGAACAAGGATGTAGGTCACAGCAAAAGTTTAGTCATTAATAATAATTGTTCCATGAATGTTCTGTGCACACTGTTGTGATTGTTCAGTACTTTGTGAAGCTGTAAGGAGTCTTCACAACACAAAAGCTCATTTATTTTCAAATATCATATTCCCCTGCATTTCTGCTTGAGCATAGCTGGCTTTATTACTAAGGCAAGATACATTAACATTTGGGGGTTTTTGTGGTTTACTGATATGGAATCTCATGGAAAAAATATTTCATTTTCGCATTGTTCTAACAGGAAACTGAAAATACTCCATAGAATTGTAATGTCACCAATAGCCCCATTAAAAATGGTTAGATTAGCCTTAAAGAGATTAGAGAAGTTCAGTCAGAACAGGGACTAAGCACGATGTTAGGAATTACAGCTTGGGCTAAATTGATTCTTCAGTCTAAAAAAGGTAGATATGCTGGTTTCATTACTTTTGCTTCCTCCCTGATCACAGATATACTTTCCCCTTACCTTTTTTGCACTGACCTGCTTCAGCTTCCTGAAATGACAGAAAAGCAATCTGACAACACAGAGCAGCTCTCTGTCAGAAGAGTGAACTGAACAGTTCAGTGAAGATTCCGCAAAACATCAGCCCAAAGGTGAAAGTCAGACTCATGTAGCTTCACGCTAAGAATGGAGGACATGGCAGAAATGGCACTGTTGCATTTGGCAGGGAAGAACTGTTAAACTGAGTCATAGCCAGTGGAGTTTAGCAATGCTACAGGATGAACAGCATGCAGCCTGCTTTTCCAGAAACAACTTCAGCAATTACATTTAAAATGCGGTGCTACTTCTGTACTTTCTCAAATCACAAGAAAGTTGGCCAAAACCACTTTTTTTTTTTTCAATCTTTTTGTCATTCCTGTGTGAATTGTATCAGTCTGTACTTCACTCACCTGTATTTAGACAACAAAATGTCTACATAAATTATCTTTGCTGATGTAAAACTTGCAGTCCAAGACTACAGCTCTTTTACTGGTAACAGAAATAATTTTAAAAATTAATAATCTATAATGTACAGGTTTAGCTATTGATAGAGCTTCTCAGAAATATATTGATAGATTATTTACCCAGAGTGTCAATTTGGCAAAGTAACATTCAAAGGGAAGTGTTAAATTCTGGTGAGTTTTCCCACCTTAGAAAAGTACTATATAGTTCTGAATAAAGATTTATTTTCTAGTACATGTCTCAGTTGCCGAGGTGAACATCTCCAGTGCTGGTGCACTCAGTAGTAGAGTGCCTGAAATGGGGGAACCTCAGGGGAGCAGAGAGACCTGTCAGGAGCCCACAGCTCATGCCACAGTGGCTGATGGGGCCTGGGCAGAGCCAGGAACAATGATGGCCAAGGCCTGCTCCTTCATCCCCCAAAAAAGAACCCCCTGGGAAGTGCTAGCAGCCAGGAAGTGGCATGGCAGGTCAGGCAGAAGGAGGTGCAGGAGGGGTGCTGTAACTCTGCCAGCTCCACCAGGGAGCAATGGTATCCACCCGGCTGAAAGCCACGGCCTTTCCAAACTCTGCACCCACCGTAACTGACGCAGCTGCCCAGACAGAGCTCCGGTGGGAACACGCTGCCAGCCAGGCGCCAGGCTGCGGGCTGTGCCCTGCTCCTGTGCCCGTAGCAGGTGGCAGCCATACCTGGAGGAGGTGCGCCCAGGTAGAGGAACTCCTTTGCTTTGGGGCAGAGCTCCGGGAAGAGGTGAGTAGGTGAGAGTGGATAGTTACAGGCTCTTCAGAAGGGGTACGCAGGGCAGGCTAGGAGGAGACTGGCACTGGCTGTCAGTGAGTTACAGGCTCTTCAGAAGGGGTACGCAGGGCAGGCTAGGAGGAGACTGGCACTGGCTGTCAGTGAGCAGTTGGATTGTATGGTGCTTACATCTGCCAACGACATGGTTGAAAGCCTCTGGGTAAGGGTGAAAGGGAAAGCAAATAAAGCAGATCTTGTGAGAGTCTACTATTGACTACCCAGCCAAGTTCTTCTTCTAGAACTTAGGTGGAAAAAGCAAAAGTGTATGGACTTTGGAAACAAGGACAGTGACACAGGAGAACTTCAGAGATGCTGTTCACCATTGTAGGGAGAAAAATTGTGCAGCCAAAACTGGATTAGAGTTCAAGCTGGACAGCACTGTAAAGGACAACAAAAAGGGCTTTTTAAAATATGTTAACAACAAAAGGAGTATCGGAGATGACATTGGTCCGTTACTTGATGCGGTTGGTCATCTCACAAATAGGGACATAGACAAAGCAGAGACGTTTAATGCCTTCTTCACCTCTATCTTTATTAGCAATGATGGACCCTGGGACACTTGGGAGGATGATAAACTCCCAGCCAACTGAACTTGTTTGAGACTTGCTGCTCTAGCTGGATGCACATAAGTCTGTGGGGCCCAATGGGCTTCATCCCAGGATACTGAAAGAGTTAGATGATGTCATCGTGGGATGTCTCTCCACTATTTAAGAATGGTCTTGGGAGTCTGGAGACATCCCAGTTGAGTAGAGGGTAGCAAATGTCCAAGTTTTCAAGAAAGGTAAGAAGCAAGATTAACCTGGTAATTACAGGCTGGGAGTCTCACTTCAGTGCCTGGTAAAATTATGGAGAAGGTTATTCTGGGAGTTATTGAAAAACACTTGAGAGACAATGCGTTCATTGGTCATAGCCAGCACAGGTTCATGAGGGATAAGCCCTGCTTAACTGGCTTAATTTCCTTTTGTGACATCACCCATCTAGCTGACCAAGGGAAGCCAGTAGATGTGGTGGTTTCAGATTTTAGCCAAGCTTTTCATACTGTCTCTCACAGTGTCCTTCTGGACAATATGTCCAGCATACAACTAGACAAGTCCATAATACCTTGGGTGAATGAACTGGTTGACAGATTGAACTCCAAGAGTTATAGTAAATGCGGTTACACCAAGCTGGTGGCCAGTCCCCAGTGAGGTTCCCCAGGGCCCAGTTTTAGAGCCAGTGGTCTCTAATGTTTTTATAAAGATCTAGACACAGAAATTAAATGTACATTCAGCAGATTTGCTAATGATACTAAATTAGGAGAAGCTGTGGACTCTTTCAAGGGTAGAGAGGCCTTACAGGGAGATCTGGGTAGACTAGAGACACAGACAATCACCAACAGTATGAAATTTAACAAAAGCAAGTGCTGGATTCTTCACCTGGGATGGGGTAACCCTGGTTATACACACAAACTGGGGGACAACAGGCTGAAGAGCAGCCCTGGAGAAATAAGATCTGGTGGGTTGGGTTGATGTCAAGTTGAAATGAGTCAACAGTGTGCCCTGGCAGCCAAGGGCCAACCATGCCCTGGGGTGCACCAAGCACAGCATAGCTAGCCAGCTGAGGGAGTGATTGTTCACTTTAACTGCACTGGTGCAGTGGCACCTTGAGTACTGTGTGCAGTTTTGTGTGCCTCAATATAAGGAGAATATCAAACTATTAGAGTGTGTCCAGAGGAGGGTGACCAAGATGGTGAAAGGTCTCAAGGGCAAGACTTATGAGGTCACCTGGTTTGTTCAGCTTCCAGGAGAAGAGGAGGCTGAGGAGTGACCTCATTGCAGTCTACAACATCCTTAAGGGGCACACCTGAGGGAAAGGTGTTAATCTGTCTCTGGTGACCAGTGATAGGATTCAAGGAAATGAAATTAAGCTGTCAGGGAGAGTTCAGACTGGACATTAGGCAAAGGTTCTTCACTAAGAGGGTGGTCAGTCACTGGAACAGGCTCCCCAGGGAAATGGTCATGGCACCAAGCCTGTCAGAGTTCAAGGAGCATTTGGATGATGCTTTTAGTAATATGGTTTAGTTTTAGGTAGTTCTATTAGGAGCAGGAAGTTGGACTTGATGATCCTTATGAGTCTTTTCCAACCTAAGATATTCTGTGTTTCTGTTTTTTTTTTTTTGGAAAAAGAAACAAAAAGTTCTATTTCAGGGCTTAGCTATCACTGAACTAAAAATGTTTTCAAAAGATCAAAGTCTATTTTTTTTTATATATTAACTTTGATTTTCTGAAGAAGAAAAACATTTTAAAAAATTACATCTTTTTGGGCTTTTCCTTCCAGTTTCACAAGACAAATTCACTGCTGCAATATACCTGAAAAAGGTACTGGAAGCCAGTCCCAAACACTGTGTGCAGCCAAATCATTTAATATCCTTTCCACTTCCAATCTATAGATATTAATGAGTTGCATGTATTCATTCTATACCCAGTTTTGTATAAATAACGAGTGATGATTTTCACGATTAAAAGAAACAACTATTTGCATAGAAAAGTTTCATCCTGAGATTTACATGCCATCTCACTTGGGAGGGGCAGGTGTGAAAGCCTCTCAATGCTTAGCAGTAACTGTTGGTTTTGTCAAAAACAGCAGAACAGGAAATAACACCTGGCCTGCCAAATAAATATTAACATTTAAAGTTGAGAGGGTGGATCATAATGGGGGAGTGAGAGCATTGGTGACACCTCAGAAATCAATAATCTATGTAGAAAACTAAAATTGAACAGCATATAATACAAGAAAAAGACTGGATATAAAAGCTAACATCCCTCTTTAATCCAGGATTCTCTCCTGCAGAGGCTGAGCACAGTCCTGAGTCTCTGATCATGTTGGAAAATAAGTTAGTTAACTGGAGAGAAAAGGAAAGAAAGATTATTTGGATTTGATATTTAGTATAAGTAGATTAAGCATGCCTTTCAATTCCACTACTTTAACCTTTATAAGCCTTTGTAACATTTTTCACTACTTCGGAGTGGGTAATATTCTCCAGGACATCATAATGGGAAGTGGATACCTTTCTACCCACCCAGAAAAGCAAATATGGTAATGCAAGAATGGGAGACACCTTATTTTCTTCTCTGGACATCTTTACCTATGAAAACACTCTGCCTTTTTGAAATATAGCTTGGACCACATATGAATAGGGGAGTTTGGAATAGTGCAGATGAGTTTGTTAAAAGTTAGGAAAAATGTTAGCATATACCTTCCTTGCACAGCAACAAAGTTCTGTCATCAGCTCAAATCTTGAGCAGGACATCATTCCTGGTTGTATATAGTTATATATACACACACACACATATGGTTACTTCACACAGTATAAAACTGCATGCAAGTCTTCCCTTGCATTCATCCTATGGTTTCATTTTGAGTACTCAAACCAGCATTCCAGAGCATCATGAACATTTTTCTCCCACTCTGGCCTAAATTTTTTTCATTTTCTTCTGCCTAGTTACACAGCCTCAGCAGGGCTCAGCAGTTTGTAAGGTAAGTGTCTTTCCTGGGAAATAACATAATGTGTTTGAAGTTCCTTAGGCAGGCAGGAAATTAAACCTGGATCTCCTACCATCTGGCCAAGTCTCTGACCAATACACTGTTAAAAAAAAAAAAAAAAAAAAAAAAAGGAAAACTTCCCTTGTCATATTTGAAGAAGGATGAGCTCAGGTGTGTTCTTTGGAAGAAATTAAAATAGCAGAAAACTCCTAGGCCATGTATCCCACATGGCAGATACATCCCCATGGTGTCTAGTGAGGCATGACAGGTGAAAAAATTAAGACAAATCCTGATAAGTCTTCAGAATTACTGTATTAACTAACTACAGACATCTGAGTAATGATAAATTTAGGAATATTTAGATACCAGCTGGCTCCTGTTTCTTGAACACAATACAACAAAACAAAACCAACAAGCACTTCCCCAGAACACTGATGTGCTGTTATTTATATGCATAAAAACAATTTAGAAATGCTTGAATATTAGGGGGAAAAGACACATAAATGCATATAAGACATAGGTATTTGTTTAGTGAAAGAAAAGGGCTTTTATCAACGGACTTATTTATGTTGCAGATGAACAAATTTGCAGGTCAACTGCCACAAAAACATTTGTGTTTTGTTACTGCTGTTTTCAGAAGAACAGTTCTGTACATGAACTTTGTAAGTGCTAAGCACATTGTGCTAGAATATAAAATCAATTTCTTGCCATACTTGAACTCAGATACACCCTAAGTATGTAATTTATTCACCGTTAGTTTACTGAAGCTAAATACAGTTAGGATTCTTCTGTAACTAAGAGTTTGCTATTATGAACACTGGCACTTTTCTGTTTCTGTAAACAACCTTCTATGAGAATTACTTATATTAATAGTAGAGATACATTATTAGTAAGATACTGGGCTATTGCATAATAAATCTGACAACATGAGCTGTCAACACCTAAGAAAAAGATGCCATTAGCCAGAAATATAATATTTAATGGAAGACAGCATAATGATAAGAATATGCTGAAATGCCACGTAATTAAGCAACATTATCACTAATTTTAGCAGATAGCTGCTTTAAATGGGAGACAAAGTATATTGGGGAGAGGAAGAGAAACAGAGAGAAAGTTCGTTAGGTATACAGATTAAGACAAGTTAAGCTTTGAAATGTTTCCCATTACCATAGTACTGAAATTCCAGCCAAATGGCATTCTGTAACTGACTAAAACCCCATAAATTAAATGCTTGCTCTTGTTTCCATATTAGCACCTCCTATATGTATTTTATGATGCCTTTTAGATGAGAATCATTCAATGCTGCGGCACTGACTTAATGAACTAATGTTTGGGAAATTATAATTGCCCTCTAACACCTAGAATAAGAATTATGCATTTATATGCTAGTAACTGTATGTTGCTAAGTAATAAATTTCCTTCAAATTAAGCTATATTGCCTTTGCTCTCCTCTGGAAGGATAAAAATTCTCATTCTGTAACTTTCATTTTTTTTTATTGGCTAAAGATATCACTGTATAATTAAATTTAAATATAAGATTTTTCTCCCCAAACATTTTTGTCAGTAATCACCTCCACCTTATAGCCTTAATTCCTACTGGATAGTTAGAGCTCTGGTTTCTTTTTTTGGCTATTAAAAACTTAAATATGTTGAATTTAAGAGTTCGGCATTTTACAGTGTCTTACTTCCAATTTCAAACAGACAGTACCTGATAAATCTGTGAGTTTCTTGTAGCAATGTCCATTCCAGCCTAAATATGCTGTTAAATCTGAATAAAAAGAAACATGGTATAATCCTCTCCACAGATATTAACAGAGTGTCTTGTCATGAAGCCACCTATTTGGGCTATTTCAAAACAAAAGAATTTGGAAGGGAGTTCTAAAGTCTTAGACAGTGTTCTGATAACCCACCTTAGAGTAAAAATTTCAATTTTCTGTCAGGACACAAGAAAAGAAACATTACTTCTGTTAGCAAAATAAGAACATTATTTTACTGTGGGTACATTTTTTGCTTTCACAGTGAAAAACCACTAGTACAGACTTTACTGAGCAGTTACGCTAATATCTATGGTCTAGGGAAGATCAGTAAAGTACTAGTTAAAATCTGTTTTACCCAGTTTTAATGTTATGTTTCATAAATGCCTGTTGGATACACAGGAACTATAGAAAAATGTCTAAAACAGTTAATCTTTTTGACTATGATTGATAAGTAAGATTTAGGAGAATACAACTTTGATAGGATATTTTTTATTTCTCATAATATACTTTGGCTTAGCAGAAGTTCCAAAAACAGAGGACATAAGTTTTTGATAGTGTGTGGCAGAACATGCATAAAGACAAAACATGTAGGAGTTGGCCAGAATCATTCATATAGCTTTCTTAAATTTCTGAGGAATATTGAAGTTATTGTGTCCTTGAGTACATAAATACTCTTGAAAGTTTTGAACCTCTTTCACTATTGCAAAGACTTGCCTATCTGTGGAAGTCTGCTAAAAGTACGTTGGACTACACAGACTCGCTTTTACTTCAGCAGTCTGGTTGGTACACAGCACTTTCAGTCTCTCAGTAAACAATGTCTCTGTCTTAGGATGAAAGGACTTTGTGCAGGTTTTTTGCCCCCTATTTACATTTTTTATTTTTTTTTTTAAGCACCTCACTGTTTCCACAGTTAAGCAAATACTGATCTTGAAAACTTATGTCAAATGATTTGGGCAGCTCTAAGAGGCAAAAAACAGAAAGCAAAGGAGTTGAAAAGAAGCACAGACTGACTAATAAGTAGCTAAAATGTCTTTATAAGTTCCTCACAGACTACTTCACCATTGTTCAACGGCATGGCCACATGACAGCCACACACTTGCTACATCACTACTAGAATAAGCCTTTTGAGATGAATGATTTATTTCAGCACAGACCTATGATTACTAACACTTCAATAGCCTCATTGGCTTCACATAGAAGAACAAGAAAAAAAAAAAAAGAAAACAAACTTTGTTAATCAAAGAAAATAAGAATGTTAATAAAAATTGGATATCTACATAACAAATTTCAAACTAATGAACTTCCAAGGTGAAAAAATCAAGTAGCAACAAATATGGTTTCTGTAGAGAATGCTACTATTGTCAGACCATGCATTTATTAAAGCGACTCTTAGAACAAACTATATATAGTATAGCTAAACTAGAAAAGATCTTTCTAAGTTTTCAACAGAGGGGGTTAAAATCTCCTGCTACACATCTTGGAGCATGGCATGACCAGTAGAAATGCAAGACAGGCCTAGGCAAGCCTCATTAGAGAAAGAATCCTATCAATAACAACAGTATTTGGATATGGCCCAGCTGTTCTAGGAAGAAGGTTAAAGAACAGAGTTCTTGACAGGTCTCCAACTGTTCCAATATCACTGGAAAATACCTTTTTTAATTTTAAAATTGCATCTAGCATCTAGCCTTTTCATCTTCACTAATATTTACATTTGTTTACTTCACATACATTACCCATGTCTGCTATATTAGGTTACTTCCACATACTACATTTTCATTTGAACACTGAGAAGTGCACTTACTGTGTCAGCTTCCAGTGAGCATGAAGCAAAATTGCCAGGTATGTAGTAAGTTTGAAAGTTCTTTCTTTCCATGTATATTATGGAATGGTAATATATAGTAATAGTTTAATTCTATTATAATGTCTTATTGTCAATGATTCCCTCATTTCAACTGGTTATCAAATACCAACTCTATGTAAAACTGTTGCCATTGTTAATCCAGCTATAAGGTAAGGTGTGCAGAATTTAGACAGTTATCTTATGAAACAAGAAATTAAATTCTGAAAGCAGTGTGGAGCAGAAGGACAACCCACACAAAACCAAGCATTCAAACTGTGAGGGCTTTTAATAGCAGACCTTATGCCCCCAGCTTGAGGTTTTGTGTGAAAGTTTAACAAAGCTGTCAGTTCTAAAATTCCTTTCCAGTTCTTTAGTTAATCTTGTAGTGGACATCTCCATGCCTTTGGAATAATGTCTGTCCAGAAAATTACTCATGTTAATTTACACTTGGGATCCACTTCCAGGTGTCCACCCAACCTTTCTTTACAAGTTTAAGCTTTTCGTAGCTTCTCCTTTAACAGTCTGACATATAAAAATGTCCTCACATTTGAAAACTGCTGTAATGCACAATAATCAGAATAAACTGTACTCAGGATCTATAACCACTAACAGGAGCATAAATGCACCTAAAGCATGCAGAACATTTTGGAGTGACTATAGAAGCATTTTAGGGATGGCAAAATGTAATTTCATGAGCTATTACCACTGTTTTGGCCTGCTTAGGAAACTGGTTGAGAGTCTTTTAAGAGGCATAGGACTCCAGGAACACTGGATGTTCTTCAAGAAAAGGTGCAGGAACAGCTATCCCCATGTGCCAAAAGATGAGCCAGCAGAGAAGAATGCTGGCCTGGCTGAACAGAGAGATTTGGCTGGAAGTCAGGGGGAAAAAAATAAGTGAGTTTATGACCTTTGGAAGAAGGGACCGGGAAGGAGGACTAGCAGGATGTCGTGAGGTTATGCAAGGAGAAAATCAGAAGGGCCAAAGCCCACCTAGAACTTGATCTGGCTATTGCCATAAAAGACAATAAAAAAAAGTTTCTATAAATACATTAGCAACAAAAGGAGGGCTAAAGAGATTCTCCATCCTTTATTTGATGCAGGGGGAAACACAGTGACAAAGGATGAGGTACTTAATTCCTTCTTTGCCTCAGTTGTTAATGGTAAGACCAGTTGTTCTCTAGATACCCAGCCCCCTAAAGTGGAAGACAGGGATGGGAAACAGAATGAAGGCCCCACAATCCAACACACACAAGTCTATGGTGCCAGATGGGATCCACCTGAGGGTACTGAGGTTGCTGGTGGAAGTGCTTACCAAGCCACTTTCAATCATTTATCAACTGTCCTGACTCACTGGGGAGGTCCTAGCTGACTGGAAGTTGGAAAGTGTGATGCCCATCTATCTACAAGAAGGGCAAGGAAGATCCAGGGAATTACAGGCCTGTCAGTCTGACCCCATGCAGGAGCAAAATCACGGACTCAACGACATATCAATATAATCCTAGTTGAAGCCACTTTACTTAAGTTTCTGCAAATTTATATACAATATTAATATTCATACACATGTCACACCTTAATTCTATTTGTTATATACACTGTTCACACGCTGCTATACAGATACTAATTGGTTAAAAGCATACAAGCAGTTAGTCCCATCATTAAAATTGTTGACATTCTTGCAGTCATCAGTTCCCAGCTCAGCTCCTGTTTTTCTGCCTGCTTAACTGCCAAAGTTAATGATTTCTTTGTTCAAGGTGTCTTTCTCACACAACCATGTGGCCTTACTGAGCAGATAAAACTTTTAATCATATCCAGCTGCTAAAGCAAGAGCGAGTTTTGATAGGCCAGGTGTCCCTTTTCTTCCAAATACCTTGCCACAACCCCAGAGCTGGGGAAGGTTATGCAGCAGGTCACCTGAGTGCTGTCACAGGGCACATACAGGACAACCAGGGGATCAGGCCTAGCCAGCATGGGTTTATGAAAGGCGGAACTGCCTGACAGATCTGATCTCCTTCTACGATAAGGTGAGCTGCTTTGTGGATGAGGGAAATGCTGTGGAAGTTGTCTACCTAGACTTCAGTAAAGCCTTTTTCACTGTGTTACACAGCGTTCTCCTGGAGAAACTGGCTGCTCATGGCTTGGACAGGTGTACTGTTTGGTGGTTAAAAAACTGGCTGGATGGACAGGCTCAAAGAGTTGTGGTGAATGGAGTTAAATCTGGTTGGTGGCCGGTCACAAGTGGTATTCCCCAGGGCTCAGTACTGGGTCTGGTTCTGTTTAATATCTTTATTAATGATCTGGTTGAGGGGATTAAGTGCACCCTTAGTGAGTTTGCAGACAACACCAAGCTGGTTTGGGACTGTTGATCTGCTTGAAGGTAGGAAGACTCTACAGAGGGATCTGGACAGGCAGGGTCAAAGCCAAATGCATGAGGTTCAAAGGGCTCAGTGCTGGGTCCTGCACTTGGGTCACAACGACCCCATACAATGCTGCAGACTTGGGGAAGGGTGGCTGGAAAGCTGCCTGGCAGAAAAGGACCTGGGGTGATGGTCAATAGCCAGCTGAATACGAGCCTGCAGTGTTCCCAGGTGGCCAAGAAGGCCAATAGCATCCTGGCTTATATCTGAAATACTGTGGCCAGCAGGACTAGGGTGGTGGTTGTAGACACTGATAAAATTCCCTCAGTCTTCTCTTTTCCAGGCTAAACAGGCTTAGCTCCATCAGCCTTTTCTCATAAAGGAGATGCTTCCCTTTGCCCTTCAGGACTGCCTCCCAGGGGACTCTGTTCAGTTGAGATGTCTGATTACATGCTGATCACAGTGCCCTGCCAGAACGCCTGATGGTATAACCAAAGTAGAGGTGGAAGATGACCTCCTTTTATCTCCTTTTAGTGACATATGACAAACATAAAGAGGATTTTATTTCCCCTCAAGGGAATATATGGTTTAACTGTACTGCAAGTAGGCTTTTCACATCGCTCACACCAATATTCTGAGCTAAAGAATATGGTGAAATTTTATTACTTCTTAGTATATGCCAACACAACTGCAAGCATGCTCAAGCATGCCTTGTCTTACAGAAGTTATAATTCTATATTAAAACTCCACATTGCAGTTAAGCAATGGTAAACAAACTCCTTTCTTGGAAAGGCAAGGCAACAAAGGCTGCACAGAGCTCTACCTCGGCATTGCAAGGGTGGCTGTGTGAGATGCTGGAGGAGTTGAAGGGAAAGGAGGCAAACAAAAACACAAAACGTCAGCTTCCTTCAGACAGGCACAGAAATATAAATACGTGTTCCAGCTTGGACATAACAGGTAAATAAAAGGAATCTGTTAAAGACAAACAAATGCAGCTTCAATAAGTGGATGGAGTAAAAATAAGATGAAGGAATCTTGTGGTTATCATCTACATCTGACTGAAATTCTATTAGACCTCTGTAACTAAATTATGTGGGAAGTTTTACAAGGTGAATGTAAAATGTCTTTATGTATTTTTAAATGGATATAAGAATTTCTGGCATAGGCAGTAAAATAAACAGGATAATGAGATAGCTATTCTAGTGACAGAAGATTAACTGACTATCCATAAAGGAAAAATTAGAGATGGCTAAGAAGACAGCAATAATAACTTGTTACATTCATATAAATCTACACTTAGCTCTCATTTGGTGGTGGAAGCAGTTGAGTAAAACTGGAGATTAAACTTATGTCAGACAGCTGAGGACAATCTGTGTGAGTTATTCAAGAACAATCTGCTATAAGTAAAAGCTATGCTTACAAACATGACATTGAAATTAATTCTGGTTTTGTGAAAGAAATAATAAGGGGGAAAGTGTGTGTGTGTGTGTGTGTGATATCATCTCTTTTTACTGCCTTGATCATTTGGGATAGGAAATGTTGCCTAGCTCTTGCAGGTGAAGAAGTCCTTCAGCGTTTTCTGCAGGTGACAAGAATAACCAATATATACCAAAATTTTCCCAGTAAGGTGCTTCTGGCCATAGCTGCATTGGAAAGTTTCTACTCCAAGCCCTATAGCTACATGGTCAGAAGGAAGTTCATACTCCCTGCAGCAGCTGCATGCCAGGAAGCATATCTATAACCTACTTTCCCCAATCATACTGTTGCAGTATTATAGGAAGATAAGGGAACAGAGTGAAGACAAGCAATTATTTCAGGTAAACCTCTTCTTTGATTAGGTAAACCCAAGCTCTACTAAAATGTCCTATGTCTAGCATTTCAGTATCAACGTCTAAATCTTACAGGCCTAGTATAATTTTTACAGGCTCATCCTGCCCCTCCTCTGTTTTTTCAGATTAAAAAGAAATAGTAGTTCAGACTGAGAACCAGATAGAAAACATTCTGAAGTATCCAGCCCAATTAAGTTCAAGGAACAATTAAACTAGGAAAGGCATGCATCAGAAATGAAAGCTGCACTGCATTTCTACATTCTAGGCAATGAGTTTGTATTGACTGAGTTCAAGATGAGGACATTCTGACCTCTTTGATAATAAAATAAAACGCTTATGAAAATAACTTTCTGTCTTCCCTGCCAAGGCCTGTAACTATAATCATGGTGAATTTACCAAGGGAGAAAAGGAGGTAATGCATCTTAGACTGACATGAAGTTCTCCAGGCTGAGAGAGATGGATTATTGAAAAACAGACATTGAAAGCTGGTTGGCCCCACTGCTTCCTTTTGACTTCCACAATGCACTGCACATTTTCCCAATGGTGGGCTTTTAATAAGGTGTAAGCATACTGAGTGGATTTTAATAGCAGGTAAATGAAGAATTAAATTAAATTTTAAGAGTTCAAGCTAGTGAAACATTAAAAAAAGTCCAATTTTAGATCCAATGGCTTTCTGAAACTGTATCTGTTGATGTGCAGCAGTCACCATGTTTCACAAACAGGTTCTGTACCGATTGCAGGTGCCCAGGTGCTGGCGGCAGCAGCGAGGGGAGCTGCGGTGATGGCGGCCCCCATGAGGTGGTACCGGGGCTGCCCCATGCCGGGCACAGCCGGTTCCAGCCGGCTCCAGCAGCCCCAGCGCAGGGCACAGCTGAGCCCCGCCGCCACGGGCGGGCGCCTCGGGGAAAGCCGGGCTGAGAAAGGGCCAAACGGTGCCCGGCAGCCAGGACTGA
>JAVJGJ010000037.1:86765755-86788082 GCA_035590215.1 Microhierax caerulescens
GCTACTACCATAAGTAAACAATTCCAAATCAGGATCAGTTAATGGTTCATCCCTCAGATCTTGTCTGCTTAAATATATACATGTTCAATAGTTTGTAAGCAATCATGATACAAAGATTCAGAATCCTTTGTTTCTGAATTTAAAAACATTGCTGGTTTAACTGCTGTGGTAGTTTTAAGTTCCACATACTCTTACTCCAGCAAGATAACTTGATATTTCAGCATGCAGCTTGGAAATAACCAATGTCGCCCTTTTTGTTCCATGTTGGAAACCACCATATGTGGAACATATACTGTAATTCTTTGCATCATTGCTAATTTTATTGCTTCTTGAATTAGCAGAACTGACAGGATTGCTCCACCTAACATGCATCCAGTGCTGCAATAAAGGAATGCCTGCTTTTTAATGCTACATTGGTGTTAAGGATCCTTCTTATTCCTGATTTTGATGACACAGACTAGCTTCCTACCACAGTATTGCTTTCTTACATATTACCTCAGTTTCCTCTCAGTAGAAAAAATTGCAACCCTCTCCTTCAAATGAGGTAGACTGCCTGTGTACTTGATGCAACTGTTCTTCGTTATTGCTCCTTCAGAGGTTGCTATGTCTCTGAAGTTTCTTGTTCATCCATTTATGGTTGATCTGGTACCTGAATGTAGTAGACTGATCTGTGCACTGGAAATCCAGAGGAACAGGATGTTATATTGTAACTCCTCCAGCAATTTCCTTTTGAAAACTCAAATGTCCTCATTTATTAATGTATTCTTTTACTTGACTTATGCTGAGGCTGAAATGGTAGGTTTTCTACCATCACTTTTAGGTCTTGCCATTTTCACACTTTTTGGGTAGTTATTTAAGGTTTTTAAGAGCATTCATAATAAAACTGCTCAAGCACCACTGAAAATAATAACTTATTGACATGTGTGTGAATTAACACCAGTAGCTACCACTAACCAGGAGATGATAACAGTATCTCAGCTGTTAGAAAAGCAGATGCAATCTCTGAAAAAATTTTTACCTTGGTAACATATCTGCCTTTTTGAAAATCCCTACAGATTAAATAGATCTCAGAGCATGTTTGGAATATCATAAAATGAGACGTACTTCAAGTAAGTTGGGGATGGCCCAACACCTACCCACTGAACCTTTTTGAAGACCTTTCTCTTATTAGGAAACTATTTCCCCCCCCCCCCCCAACCATGTCTGTGACAATTACTGAGAAGTAGCTGTCAGAAGTAATTGCATGACTTCTGGCCTCACTAGGTGAGGTGAAAACAGCTTTTTCATGCCATAACCTCATTTCTTGTCAGAATATCTTGTTGACAGCAGCAGATTCCTTATGCTAAAGGCTACTCAGTGGTCAATCTCTGAATGTTTTCTCCTTTGTCAGGCAGGCTGGCTTAGGCCTTGTCACTTTCAATTTATCAGATACCAGGTATCAATTGGTCTTTAAAAGTGGTTCCCATGTTTTCCTTAGCAAGGTTTTGATTAAAAAACTTTGTGTCCTGAGATAGTTAATTCAGTGATGAGCGTTTTCAGAAAATCTTCTAAATTTTTAGTGTCATATAAGGAACTAAAGAATCAGTTTATGATACATATTGTCAGCTGTTTTTATTTCACTGTGTGCTTATTTATCTTTGAGCCACTGATTTATCTTTATGACAGCATCTAAACTTCATGTTTGTATGTCAGATTTTTATTCAGTGGGAATATGGGCACAGTCTGTTTTCTTTCTATAAAGATGCAACCTTTTAAATGGCATTTCTATTGATCTGGACTGTAGGGAATTACATTCTCCTATTAAAAGTTAAATTTGTGCAAGCTGAAAACTTTCACCAAGTTTTATTTGTTAGCAATGGATTTTGTTCTTGCAAAACCTCAGTTAAATGATCACTTTTCATTTCTGATTTTACATTTGGCATAACAAATTTCACACTCAAAGCATAAGTTTCTTGTTCTAATCTATATCTCTCATCATTCAGTCAGGAAGATATATGTGCAAGTTTCAGTCGCAACGATAATATCTGTTAGACTGTGTGACCTATTGTACCCACCTAAAGGAATAAGACAAAAGACACATTTTTCCTCCAATTATGCAGAAACAATTCAAGATTTTCAAGCCTGCCTTATATTGGAGAATAGGACTGGAAATTCTGAAGGTTTTTCTCCACTACTGCCTCTGTTGGAGTAGGGTACCTGTCTGCTGACCAAGCTAATAACAAATGTTTGTTAACTACTCAATTTTTTTCTGAGAGAGAAGCCTCAGATGGATCTCCTGGGACATTTCCTCCTAGACCTACAGGCAAGATGCCTCCTTCCTCAGGGGGATCCTGTTGTGTTAGTATTATATTAAAAAGAATGAGTGCTGAAGTTACATTCTGCTGAAGTGTTCAATATAAATGGAATTAGCATCTAGATAGCATTTGTGTCTTACTGTCAGTTTATCATGTGTGTCAGCTGCAGGGCCAAAATTGTTTTTAAAACCACCTGGATCACTGCTTCTGCTCACTTCTGTCATTTTGTTTTATAAATATGCTGAGACAAATTGGAACAGGACAGATAAGGTTAAAGTTGCACAATAGAGATCATGTTACATGATACAGCAAGGGGGGTTTATATCAGAAACAGGCAAGAAGAGGACCCAAAAATACAGTAAAGTTTTTCCTCATCACCTTTTTTCAGTAATCAACCACATAGAGGTTTTCTTTCTTTTTCTTGCATATCTAAATTTAGTTTGAGTTTTATGTAGATTACAGTAGATAGCTATGAGGTGAATTACTTAGTCATAGCTATTCTTTATTCTTTTTTTCTCCTCAGATTCTGTGTCCTTTTCTTGCTTAATTGGTTGGCTTTTTGTTTGGGTTGTTTAGGGTTTTTTTTTTGTTTAAGTTTTGGGGGTTTTTCCTGTTTTGTTTTGGTTTTTTATCTCTTCATTTGACTGCTTGACACATCTTTTTGCTGCTTTATAAGAAAACACGGAGAAGTAGTGGATCATGAACACTGGCATTCCCTGTGATTGACAGCTACTTGGCTTCTTTGCATTGTGTTATTTGCGACGTGTTTGTTCTGTCTGAATAATTCTTTTAGCGCTTATACTTGAACAAGGTGATTCACTGAAATACTGTTTTAATTGATACTATGGCAATGGAGAGACTCTGAGAAAGCTGGCGATGACATTTTCCTTAGGCAAATGATACCCATTTTCAGTTTTGTACATGTTGTGTCAATTTCTTAGCTGCTAACAAGTGTACTCTACAGCCTTAAGTTTTGAATGCTTTTTCTTATTATCAATATTTGGAAGAAGTATAAAAGCAAGTCATTCCAGGCTACAAAAACAGAACCAGTAATATACAGAGTCATACACAGGTGTTTATTGTTTAAGAACTAAGCAAAAGATGCACTTCTGGGAGGAAAATATTTAATGGGTTGAAACCCACGCATATAATATTTATTAGAAGCACTTGTCCATTTTCTCACAATACATTAATTTCAAATTAGTATGCTTTGTTTAGGTTTACTCTGGCAGACATTCTTATTTTAAGTTTGTTATGTGAAGGCTGTTCTCACTTTCTTGTGTTTTTCTTAAGAGTACCAGAATGGCATTGCATGATTGGACCACAGCTTGGCTGAAATCTGGACACACGTGGATTCCAGCCTTTCCTAAATTGAAAATTCAAAAAACCATGCAAACATCATCTAAACTGAAAAGGTGGAGGTTTGCCTTTTAAGAAACAAAAGAAAAAAACCCCACCCCAAACCCCTACAATTTTAAGAAACAAGAAATGTTTACCTTAAAAAAAAAAAAAAAAAGAGGGAAAAAAGTCAATGTCTATAGTGAAAAACTGGAAAAAGTTTGAAAAACAGAGGACGCTAGTTAAATCCTTACAGTTAACAAAACATGGCATTGGGAGAAGGAACAGACACCATAAATGTCAAAATGGGGCACAACAAGATAAGCTCACAGAGAACCAAATGACTAATAAAACTAAATAGAAAATTTCTGGACTTATGTGTGAACTATCCTAATTAGCATAATAAAAGATCCACCCTTTAGCAAAAAAAGTCCCCCTACTAACAAAGCCTCCTCCCCACAGAACCTGTGGGTGAAGAGAAAGAACACTGTTCCTTTGAATGGAGACCAGGCTAGTAAGAAACATTGAGAATTCAGTGTTACTAAAGATAGTTGTAAACAATTTTTCAAAGTGTATTAAATGTTTTACCATGTGTCAAGAGGTGTTCTGACTTTGTGGATTACCACCTAGGACCCATCTCTGTGCAGACATCCATTAAAAAACATCTTGACTCTGTGTGCAGATTCACTTTTGCACACCAGTTGAAGAACCCAGATTTGGGATAATGAGAACAAGCTAACAAATTCATACGAAATGTTTGAAAACATATTCCTTCATTGTTCATTTTGTAATTTTATAAATTCTTTTCCTGAATCTTGTGCTCATTTCAGTAAATGTTAGTGGCTTCCCAATTTGAAACATTGCAGAATATCTTTAAAAAGCTTTAGGAAACTTTCTGATCTCATAAGTTCAGGTGACTTGGTGAAGGATCCCATGCCTGTGGGAAGCCATGAACTGTGCATTCAAAAATACCGAGATGTAATATTTATTGGCAAGAAAGCTACACACTCTCAGTGTTATTGTAGTCTAAGAGTTCAGCAGGGCAGAATGCTTAGTTTGCTTATGTGTTTTACTGAGAATAGAAGCAGGGGAGATGTTCACTGTGGCATTCAAGGGGATTCTTTTGTCATTCCCCTTTTAAGACTGGACACTAAGCAACTTTGCAAGACAGCTGACATGATAAGGAAAAGTTAGAGTAAAAGAAAAAACTTCAGAGACCAGATGGTAGGAAATAAAAAGCAACGGGGCGTGGTGGTCAAGGGCTGATAAAATGAACAAAGGTTCTGGAGGAGGGCATCAAGCAGAGCATGCCTGACAATGCCCACTGCTTTCAGAAGGCAAGCAGGCGGTTGGTGGAGCTCCACAGCACAGTGAGAGAGGCAGACTGGGCAGATTCAAACTCCAACTGGAACAATCACTGGACAAATCGATTTAAAAAAAAAAAAAAAAATGTCACTCCAAAGTTAATCTGAACACTTTTCTACAGTATGGGAAGCAGCAAAATGGATAGGTGAATACAAGGTGAATTTTGCTGAACAGTAACTAAGGCTCATAGGGGAAAAGAAGGACCTCAACAAAGACATCTTGAAAATAAAGCACTCTCTGAAGCTGAAGAGAAAGGAGCTTAGCCTAAGCATGGGAAAGCTGATCCTTCCAGCTGTAAACAAGACATCACATAAAGTAAAGCTATGTCCTAAATATGGGAAGAAATGGAGAAAAAAAAAACCACCAAAACCACAAACCAAACCACAAACTACTTTTATCATCTTCCATACTTTCAAACCATGAATTTGAGGAACTTTGCTTAGATGAAGTAAAAACAAGTGAACACAACTGCAGGAAATCAGACAGCCTGAAGATTTACAAAACAGAGAAATGAACACAGTGTTTGGGGGACACAGAAACTGAGAAAATCCTTGTGTAGCCTTGAATGACAGACACAAAGAAGACTAGGGAGCTAATCAAAGCAGAAACACTCCTCACCTCAGAAAGCTGCTTGTGTGTCAGCAGTCCATCTGAACTATATAACTGACAAAAGCAGTACTCAGCAGGACTCAATTTGCTGGATACCATGTAAGATATGATATACTTACTAAGGGTGTTGGGAAGCAAGAAGGAAGAAGGTGAGTAATTTTAATGAAGGTCACCCGGTGGGAAAAAAACAAGTGCCAGATTATTTTGTAGAGACAAATCAGTCCTAGCAGTGTGAGTTAAATGTGTCTGTTCTCACTGGGATTGAATGCTGCTGCTGTTACAGTAGAGACTGCTCCCTCCTTCAGTCTGCAACTGGAGAGACAGTCAGAAGAAGATGACAGAAATGAAAGAACTTCAAGCTGCTTCTGCATTTCAGGAGAATGAAAATTAACAAGGTTTGAAGAAGATTAAAATTTAGCACTGTGCAGAGAAAACAGGCAAATGAAGGAAGAGAATCACTGTGTGAGGATTGTGGCATACACAGGGCAGAAGTCTTCATGTTGTATGTTCTATGGAGTGGAAAACCAGGTTATATTTTTTGAAATAAATGTTTTGGGGACTTTGCTTTTGTTGCATCACTACATTAGCTCTGCAAGATGTTTTCTTGCAGAGAGAAAATAGAAGATGGATGGTATAACTGCATGAGGTATTATCGCACAGTTCACCTGTTTCTTCTGTGCCACTTTGTTAAAAGGTAGAGGCTGAACAATAGGAAGAAAAACTGCCTCTTGATTTATCCAAAGGTGTCCACCTGGGGTGGAGTGAAACTCTCTGAGGAGAGTCTGTCTCTTGGACCTCAGAGCATACCAGGGTGGGGGGCACTTCTGGTGAACTCCTGAGAAGAGCAGCAAGTAGTAAGAAGCAAAGAGTACCAGGTTTGGGGGATAGTAGTTGCCCAAACTCTCGATTTACCAAACTGATTTAGTTAAACAAGAATTTGCACAAAGTTTATGTCAAGCTGACCCACCCTCTCAAGTCACCAAAACTGATGAATGAAAGGACCTCTCATCAAGGGAGTCATTCTTGGGTAACAAAGAATACATAATAAGAACACCATTATGTAAATTAAGCAGAAAGAAGTCCCTAAGTGAAAAACTTCTGGTCTCAAGAGCAGACAAGCTGATAAGGTGTTGCAGCTCTCAGAAACTTAGTTGTAAGTAGGACAAAGACTATTCCTGGTAGTGGGAGATTGTGACCTCCAACTCAAATAGCTCCCTTGAAAGAAGGCAAAACCCCACTTCACTTTGGGAGTAGTTGGTAAAAAAACCTCAGTAGTGCTACCTGAGGATGTGCACTAATTTGCATCAGAAGCGAGAAACTTGTAACCAATCCTGTGTGAGAATGAAAATGTATATGTAATGTACTATGAATAGGCAAGTACTCTACTGTATATAATGTGTACTCTTGAGTAACTTGGTGTGCATAATAGGAGGAAAGATGCCCCAAGCATGCAGTGCTGCAATAAACCAATGTCTGCTTTCTAAACTATTGTTTTGTTTGGAGAGCTTTCCTGGTTACGATTTTTGGTAACAGAATTATTTTAATTTTTATTTTTACTTTAGGAAATGTTAAAAAAAGGCACTTGATTTATTACCAGATATGTTCCTGTGATGCTATATTTTAAGCCAGAAATGTAGTCCTTTCTAAAAAATTATTTTGCTTTTGTCTAACCAGAAATTTATTTCTAATTGTTCTATCCTCTAGACAGCTGGAAAAACTCCTAGCCAGCTGAATTTAAACAGTTAGAGAAAATGTGCTACTGGTACACACAGGAAAGGACCATTTTACCCCAGTTACTTAATCAAAATTAATCAAATGCTATTTTTTACTGTTCAAGAAGTGAATGGTAATGATAATTTTTTGAGATTATATTTCATGTATTATGTTATCAATATAAAGATAATACTTTTCTATAGTTGAAAAATGATGCAATTGACTGACACAGTATACTTTATTTGAAACTCTGGCTTTCTGGAATTTACCCTGATTCCAGTAAAATCACTAGGGTCTTAAATCTTATGCTCTTATGCATGACTAAATCGTATTTTCCACTGTTCGAGGGTTTGCATGATGGGGAGAAGTAGAACTTCATCTAACATGAAACATAAGCAGACCTTGCTTGCTTCAATTTGTAAAACGGTACAGAAACAACATTAATGGTGTCACTGTGCATGTCTCTTTTACTAGGAACCCTTCCATTATATGTAGACGTTCCTGTGAAAGCTGGGAGCTTTGCCTGAATTGAAAAGCAGCAGAGATCCTTGTGATGAGAGCAGCTATAGACTGCAGAGAAAGTCATCAAATGCCCCAAACAAAACACAGATCTTCATACAGACAGTACTGATCCAGAATACACCTACTCCCTGTTCAGTAAGAAAAAAGGGAGCTGTAGTACATTTTACAGACAAATAGTACTATTTTGTGCTAGGAACTGACTTCATCAATATCAAACTTCTGTCAACCTCATAAGCAATTACAGAAAATGTCAAACTCCTGATAACATCAAGAGAGTTGGCTGCTGTTGCAATGTGAGATAAGTAGCATACATGATAGATGATGGTTTAATTAATATACTGGAAATCTTTCCTTGATTAATCTGTAGTATATAAATCACATTAATGAAGAAGGAGTCTTTCTACTAAGTTTAATTTTATAGGCATTATACTGTCAGAAGTATTTATTAATGGGTACGTGCATCCTTGATTATCACAAATGCTCTCAAGGCCAAACTCGAAATGTAATAGATTGTTTCTCCTTCATCTTAGATTTTTTGACCTTCTAGCTGTACTGGGAGGAACATCAACTTTAACAAGACTTTGAGAGTAAAGGACATGGTCTCACTGAAAAAAATGGGTTAAAATTTATTTGTGGTGTCAACTGGTTCTGAAGTAGCAGTCTTTATTGCACTGAGCTGCTGTGTAATATGTTAACTGATTAAAAGATTGCTGTAGGGATATGTAGAATTTTTCTGTAAATACTTTTACTCAAAAACAGTAGATAGAATTTCTATAGTAATTTGTATCATGTATTATGATAAAGAACGTTTTTCTTGCTTTGGAAAGTATCATATTTCTAGCTGTTAGTACACATATCACTGTCTTACACTAAAAGGGATATGTAGTCTTATGTATGCTCTCTTTTTGAAAATGCTTACTTAAGCATTATTTTCAATTCTAGTTTTCATAAGTGGACATTGTGTTAATCACAGTATTGTAGAAAAATCTGTGTATATAATGGATGTCTCCTTTTCCCTGTTCTACTTGTAAAAGTAATGGTTGAAGATTTGCTCCTGTGTCTCTGAAAGATTGGTGTAAATTTAATTGCTCAAATGCTAAATTAATTTTAAATCTCTGCTGTTTCTACCAGTTAGCATTCTCATTAGTATCTGAAACAGCGGAACAATGTAATACAGACATTTGGACTGTTTTCCAAGGACTGCACCTGGCACAGATGTCTTCTCCATAGTATAGGCACTGTGGCCCATATTCAGGTGATCTAAATGCCACTGAGATGCCTGGGCCTCGTTTGCTAGTCCCTACATTTTGTTCATCTCCACTGAGGTCATGGGAGGTTAGCTGACAAAATATGAGTGCATCAGCTTCATTACTGAAACTGCACTCTTCTTTTTTATCAGTACCCACAGAATGTATCAGGGTAAACTTATATTCAGTACTTCACCATATGAAAACTTTCCTAAGTAGAATGTAGAGGTATTGCAGTTCTTTATCTTAGATAAAGGAATCAGTAAATGTTCAAATTCAAAATTGAAGGGAGAAAACATTTTGACAGTTGAGTCTAGCTTTCCTAAATATTTTAGGTCTTGAACTTTACCAGGCTAAATATTTTTAAAACTTTAAAATCTAGAGTTGAACATTGAACATTAATTTTGTGTTTCCCTCATAGGATTTACAGCTTTTCCATGTTGGTTTGTTTGTCACTGTCACCCAGTTAAAGAAGTTGTATGTGACTTCCATAAGTTACAAAAATCAGTCAGATAATATGTAATCATAATGCTCGCTGGAGATCTGCATACCAAAATCTATTTATTCAGATATGACAACTTGGCATACTCCAAGATGACAACCTGAAAATCATATTTTCCTGAAGGATTTTCTTTTCGGTGCACTTGCCTGCAGATTGAGGCTATTTATGACATGGTTTGACAAGCCTGAGAAGTGGCTTCTAGTTTCTCAAAATCCATCAATAGTATTGGTTCATAAAAAAAAAATAATAATCTGAAAAAAAAATCTCAGAAGTCATTTGTGTAACCTCCCCCCACAAACAACCCCCCAAACAAACCAAAAAATACCTGTAATCTCTGTTCTGCAGTGTTTCCACAGTAGTGAAGAAACTAAGGACAGAGGCACAGTGCAGATGTTTTACCATGTTTTAACATTTTGAAAGATCTTTTGTTCTGTCAATGCTTACTGTGGAAAAAGCAAAATTCTTAAAAGAAAAGGCTGGATCCAAGCGCACACAAGATAATATTTAAGTTTCCTTATCTTTTATCCCCTTACTGGTGGTGCTTTAGAAGCAAGTTTTGTATGGGGTAAAAGCACTGCAGCTTTTAAGGTGAATGCTAGAGAAGCTTAAAGCAAAAGAGCCTTAAGCGCCTGCGGGGAGATACGTTTTAGCACAGAGAGTGAGAACCTTCCACAGTGACACATCACAGTTCATGGTGCTGTTATATCATCGGGGACCAAATCAGGAGTGGTTTCATTGAAGTCAGCAAGCAAAATTATGAGTGACAGTTGAAGAGGGTCCTTAATTTTGTTCCAGGGTTTTGTTTGATGTGTGTAAATACATGCTCATTTTTAAACTAACATCTTGCTTCTTTTCTGGAGCTCACCAGATAAACAGCTTTTTGCTGACCTTAAAAAGTTTACAGCCAGGCAGTGTAAAGTCTCAAACATAATGGAGATTCCAGGTGAATGCAATCAACAACTCCTGTGTTCCGTTATTCACTTATGCTGTTGACCAGAGGCAAGCAGGAGAAATTAAAGCAGGGGACCAGTTCTTCAAAGGTTACCTCCACTGAATGTCAGTTTTGTCCATTTCATACCTTCTTCCTGAGCACCACTTCAACACAAGTCAGGGAAGTATCACTCTCTCTCTTCCAATGTAAAAAAATATTGAAACGGTACAGAAGATTGTTTCAAGCAGAGCAGAAAATATAATTGTTGCAATAAACTGAAATGTCATCCATTCAAACATAATGCCTTTCAAAAGGAATTTAACAAATGTGTAGCTTGGACCTCCTGCCTTCCTCTGTGTTAGCAAATACTTGCACAAACCATTGATGTGGTCTTACTTTGATCTCTTCCCTCATGGCTGAAAGGAGCCTTAACTTCATACCACACAGAACAAAATTCCAGGATTTCAATATAGACATGTAAGTTCCTTAGGTCCTGCACTTAAGGAAACATGTTTTCTGTTTTGCTTTTCTACTTATATTTATACTGGTGGGGGGTGGGGGTGGGGGGATGTGTGTGGTTTTTGGTTTGTTTTTTGTTTTTTGGGTTTTTTTTTGAGATGGCTGAACACCTGCCTGCCCATGGGAAGTGGTGAGTGAATTCATTATTTTGCTTTGCTTGTGTGCATGGCTTTGCTTATTAAATTGTTCTTATCTCAACCCTTGACTTTTACATTCCTTTCCCATTCTGTTCCACATCACTCTGGGTGAGGGAGGGTGAGTGAGTGGCTGTGTGATGCTTAGTTGCCACCTGTAGTTAAACCATGACACTCATATTCAGAATTTCCTTCTTGTGTTGCAGTTTGTGCCCATTGCCCCTTGTCCTGTCACTGGGCACCACTGAAAAGAGCCTGGCCCCGTCCTATTGACACTCACCCTTAAGATACTTGTAGACATTGATAAGATCCCTTTGCAGTCTTATCTCCTACAGGCTAAACAGGCTCAGCTCTTAGACTTTCCTTATAAGAGAGATTATCCAGTCCCTTAATCATCTTTGTAGCCCTCCACTGCATCCTCTCCAGCAGTTCCCTGTCTCTCTTGAACTGGGGAGCCCAGCACTGGACACAGCACTCCAGGTGCAGCCTCACTGGGGCCAAGCAGAGGGGGAGGATTATCTCCCTCGGCCTGCTGGCCGCATTCCCCCTAATGCACCCCAGGGTCCCATTGGCCTTCTTGGCTACCAGGACACACTGCTGGCTCAGGGACAACTTGTGGTCCACCAGAACTTGCAGGTCTTTTGCAGCGCTGCCTTCCAGCAGGTCAGCCCCAGCCCGTGTTGGTGTGTGGGGTTGTTCCTCCCCAGGTGCAGGACCCTACACTGGCCTTGGTTGACTTTCATTAGGTTTCTGTCCACCCAACTCTCTCACCTGTGCAGGTCTGGCTGAATGGCAGCGCAGCCTGATGGTGTGTCAGCTATGCCTCCCAGTTTTTTGGGTTTTGGTTTGGTTTTTTTTCCCATACTCTTTAGTATACATAACTGTTAAAAAGAATATAACAATTATCACCAGTTCACAAAGTTCTCACACTCCAGTCGTTAAGAAAATCTCCTGTTGGTTCCTGCTTTATCTTTAAGACCTGTGAAGTATTTTCCAGTCTGTAGAAATGTATTTTGTATGAGTTTTCACCAGTCATTGATGGACCACATATATTTCTTCTTACCAGTCTTTCCATTTTACAGTCATTGTATCTTGGTGCAGGATCTTTGTACAGTCACATTTTAGAACTTTACTTTTGTTGTATATTGGACTTCAGTACCTCTTCATTATAGCATTCTCTTTCTTTGCACTAGCTGTAACACACAGAAATCTTGGAGAATTTTGTTATAATAATGCTAATAAAATTTTATGATAATAATGATTTTTAAACAGCAACATGGATATGACTCATTGAGGTATTGGATGCTAGTCACTGAAATGCTAATACAGTATATTTTTTTCATTTGCTTTATTAATATAGACCTTAAGAAAATCACATTAGGAATTAATATAACTGATGAATATTCTACATCAGTTTACTGGAGGAGGCTTACTTGACTAGTATCGAGTTATGCCTGGTCTGAGGACATACACTGTATAAGCAGAAAGCAGCCTTTCTGATAGACATTGTTACATCAGATAAGGGCGATATTTGTTAGAGAATGCCTGAAATTCATTGTCAAAGCCTGCTATAGAAGATCTCTAAATCACAATGCTGTGTTTTTCAAAGCAGATATCCTAGGACTCCACACGATGCTCTTTGTTCAAATGATGACCCTTTAACAGTGCATAATATGGTGTCTGTAAGCAGACTGGCTGACTGGCTAACTTCAGTGTCAGTGGGACGTATCTAAACCTACTGTGTTTATGAATCTCAGCTAAAGCTGATATCTTTACTGGCCATTAAAATAGCTCATAAAAGTGCTAGTATTTTTTCTATTATCAACAGGCTGTAGGAAGGTGTATCAGCATTTGAGAAAATGCCTAGATCTGATAGAATGTGCCAAGCTACATCAACTAGCCTACTGCTCATGAGACAAATGTTGTTTTCTGAGGGTTTAAAGACATATTACTTAAAAGAGCAAAACTCCCATTAATTTCCAGTAATGAGGCAATTTCTAGTTTGTATTTAAACAAATGTATTTGGTGCCTAATGTGACACTTCCACTTTCATTGTTTTTACTGGTATTCAACACACTTGCCAAACCTAGGATAGGAAATGAGCATTTTCTTTAAGACCGTATTCTGTTAATGATTATATTTTCCAGATGGCATTTCCTTTCAAGAAACTTGCCTTCTGATAGGAATAGTTTATTCTATCATCTCCTTCATGTATTTGATTCTGTAAAAGAAGCTGGGCTTTAATTTATTTTTTTTTTTAATAATATGTACTTTTTTCCCCCTGCTGTTTTCCCAAATTCTAGTATTGGACACATATCTCCTTTTAATAGAAGATCTAATGTTGAAAGACATGAAGTAGATATGTAAATAAAACAGAATTTGTCATTGAATACACCTATTTTCTATGCTGCTGGTGCAGTAATATACCTTATTCTGATTTTCTGCTTTGTCTCTCCTGAAACACTGTGGCTTACTCTGTGGGTGATTGAAAATGATATAAACACCTCCTTTCATTCCCATCTTTCTTCGCCCTCCAGTGAACACAGTCAAATAACTCATTATCTAAAATTTACTGTGCTCACTTAAGGAATGGAAGTGATGTTCTGGAAAGCTAACACAGAAATGAAAAGAATAGTTCTATCAATTGTACAAATTTTAAAAATGTTTTTTTCTACTAACAATGAATTTCTGTAGGAAGGAGGCAACAAGTTCAAATACACATAAGAACTTTTTTTTTTTTTTGGCGGGGGGAGGGAGAGAAGAAAGAATTAATAGGATTTAATAAATTAAAAGATGAACTAATAAAATTAATTATTAAAACCTATCTCTTTATTGAGACCTTATATACAGCAGAAGAGAGATAAATGTAACATGTTTGAAGTGAATATTTCAGTTTCTTATATTTTGTGTACAATTCTCAGCTGCATCTTCTGTAACATATCCCTGGTACGTAGGAAACTGACATCTAGTGACATACTCTAAATATACCCTTCTGATCAAGAAGTTGAATTGAGCCAAAATGAGAAAATGAGAAGCTGTATCAGTCTGAGACTCGTTAGAGCTGTGGTTTTCACCGAGAGCCTTTATTCAATTTTTGAGTTTTGCTGCCCCACACAGGGATTACAAGAAATTACTTCACAAAAATTTACCTGAAAGGCAAAAAGCAGTGAGAAAAGCAAGGTGAATGTGTATCAAAGCTATGCATTTTGTAACAGCTTCAGGCAGGCGCTGTAATTCAGCAATATTTCATCTATCCTTGACTGAAGCACAGCCACACTAACAGTTTTTGCACTTGTGAATTTGTGCTTTTAACTGTTTATCAGATCTTATTCAGTTCCTAGCTTCTCTTCTTTCTTTGCCATTCCCATTTTCTTTTATACAATGAACACTCAATTGTGTCTCAATTACTTTTAAACTATTGTATTTTTAAATGATTTAATTTATACATTTTAGTCCTAATTTGCATAGGCTTGGATTCAGTCCTGTAATCTTGTATTCATTCTGAATTGTATGTGTAAGTAGTTTAAATAGATACAGTGCTATTAGTTACATTTTCTGTTTTGTTATACTCTGTTATTTTCCAAGAATCTTTAGATAGGATTGATGGTTTGAAAAACACTGGGCTTTTCTGACAAATTGGGAATGAGAGGTTTGAATGAAACTAATGCCAATTTCCATACAACACAACTCATGCCTTCTCTGACAAATCATACTTGCTTTCTAATTTGAATTTTCCTGCCCTTTTCATGTCTAGAGTGCAGCATATTGTATAAATACTCAAAAAAACCCCTTTTGTTAATCGGTAGGTATTATAAAACTAACTGTACTGCTGAAAGTATAGATTTAGAATTTGTCAAAGTATTGGCAGTATTTTCTGAGCGATGTACTATTAGATAGGCATTCCTCAAGGCATAGGAGCTTAGGTGCCTAACAGATGTATCAGCTTGTTCATTTTACAAGCTCACATTAGGTGTTGTGCTGTCAACAGAATTGTCCAAACCCTAAGAACTTTCCCACAGAATTCTATCCCAAAAACAGTGCTTGTGCCACTGATAAAGTTACACCTCAGTCTGTGTTCCGTTCACAATCATGGGAAGTTTCAGTTCTAGGCCCACTTCTGATGTGACCTGAATCGTGGCTCAGTCTTTGAATTATTATGGTGATGGCCAAATATCTTGACTGGATGAAAGGGCAAAATTGGGAGCTGGAGTTCCAGAAGACTTTTTCCTTTGGTCAAAGCAAGTATGGTAGTGGCAATAGTAGCACAATGCTGAGCTGCAGGGCTGGATGTTTTCATAACAGCTCTCACAAGCTTTACTCATTGTCATTGTTCAGAATTCACAGTTACAGCCCAAAACACTCTCCTCAAGCATTCGGTCTGAACAGTTGGTTTCATCTGATTAAATCACAGGTTGGGCTAATGATGAAGACTAATTGAAGCAAAATCCAGACAGGCCTGATGGACTGGTGCTAATGGAATAAAGAAATCATATACCTGAAGGTTAAGGGAAAGATTGCATCTTTTCCTACAAGTGAGGTCTTGAGATCATTACCTTCTGTCAAGTTTGGATTTATCTAATGGGATTCCTTCTCAGTTCTCACTGGATGTTGCCAGGAGAGACAGTGACCAAGATAACACACCAGTGTTTAACTAGAAGGCTATAAAATTCTTTCCACTTAGAATGTGATAATATTATTGATATATTTATCTTTGGGATTAGAACATCAATGTCCTTTATGTAAAGTTTAAATTTAAATCAAAGTGGAGATGAAAAGTGGTATAAACACGGTAGTTCCATTATTAGACAAACGTCTCACCCTGAATACCTGTCAGTCCTCTTTGATCCTTCTACCAAATGGTGAAATGGGGTGGGTAAGGACCTGTTCGTTTGTGAAACTGTCTTTTAAGGCATCTTAATTATAGTATGAAACTGTTGATTAAAATGAGAGGAAGAGTTTTTCTGTTTGTCCATACATTTCTAGGTAAGGTTTCTCTTCATCTGTGATGGTTTTGGCTAGGATAGTTTTCTTCATAGTAGCTAGTACGAGGTTGTATTTGGGATTTATGCTGAAAACAGTGTTGATAACACAGGAAAGTTTTAGTTATTGCTGAGCAGAGCTTACACAGAGCCAAGGCCTTTTCTGCTCCTCACCCCACCAGTGAGTAGGCTGGGGGTGCACAAGTTCAGAGATGACACAGCCAGGACAGCTGATCCCAACTAACCAAAGGGATATTCCATACCATGTAACATTATGCTTAGCAATAAAGGTGTGGGAAGAAGGAATGTGGGGAAGCTTGGAGTTACAGCGTTTGTCTTCCTGAGTAACCGTTACCTGTGCTGGAGCCCGGCTGTCCTGGGGATGGCCGAACACCTGCCTGCCCATGGGAAGTGGTGAAGGAATTCCTTGGTTTTCTTTGCTTGCATTTGTGGCTTTTGCTTTCCCTATTAAAATGCCTTTATCTCAACCCACAAGTTTTTCTCACTTTTGCCCTTCTGATTCTCTCCCCCATCCGGACACAGGGGAGTGAGCGAGTGGCTGTGTGGTGCTTAGTTGCTGGCTGGGATGTTAAAACATGAAACTATCTTTAGTTTAGAAATTGTCTGTAGGTATGACTTTAATGAAAGTATAGATACAGTTAAGTCTTTTTTTTTTTTTTTTTTTACCCACTGGCATTGTAGAGCTGTAGTCATTGTAATTGTTAAGTCCCTGCAACAAGACACCTTGATAATCATGCTTCTAATGTCTAGATCAATGAAATAAAAATGCTTTTTATTGCATTACTTAAATAATGTATTCAGTTTTATCTGAGTCAAAAACCTTTATCTTTGTTCTGTTCATCTCACTGGTTTGTATGATTCTAGTGACACGTAATGAAAAGACATATTTATACTAAGCTGCAGCCTTACTGACATCATATAACTAATACCACCCTTTGCAAGGGCGTACCCAGAAGGAAAAGTGAAAGCAACACCACAATACAGGCTTTTCACATATTTTGATAATTTCACATGGGAAGACAGAATAATACTTTCTTGTGATCAACACTGTAAAAACATATAAACAAAACAAAATAAAATTCAGTTGATATCTCACACCACTAAAAAAAAAAAGCGCCCCATCACATAAAAAGAGGGAAAAAAGGAAATAATTATCAAAAGAAACTTATTAATCTGTAGTGCAGGTGTTAACATCTGCACTAAAAGGCTTTTCCAGTCAACATTGTAGTCTGGTCTCTTGAGTGATACAGGTTTAGTTCCAGGTACCTAACTATTGTAACAACTGCAGCAGTCAACATCTCCCATTTTGGTATGAGTAACAGTGAAAAGGAAAGTATTTTTTAAATATAGACTTTAATTGTCTTCAAAATTGGGTTAGCACAGGCTTTGAAATTTACTAGTGGCTCTATACTGCATGAGTTCTGAATTGAAATAATGCAAAATTAGAAATATCTGAAGTTCACTGTTTATAGTGGTTTATCAGTTCTTTGCCAGTAGTTGAGATTGAAAAAATAGTTCTTAATATCTAAAATATTTTTTAAAATTATTTTGGGATGTTACTATTAAACTGAGAGTTCTAAAATAAATTTTAAAATGAGGGAAGATCTTCATAAATGTAATTATTACTGGAGTTTGTAAGGGAAAGAGCTTAGGTAGAGCTTAATTAAAACCTTTATTGTTTATGAAATCCTAGTTAGCTCTTTGGACTTGCTCTGCCATCAGTTTCATTGCTGTTTTCCAGTACATTGGCAATACCTTTTCTTACCAGATGCAGGTGTCTGGCTGTTGTTACTGAGCATCTTGAGCTTTACACTCCATACCTGGAGCTTGATTTTCATCCATAGACTTGTTGGTCAGTTTCTCAGTTGCTTGGGCTGTGAAATGACAGCTCCCTGGAGAAGAAGGTGCTTGTTCTCCCTGGCCATCCTTGGAGACAGCTAACTCTGCAGCACATCATCCATGGAGTCTGCCTGAAATCTAATGAACTGGCTGCCAAGAAGGCCTTTTGGATTTTCCTTCTTCTCTAGCTTGCTTTCATCCTTCTCCTGTTTCAACCTTATCAGAATGTTCATGCCTCCAATCTTTTTCACTAGTTTCTGTGACAAATGCAACAATCCATTTTCTTAGATGGTCGTCTTCTATGAATATATTTTAAAATAAATCTTACAAGTTGTCTTTATCAGGGACATTTTTATGGGAGTGAACTTGCACAGTCTTAAGAAATATTTTTTCACATTTTAAAAAATTTACTGTGTTTTTAGTTTGTCTTTTTTTGCGCTCTGGAGAAGTGAAAATGATTGCTCAGTCTGACAAATTATGTGATTATTATTTTTTTTAACTAGCATTGCATTTAATAAGCCTATGTATTAACTTTTCACACATTTGTTAAAAATTTAATTTCTCTCCACCAGCTGAACAGGGGAGGGAGCAAAAGTACTGTTCTGATTTCCTTCATCATTAATTCACAATGATCTAATACATGGGGAAAGTCAACTCAGGATTATTAGTTAGACCCACTTTGAAAAGAAACCAAGTTGTTGTTCTTACTCTTCTCTTTCCACAATCCCACTTCTCACTCCAGCATCTATTTATGCCTAGAATTTAGGCATCATCTTTCCTAGCAAGCTAACACAGTTTCAGTTTAGAGAACTTATGACTGACTTGGATTTGTTTTTGGGTTTTTTTTTGTTTGTTTGTTTTATTTTTCATAGGCACAAGCTTACCAATTTAACTATGTCATACCAGTGGTCCAAATCTTTGTCCTCATGACTCACAGTGAAGTTTTGAATGCTCAGCCTTTTCAATGAAACTCAAACTTTTACAGATTGATAAACATCTACACTTTCTTGTCACTTGCACAAAATGTTACATTTGGTATTTGGAATATAACAGTCTGGCCAGAGAAAAGGTATTTCTTGATTGCTGCTCAGAACAGAATTGTTTAGCTAATGGGCTAAATAAAGAAGCACTGTCCATGGAGAGAAGCCATCTTGGTCATGTTATATCCTCACAAGAAAACAAGTCTGTTTCTAAAGGATGCTTTCATGAGAGCCTTGTGCTGCACAGTCAGATAAAGGTAAGGTCAGGCAGGTGGTGTAATCACAGGTACCAAGTGGGAGCTGCCTTTAGGCTTCTTGGTGAAAATGAGTTGGCTGAATTTGTCCTGCAGCCAAGGGACTGTGAAGCCTGAAGCCACAACGGACAGGCAGCACTGTGCAGGCTGGTGTGTGGGTCACTGATACCTAAAAGTGCAACCATTTTTCAGTCAGGATCAATATGCTGTTAGAGTGGAATAACATAAAAGATTGATTTCTATGAATATACATTGAAACCTATTAAAGGGCAAAATTAAGAAGAAAAAACATGTATCTTAAGCACAGCTTAAGCAGAAAATACAAAATACTTCCGTGTATGTTTTCTCTATAAATCTGCAGTAGCTTTGTACAATGTTCCAGTCTGGGAAGACCCAAGCTGCGAAGATTCTTTGTTATACACAGGGTGAGATTAAGACACAAACAAGGTCAAATGCCACTAATCAAGGAAATTTATTTTACGCTTATATAAACAAAACATTCACATGTTGTGGTAAGAAAATAGCAATAGGAAAGAGAGGGAAAGATAGGAAAGAAGGAAATCTAGCAAGCAGTTGGGATAGACTTGCAAGAGACAGTCACCACCATGGATCCAGTGGCATCCTGTTGGTCCATAGTCTCTGTTCAAGTCAGTGGTGGGGGTCTTCTAATGGCCATTTATTGTTTGTTGGCACAGTCTTTTATAGGGTGTTCAGGGGGGCCCTTTCCCAGACAATGGCATGTACTGCATTCCTCTGTGGGGCACAGGGTTACTGCATAGGTAGAGTTGATCATCCATGTCTAGGCACGTCCCACACAGCAGAGTGGCCTTTCCTTGACCCTGGCTGAAAACTGATGTCAGGCAGCTGTTGACTGCTTCTGTTCACAACTGTTGAATTTGGTCTTCCAGGAGCTCAGCTAACAAGCTTTGAGACAGTTAGTTTGAGATATGGTCTCTCACAGACAGAAAACAGGAATTACATATCTTGGCCCTGGTGGAGACAGTTCTGGGCACAAGCAGTAGAAGGACTTTAGGTACTTGAAGTGTTTACTGTTTTGTAATAGGAGAAGGAACCCAGTCCTGTAAGTGTACTAACGATATTCATAGCACTGGCTTCAGCACAAAGCACAAAAGATTTACAAATTCAGACACAAGAAGAGGAAGAAACTAATTCAGGAATGCTAACACTTATGTTTTTCCTTTTTTATTATTTTTTTTTTTTAAGTCATCCATCTCTAACAAAAAAACCCATATGTGACAATGAATTAACTGGTTTCAGGACATGCATTTAAGGCAGGCATCTAAGACTGATGGCAAAAAGATTTCTCAGTCTGTATTTTCTTCAGCTTTATCCATTGGGTGGTGCAGGCATCCTCCCTGCTTAATATCCTGTGAATGTTAAAAATTCTAGTCTGATGTAATCAGGGGTGTACCTAGCATTGTGCTTCTCAGACAGGTAAGAACCTTCTGCCTATATTTCAAGCTACATGATGCAAGCCTGTTCTTAAAGGAAACCTGTATAACCGTGTCAGTAATAGCTATGCTGTGCTGGAGCTGAAAATCCCTGGTGGGAGAATAAAATGATAATACAGCTTTTGTAGTGATTCTGATTTGTGGCTGGCTACTGTGGAGGTGGACAGAATGGTCTTGGGTTTGTTTGTGAATCATCCTGTGATTTTGCAGTTACTGAAGTGTGCTAGCCTTTCTAACAGCTTGTTTCTATAGGCTTTCCCTATCTCTTCTCTGCTTTTTCCTGCCATATAGTCCTACCCCTTCATTGTGCTACTCTGGAGCTTGCTAGATCCCTCAGTTGGCTGTCCGCTTTGTGCTAAATTAGTCTTTGAGAACACTAGTTTGTTGAAGCATCTCACAGGAGATCCAAAGCAAGGTTAAAGGAAATAATAAGTTAGGAGCTAGATGGCAGCAGGGAAAGGGTGCATGACCCCCTCTCTCTAAGTGTTGCAGAGTTGAGTCATCAAACTTGTATTTAAGTGTTGGCCCTAGAGCCAACTACCTCAGTCTAACGTGGCTGCCATTACCTCAGTCTAACGTGGCTGCCATTAGTATCTTGCTCAAAATATTTACCATAAATGCAAGAAGCTTATGCTTATGAGGAAAAAAAAAAAAAAAAAAAAAAAAGGAAAGACCTAAACCAAGAAACTAAAAAAAAAAAAAATAAAAATTAGTATGGGAGTCAGGATACCTGGCTTTTGAGTGTGGCTTCCCAAAGAGTTGAAATACATCATTTGTCCTTGATGAGAGGGGTGGCCAATTGCAGACACTGATTCTTTTGAAGTCAGTGTATTATGTACAAGATACATTAGACTAGCCATTCCGGGTGTATGTAGTATCCACATATATTCCCTCTTTTTCTAAGATGTGATGAATCTATAGAGGAATTAAATCAATTCCATTAATATAGGATTAGCTCAAACCCTTTATCAAACCCTAGCAACCGAGTTGATGCAAAAAGCCCATTGCAGCTGAAAGAGGATTTTTCTTTTATATTACTTTTTGTTTTCCTCTGCATCCTATGCTGATGATGCTTTCCTTTTTGTTAGATCAAGAACTTACCAAACACTTTGAGTGTTTAGAACATTATAACTCATCTAATTGCTGGCAACTCCTTTCTTTTCTTTTTTTTTTTTTGTGTCTCACTTTCTGTCATCTTCATGAATTAAATTTCCTTACAGGGAGCTCTTATAAGGGTACAAGTATAAGCACAAAGTACGCAGTGGAAGCATACCATGAGGTATGAGGAGTGGAGATGGAGCAGAAGGGTAGCTAACCACTGCCACAAGGGACAGAGCTCCCTGTGTTGGTTCACTGGGTTTGGTGAAACTATATTCTTCAAAGAGATGAGAGTAACTCCTGCTGATGAATGTCTTGAAACAATTATTCAGTGAACAGAGGTGGACAATTCACAAATTAAGTACATTTTGAATGTTAGAACTGCCAGAGTTGAGGGAAGCTTCTATGAAATTCTGAAAATACAAACCTGGGGGGCATTTCAAGTGGTCTGCAATGTCTTCTGTACTGAAACAAGTTTAACTATAACTGCCATAACTCATTCACCTTATA
>JAVJGJ010000037.1:86803217-86821479 GCA_035590215.1 Microhierax caerulescens
GGCAGGTCCAGGTGTATTATCTTTGGCCATACTGCTAATCTTGTGCTGCTCTTCCAGCATGTTCCCTCCACTATGGAAGGTATAGACCCCCGCCTTGATCAACAGGGAGTTCCCACAGGTTATCTGTGATACCAGAGGTGTATTAGCAACTGTGCCCATATATCGGAGCTTTTGGGCCCTGGCATCAGTGATCATCACCTTTGGGGTCTCTCCTTACTGTCCTGTAAACAGACTGCAGCAGCCCAAGTAACTCCAGCCTATTACCTCTTTTTCCCCTGTTCCTTCACTGGAACAAGTATTTCATCCTTGAAGAATTGTATGTCCTATTGGACTGTTCCTCCAGCCCTTGATCCCTTTGCATGATATTACTTCTTTAAACATGTGCTTTTCCCTCCAAATGGGTATCATCTGCACATGTGATAACAGTGCACTTCATTGCCTCCTCCCTGGACAGACTTCCATGGTATTCCACTTCTTGCTGATCTCCAGGAAGAGCACAAAGCCATTAACCACTCCCCTCTGAGCCTGATTGTCCAGTTACATCTTTACTGATCAGGTTGTCCACCCATCCAGACCATAATGTCTCAACCTGTGTCTACTGTCCCTAAATCACCTGCTACGTTGAGTAACAGACTCACACTTTCCTTGTTCAGCCTTTGAATACTGGTATGGTAGAAGATCTTCTTGTTGTCCTCAATTGTCCTCAGTTCTTTCTTCATTAGTGAGGAATAAAATTCTGTTTAGAGTTTGCTTCAATGAGTGGCACATGGTCTTGGACAAATATACACATGGGATGAAAGAATATGTTGTAGCTGGAGTCATTGAGAAAAAGCTATTCAACCATAACAATATGACTGTTCCTAAAACTTTGTTCATAATGAGAACTATGTTTGTTGTCATCATTTAAGTGGTGCAAGCAATAAATTTTCCTCTCTTAAAACTTTATGAGAATAATTACAGGCTTTTTTTCATGAACCCATTAGTATTACATGGGTGAGAAAAAAACAGATTTTCTGATTATGTGAAATATAGCAGAAAAAACATTGAGTGTCTTTCTTTTTATTAAAAACCTCTAGAGAAAAAGTGACACAGAAAAGGTATTTTCTGTAGACTTACATTTTTTGATATCAACTTCTAAAGCTGAGTAAAAATGTACCAGCAGCATATGAATAGATAGAAAATTCAAGTTATGACAAACAAGGCTTCTTGCCAAATTTTGATATTTCAACTGAGTTTTCAATCATGTTCTTGTTCTTCAATAGTATTTGAATGGTATTACCTCCTTTCCCCTTTCTTTCTTCACCTAATGACCCCTTTCTCCACCCATTCCCCAAGTTAATATTTTGAATGAAAAGCCTCAGGCCATCATTTCCTGTCAATTTTCAAGAAAAAAATTAAAGAAGATTTTATTCCTTCTACACCCTCCTTCATTTCTCTGCCTCTGGCTGCTATTGCTCTCTAGTCTGTTGCTATTTTACTTTATTTTTCATTCATATGCAAACTGGTAATGTTCTACCCATCCTAAAAATTGCTATATTGGTCAATATTTGAAACATTCACGTGTTGTATAATTATAAACAAGAAGGTGCTTGATGAGTGAAGGCTTTGTAATATATGCTTAAGGCAAATTCTTAAGATGTCCTGAATAATAATTTTTTTAAAGTATGCTTTTATATTGGATATGCTAGGGGACATTATCTTTTTTCAAATGGATATTGCTTTAGTTTTTGAAACAGTTGGAAAAACTTCAATTATTACTGAAAATGCCCTGGAATTTCAAGTACTAATCTCTCAGTTTATAATGTATACTTCAAAGTCATCTGTTTATCTGAAGTGACTAAAATACTTCAGATATTCATGGTTGTATCAATAAACATTGTCTTTTTGTCTATTGGTAAGAAACTTTTGAGAGTGCAAGGCTTTTTTTTTTTTTTGTTTCATATATGTTTGTTTGCTTTAAGACTTAGAAATTATTATGGAAAATTAAGGGAAAACTCTCCTTACAGGATTTTTTTTTTTTTAATACAAAACAATCCATTACACTTAGAAATGAGATGGAACAACTGCAAAATCAGATGCTTCTCCTCCATTCTATATGTTGACAAGTAAAAGAAACGCTATTGCTTCTACATATAAATTAATCTAGATGTGCAGTAAATAAATCTTCATGCAGTACAAACTTATTGCAAATAATACAAGAAAACAAATCTACAGGACATAGTAATAGTTTTGATCCATTTTTTTCCCCCTGCTGCCTCTATTGTGTTAGTTGACAATGTCTTCTTTCATTAATTGTCCTTTTCTGCAGTGTTGCTTGTCTTTGTTTTAGTATAGTTGCATTTTTGCCTTTAGAATGCTGTGTAAGCTATGATCCTTGCTTTTAAAAACATAGATCAATGTTTAATCAAAAGGATAAAACGATGACATCTTTTGGAAATAAGAAAAAAAGTAATTCTGCTCTGAAACCCAAGTGATTACCACATTTCCTTCTTTGTCAATAGGAGAGAACTTTGAGGATATTTCTATCGGGACAGGTCATGGGGAGGGCAGAACAAATTTCAATTTTAACACTCCCATGCCCTGGACTTGTGAATGGAATGGAAGCCTGTCCTAATTCAAAAATAGTTTGTTGTGCTCCTATGTCATTGTGCTTGAGCTTTAACATTAGGTTATGAAATGAGAACAGGCTTACATCAAGCTAAAAAAGGTATTTAGGCTATGTGTAGCTGCTCGTTTGGCCTACCATTCCCAGTAGCCATACCTTGTGTCACTAGCAAGCAGTATCCCATCACTGTTTTTATTCTAGGGACCCCAAACCTCTCATTCTCACGTGTTAGCTGCGGCTGCACATGAGCCTGTTTCAGACCCTGCTTTTCCATGAACTATATCATGTTACCCCAAAATAGTGCTCAACTCGGAACAGGTTTGATAGTCAGGTTCCTCCATTCAGCTGTTAAATCAGGTAATAATCAGCCCGTTCTAGTGTTTTGCTTAATTAGTTTATGGTGTAGACACTGTGCTGCTCTTTCTGGATTCTTGTTTTCCACAAATTGAATTAACATTGTAGTCAATGACCAATAAGAAAACTACCATATGCAATGTAAGAGGTTTAATATTTTTTTCCATTATAAACCTGCACATGTTATTGATGATTGATTATATGCTTAGGTCCTGCTTAATGCTGTATTTGGGTGTTTCCTGAAGTATATATTTATTTCTTAGTAATTTTTACACAGCTGAAAAAAGCTGATGGAAGTTACTCTTATGCTTAACCTCAGCTCCCTTCCTAGGTTTTTGTGAGTGTTATTAATATTGTGCATTCAGTTCATGTTTATTCCTATATTTGATATTACCTGGTCTGCATATTTTCATTTTCCAGTAACATCTGTTTGACTGGACTACATATATCCTGTCATGGCTAAACTGGACTCTGCTGTCTGCCTTTCCCTCTAAAGTAACTTGAATGCCAGTAAACTTTTTCCAGATACCTATTTCTGAACTGGATTCAGATTGTCAGCTATCCCACATATGGTTTACAGCTGAGACAACTAGGCTGTTTTTTTTAGCTTTTGAAAGAGCTTGCCACCTAAACAGCAGCCTTAAGTTTGTTATAACACTGTCTGTATCTGTCTACATAGAATTACTGATCATGTAAATACATGGCTATCCATAAAGACCTCCTTGCCCCTGAAGCAAAAAGTGTTACATAACTTTTATTAACACTGATGTTAATTCCTAGGGCTTTATTGGGATTTTTCAATTGTTTAAGTTTCAGAAGCTTCTTTTCCAATATATGTAAACAGTTATGAAATGAAAGATAAGAAATTGTCCATGTATGATTAGTGAATCAGGAAAAAAAAAACATCAACAACACACTTGGATCACAGTGCCTATGGAAAAACTGTCCTGTGCATGTCTGGGGATGAATGAATTTGACTTGTTAGCTGTGTGATATTATTTTCACAGATATGATGCATCAGTGTTCACCTTTCGCATTCATAATTCACTCCTATTTATTTTTCCATCAGAAATTACAGTAATGAATTTCAAAACAGAGAATAGGGTCTGGGTGCTGCCTGTTAAGTAAGCTAGGTACTGTGGGCTGTCTTGGATGAGCAGGTTGAATGATTTAGATGCACCAGAATGTTACTTTTTTGCATAACTTGAAAGATCCAGAACATAGTTTCAGTAAAATGTTCAGGTAGTCATCAAGTGTCAGACAGAAAAGATCAAGGAGAAACAGTGAATTCGGGTCCAATTCAAGCCTGCACCTCTATGCTACAGAATCTGTATGTGATTTTGGGTGAGTCACGTAGGACTGTAACCACTAAAGGAGTCCTGAAAACTGCCACTGAAGCTAATATATCCTGTTGAGTGTTCCTAAAATACTGAGACTGCTTCGATTTTTGTGTAAAATATCTTGGCACTGTGAAATGTAATTTGGACCCTGCCCAGAATTTATTTCATGCCAAAACACATGAATGGCCCAGGGAAGTTTACAAACTGGCTGTTACACCATGGACTTTTTTCTGTGTTCCTGCACAAAATATTCCTAAAGCACTAATCTGATATGTAGGGTTTCAGAATTCCAAACAGTAGCCCAGCTGAAGTGAATTTACATCAGGTACTTAAGTCAGTAACCAGAAGCTCTTGTCTCTTTATTCCCACTCTTTATACGCTAGTGGAAACTACAGGGTATCATGCCCAGACCCTGGCTTAATACATATGTAACAATGCAGAATGAAACAAATTGATCAGTGGATATCAGAGAAACTGAATTGATTTCACATAATTGTAACCCAGCCATTGAGCATACTTCTGTGGAAGATGAGCTAGAGCTTCAAATTCTCATCAAATAAAGAAATGGAATCCCAGCCTTCCATAATTTGTGCCTAGTACATTACAGGGCTTGATGGTGGCAGAGAGCTCACTCTTTTCTGGAGTTACAGCTAGGAGAATGAATGGGGAAAATTGGTTTCAAAGAATATTTTTATTGAAAAAGACCATGTCTAGAGTCTAAATGTTGAAATCGAGGGGCTATAGTTCTAGCAGTTAAGTATTATTTAAGAATATTAATAAGTGACCATGAATGTCTCTTTTTGTAAGACAGCTTCTAAAACATATTATAATACAAAGTTAGGAAACTTTTCAATACTAGTCGTTTTTCCTGACCCCATAAACTTAATTCTTCTGCAAGTTGCCACTTTAGCTGCCTTCACCTGCCATCTTGTGGTATGTTGGCTTAATCTCAAGTGTACTGAAATGCACATACATTAAAAACTTCCCTGTCTCACATTAGTATTTACCAGAGTGATACAAGCTGATTTTATTTTTGTGAGCTAATACATACAGTAAATGAATTTTCATGCACTATTTTCATTTTTAATATTGGAAATGTAAAGAAAGACTGAAAAATTGGCCAATTGCGAAGTAGTTCTTGTTGAACATGTTTTTGTTTTACTAGAAATCATATCTATTAAAAAGACTTTACACTATGTTCACATGTCTCTAATTAATACTTTTTAATTCAACAAAAAAAATGCAATAATTTTTGTTGTTTTTGAAAACAGTTACTGGTAAAACCAGTAGTAAGGCATTGTGAATACATGTAAACTTAAAAGTAGATCTTTCTCTCTCCCTGAATTGTTTATACGTGCATTTATAGAAGACAATTTGGTTAATAACATAATTGCAGTGGCTCTGAGATATCGATGCATTTGTTACTCTCTGTCAAACCTATTACCCTATTCTTAGAAGCTTCATCAGAAAGAACAGGGCAACTTCTACTGAAAAAACAGGATGGAATAAGATGTCACATAGAAAGAGGAACTGTTTCTCTAAACTCCATTAGTATATAGGCTCTGAAAAGAGAGAAGTTTATGTAAAATATATGTATTAAATATGCAGATATATTCAAGAATTTCTTTTTTTAAATGTTGCTAAAGTTTAATACAGGAGAGTTTAAAATAGAAAGATGAAGGGAAAGATGTAAAAGCCCTTTTAAAACTTGCCTAATTAAGACAGCCTTGATCCTGCAGCTGGTTTCAGGCTGAATTCTGCTATTTTAATTAAAATTATATGATGTTTATATCTTCTGCTTATTTAGATTTATTTAAACTATTCACCTAGCCTAACTTATCAGAGCTAACTTTACAATTTAGAGCTACAACTTTCCTTTTCTGGATGTGCCATGTTGGTATATAGGACACAAACTACATTGGAAAAATACTTGTGAAAATATGTAATCATTAGATGGTTTCTATTCAGCTTCTTAGGCTAACCTTGAAAATACTACTTAAAAGCATGCAATGGTGAATTCTTTCTTATCTTTGCCCAGTTTGGAAAGATACCAAAAATTCTAATATTCATTAACCAGTTTGGCCAAGTATAAAACATGATTACAATGCAACTTCTCAATTAGCATTGTAAATTAAAAAAAAATAAAAAAATCTATATCCTAGTCATGAACATACAGTGGAATTTATTTGAAAGGGTTTTTGGAGACCATTATTTATACTGGTAAGTTTCCCGTTTTCTTGAAAAAAAATATACACAAGATTAGCTGCATTTTGTTGGTCTCCGAAAAGCAATTTGGCTGACAGCTCTAAATCTAAGCATGTTCTGTTCCACAATGTGATCAAGTCAACATGGCAATGTGAGTTGAGCTTAAACACCCTATCCCACCCCAAATGTATTATAAAGCTTACTAAATCTCAATTATTAATTTTCCATAAGGAGATATTTGTTTTCCAGAAGGTAGATAAAAAGGTATATTGTTTCCAGCTATTTTAACTATTTAAATAAGCAGTGTGTTTCTATGAGTATTTGACGAAGGTCAATTCTAGCACTAGTAGCTAAGAGATTTAGTATTGGGATATCATAGCGCGGACTGGGAAATCCAAACTTTACCAGACATCCAAACCAACCACAAAAATAACTGTTCAAATCTTTTTTTTTTTATTTGTTTTCACATTGTTGGAAGTTCCATCTAAACTCTGACTTTGAATGTTGAAGAGCTTGTTCTGCCAGTTATCTGATAGCCAATATTTGCAGCATAGTTTCTGTTAAATGAGTTCGAAGATTTTAGTATTGGTTCACAAGAAAATGTGCCAGCAACAATACTTTCTATTTCATTTGTATGCCCTTTAATGACCCTCAGTCATCTGGTACTCTGGAACTTTTAGCTTTAGAGTAAACTTAATTTTTTTCTGCAGAAAAATATTACATGAAAAATATAACAACTGAGAAAATGAGATCCTAGGAAATTATTACAGTTCAGGTATCAGCTTCTATCTAAGATGGTGAAGTATTTTAAAGCCAGAAGAATTTGTAAAAGTTGCACAACTTCCAAGTTAGAAAAGAATGTGTTTACTTGCTATAATACTGAACCAAAAAGTGTACCTAAAATCAAGACTTGATTTCTTTTCATGTTGGGCTTTTCAAAGGAAGCTGTACATTCCTGTAATGGGTGGTTTTCTTTCCCTATGAAAAAACTATCAAATTTAATGCTTTTTTAAAGGAAACTGCTACAGAAAGATTTTTGTATTGTGATAGTATATATCTGCATCAGCTGTACAGTGTCGCTATATGTTGACTTAACTGGGTCAGTCAAAACAATGTTACTAAGGTTCTGAAAGATCATGTGGAGTTATTTCTAACTCCCTATTGGCTTTCCAAACTTGTGGAAAGGTTGGAGCTTCATTATGATTCTCTTGACAGTAGGTAACAATCATGACGCTGGCAGCTTTCCAGGTGAACATGGAGAACCTACAAACTTGTCCCACTTCCAGGGTGTTGAAGGTGCCAACTCAACTGTGATTCATTGCTGATTGCTTTTGCTATCACAGAATCCTTTAAGGTTTCAAGCCTTCGGGGAAATCTTGCAGATTATACTTGGCAAGATGTAAAGTGTCAACTAATGCATCGTGTAACAAGGCGGATAATTTGGCAAAAGCCAAATTGGTTTGTTTTTTAATGCTTTGTTCAGAACCATTGTTGTTCAGCATTTTATTTTTTTTTATTAATGTGATTAAGGCATGGTGGTAATGAAACACCTTTAACAGTTTTTTCTGATTGAGAAACAATGAGAGTTCTAAATACTGATTATTCTGTTCCCCCCATCCCCCCCCCCCAAGACATTGCTTATTGTTCATATGCATTGAATAAGCAATCTGAAAATCGGGGACTCTACTGGGGCAAACATAAATTAAGAAAAAGTCTTTGGGTAAAACAAGAGGATCCTGAGGGAGCTGTATTAGTTGCTAAAAGTTTTGTGTTTGGTAGAAATGGTTTTTTACCTCTTGTATCTGTTTATTGGATCATATCTGTACATACTGACAAAGATTTTAGCCCATAGTATAGTGGTGTAAACCAGAAAACATACGGTTGCCTAAATTACTTTGGATAGATAGTTGCATAGCTAAGAACATAATTTACTGCTGTATGAATATTCTAGGAGTAAAAAAATGTTCATAGTTATAACAATAAATTCCAGTGAACTATTGGACTAAGTTTGATTACAGAAGTGGATAGAAACTTCCTAAACATTCTAACTTATGCCTTACTATGAAACAAGCCTTCCTTTAAAGCTATCAGGTTTCATAATCTGAGATAAAGGTTTAAAATTATTAAAAGGATAATTTTTATTCTATACTAGTCATTGTGAAATAGCTAGTCATTGTGGAATAGTTCTCCACATACAAGGATGTAACCAAGCAAACTAACTTGTTAGTTCTAAATATTCTGATTAATAATTGATTAATCAGAAGAGAACTGAAGTAATCAGCAATTTTTAAAGCTGTTAAGCATTTTAGAAAGAAAATACATTTTTGTTCTGTTGTCCAGTACTGACATCTCAGTTGCTGACATTAAGCAGTTATTAAACATTGAACAAACACTGAGAGACAAACCTTAGAGAAGATCTGATATTGTTTCAATCAGTCTTCCTAAATGTCATATGCTCATATTTAAAACCCCCAAATCTGTTCTCCTGGCACAAGAGACAGGTGATTTAGCGTCACCGACTGCAATATTTTAAATATCTGAAGGGAGACATGAATGTGTCTGCACATGACTAGGGCACCCTGATTTTGTAGGTTCTAATAAAAATTAAAAAGAAATATAAGGTTGCATATCTTTTCTGGCATTAAGGTTTTCTACCATACCCTGTTATTTCCCCACAATAAAAGTTCCTACATAGGCATTGATGTAATAGTCATAATTATATGTTCATGATAAAGTGACTGGGCTACTGTTGGAAGGCCTTCAAGGTATATGACCACAGCTAATACAACTTTAGGTTTGGCCTGAAAAAGCCTAATAATATTTGTTATATAAAATAACTCTAAGATGATCAGATAAAAGGCAGGAAAGGAAATAGGTTAGTTGTCTGGATGATTGATTATTATCTCTGCCTTAAGGAACAAGACAACTACCCTGAACAGAAACTTGCTTAGCTGGGAAAGTGAAATAACTATTCTCTCGATTTGGAGTTCTCTTACCTTTTAGAAAGAATAAGTAACTGTATTCCTCAGGTCAAAGGTGTACTTTTTTGTTTAAAATAAAAATAAATCACCTGTGGAAATAGGAAAGCTTGAGAAATATGGGCTGTCTACCAGCAGAGGAAGACTAAATTCCACAGTGAGAAGAATGTTTTTTAAACACCTCCAGGGGTGGTGATTACACCACCTCCCTGAGCAGCCTGTTCCAATGCTTGACCACCCTTTCAGTGAAGAAATTTTTCCTAATATACAATCTAAACCTCCACTAGCATAGTCTGAGGCTTTTTCCTCTTGTCTTGTCTGGGAGTTATCTGGGGGAACAGACCTACTCCCACCTGTCTACAACCTCCTTTCAGAGAGTTGTAGAAGGCAATAGGGTCACACCTCAGCCTTCTTTTCTCCAGGCTAAACCACTCCCATTCCCTCAGCTTCTCCTCATAAAACTTGTTCTCTAGGCCCTTCTCCAGCATCTTTGTCCTTCTCTGGCCATGCTCCAACACCTCTAAGTCCCTTTTGTAGTGAGGGGCCCAAAACCCAACATAGTATTTAGAGGTGGCCTCACAAGTGCTGAGCACAGAGGGACAATCCCTTCCTTTGTTCTTCTGGCCACACTATTTCTGATACAAGCCAGGATGCTGTTGGCCTCCTTGACCACCTGGGCACACTGCTGACTCATGTTCAGCCAGCTATTAACTAATAGGTCCTTTGCTGCCAGGCAGCTTTCCAGCCACTCTTCCCAAAGCCTGTAGAATTGCATGGGGTTGTTGTGACCCAAGTGCACGGCCTGGCACTGAGCCTTGTCAAACCTCATACAACTGTCCTCAGACCATTGTTTCAGCCTGTCCAGGTCCCTCTGCAGAGTCTTCCTACCCTCAAGCAGATCAGTACTCCCACCCAACTTCACATTGTCTGCAAACTTACTGAGGGTGCACTCTGTTCCCTCATTCAGGTCATTGATAAAGATACTAAACAGAACTGGCCCCAGTACTGAGTGATGGGGAGCACCACTTGTGTCTGGCCATCAGGTGAATGTAACTTCATTCACCACAATGCTTTGGGCTCGGCCATTCAGCCAGCTTTTAACCTAGCACAAAGTATACTCGTCCAAGCCATGAGCAGCCAGTTTCTCCAGGAGAATGCTGTGGGAGACAGCGTCAGAGACCTACCTAAGGTCCAGGTATACAACATCCACAGTCTTTCCCTCATCTACAAAGTGGGTCATCTTGTCATAGAAGGAGATCAGGTTTGTCAAGCAGGATCTGCCTTTCTTAAACCCATGCTGGCTGGGCCTGATACTCCAGTTGTCCTACATGTGCCATGTGACAATGTTCAGGATGTTTCATAACTTTCCCTGGCACCGAGGTCAGGCTGACAGGCCTGTAGTTCCCTGGATCTTCCTTCCTGCCCTTCTTGTAGATGGGTATCACAGTGGCTAGCATCCAGTCTTCTGGGACCTCTCCAAGCCAAGACTGTTGATAAATGATGGAAAGTGGCTTGACAAGCTCCTCTGTCAGCTCCCTCGGTACCCTTGGGTGGATCCTATGCAGCCCCATAGACTTGTGCATGTCTAGGTGGAGCAGCAGGTCACTAACCATTTCCTCCTCTACTGTGGGGACTTCATTCTACTTTTCCTCATCCCTGTCTTCCAGCCCAGGTGGCTGAATACCCTGAAGGTAACTGGTCTTGCTATTAAAGACTGAGGAAAAGAAAGCATTAAGTATCTCAGCCTTTTCCTCATCTTTTGTGACAGTGTTCCTCACCACGTCCAACAAAGGAAGCAGATTATCCTTGACCACCCTTGTGTTTCTAACGTATTTCTAATTATCTTTTATGGTAGTCAGCAGCCTGAGTTCTAGTTGGGCTTTCACCTCTCTAATTTTGCCCTGCATAACCTTACAACTTTCTCATAGTCCTCCAGAATTTCCTGCCCTTTCTTCCAAAGGTGGTGAACTCACCTTTTCCCCCCCGACCCCCTGAGTTCCAGCCAGGCTATGTTCCATCAGGCTGATCTTTTTCCCTGCTGGATCATCTTTTTGCGCATGAAGCAGCCTCTACCTGTGCCTTTAAGACTTCTTTCTTGAAGAATGTACAGTTTTCCTGGACCCCTTGGCCCTTTAGGACTGTCTCCCAAGGGACTCTCAACCAGGTTCTTAAACAGGCCAAAATTAGCCCTCTGGAAGTCTAAGGTATTGGTCTTCTGACCCATCTCCTTACTTCTCCAAGAATTGAAAACTCTTAATATCTCACAATCACTATGCCCTCTGACTACCACGTCACCCACCAATCCTTCCCTTTTTGGGTCCAGCAGGGACTCCCTTGGTTGGCTTTCTCACCAGCTGTGTCAGGAAAGTATCTTCTACACAGCCCAGGAACCTCCTAGGCTGTTTCCTCTCCATTGTGTTGTATTTCCAGTGGGCATCCAGCTGAAGCCCCCTATGAGAACAAGAGCTAGTGAAGCCCTTTCAGAAGAAGTTGAAGTAAATGTCAATAGTCTTGAGACATAAAAAACTGGCTGCTTTTCATCAAAGTGTAAAATGTACAGCAGTATAACTTGGCCTTTCAGCTGTTTCTTCAGAGCTGTACGTGGGCTAAAAGCTTTTCCCCTAAAACCCCTCTTCTTTTGTCTTAAAAATATAATGTTGTGTTGAAAGTAATAGTATTTTTTTTCAAACTAAGGAGAAAATGGTCGTGATTAAGGGCATTGATGGATTAGCATGTCATGTTTCCATGTTTTACTACTAATCAGAACTTAATCAGCAATTTCATGCTTTCATTTAAATTGTTAAAGAATCATATAAATATGCATATAGAATCTGGGTTTGAGCTAAAATTTGGGTTGGTGTTAATAGTGACATCTGATGATGAGATGAAATGAAACTAAATTTGTTAAACTGCTACCAGTCTTAAACAGTGCAGTGGATATTTGGCCTATTAACAGCAAACAAAGGTCTACCCAAGCCATGCCATCAGCCTTTGACCTTAACCTTTTACATTACCATGCTGGTTTGGGCTGAGATAGTTAACTTTCTCCACAGTAGCTAGTGTGGGCCTTTGATTTGGATTTGTGCTGGAAACAGTGTTGGTAATGCAGGGATGCTTTTGCTTAGCGGTGCTCACACAGTGTCACGGTCTTTTCTGCTCCTCACACCACCCCACCAGCAAGTAGGCTGGGGGTGCAAAAGAAGTGGGGAGGAGACACAGCTGGCACAGTTGGCCCCAATCAACCAAAAGGATATTCTATACCATATGACATCATGGTCAGCAAATCTGGGAGAGGGAGGAACGGGAAGAAATTTGGAGTTATGGCATTTTGTCTTCCCCAGTAACCATTACGTATGTTGGAGCCCTGATTTCCCTGAGATGGCTGAGCACCTGCCTGCCCATGGGAAGTGGTGAGTGAATTCCTTGCTTTGCTTTGCTTGTGTGCACAGCTTTTGCTTTACCTGTTAAACTCCCCTTATCTCAAACTACAAGTTGTCTCACTTTTACTCTTCTGATTCTGTCCCCCATCCTACTGGGGTGGGAGTGAGCAAGCAGCTGTGTTGTGCTTAGTTGCCAGTCAGGGTTAAACCATGACAATTACTTTTATTGTCATCCTGTCCTTGTGTTTGTTTTAACCAATGGGCTTTTAGCACAAGGATACTTAAACAGAGCCAAGGAAGCTGTTAAGGGCACCAACCCTTAACAGATCTGGTTTAAGCCTCCTTATATCAGTCCATCTCTTTCTCCCACTCATAAACTTAATGTTGGTATAGGCAACTTGCCCACTTGTACCTGAATATCTAAGACTTGATCTAGGGGTTAGGTCCATCAGATGTAATAAGAAAACAGAAAAATTTGCTTCAAACCATAGCTAAAGCTTTTTTTTTTTTTGAGTGGTAGTTTCATGGGCCTGCCACGCAGCTGTCTTCAGCCTGAGGCTGCCATAGATGTCTTTGCAAAGACTTAAGTCTAGAGTAAATCTGAGGTTGTGGCTGAGGTCAATAGGAGGAAGGAAGGACAAGGGAGTTAATAGAAATTGCCAGTGTGTAGTGTTGATTAATACTCAGCCCTTTGCTGAGTATTAATAAATACATATAAATATATGTATAAATAAATACATATAAATAAATATAAATAATATATTGAGATACAATAAAAAAGTATCATTTAGTAAGCTAAGGAAAAGGTCTTTAATAACTGTATTTGCTTAAATCAAGGTAGCATTTCTCAGTATTACACTGTTCATTTAATCTATAGAATAATATGAGTTACACAGAAGATCTTTCAAGTAGTCTAACAAAGACTGCCTTTGCATTTAGGGGACTCAGAGTAAGGAGTTTGAGGTTTGTTATATAATCTAAATTTTTTAATTATATAGGTATCTTTGTCTACAAATATCTCTTGCTTCTTGAATGGGCTGATTCTTCAAAACATGAGTTATAATGACTGAATTTTCTGAAGCAAGTTCTGAAATTATATTTTGTCATCTGAACAGATAAGGGCTGAGGAAGGAAAATAATCAACACTTACCAGGTTATGATTGTTTTGCAATAAACTGGATCTTGTTGAAAAAAGTGAGGTTTGATAAAAAACATTCTTTAAATATGGTATAGACTATCAACACAATGGATTACAGCTACAGAAGTGTGTCATTTTAGTGGAGAACAGTTCCATATCTATGCAGAGTTAATAATCATTCATCAAAATATTTCTGCAGCCTCACTGAAGATGCTGTACTGAAAGATCAGTCAAAATTCCCACTGTAACATTGCTTTCCAAGGGCTTGGTGGCTCACATAAAAAAAATTCTGTCTGGGCTTTAGGTTAGTAAATAGTGTCAGACTAGTAGCCTGAAGAAATTGGCTGCCACTTTATTGAATTATTTGCTGGCATTTTCTGTGTCTGAAAACAGGCTTGAATTTGTTGGCCTCTTCATTTTTTTTTTTCTGAAGTTAACATAGACACTGAGAATGATGTGTGGTGATGATGGTGACTTTCTCAATACTTTATAAAGGTAGACTTCCTAAAGGGAAGAGGCAGAATTTGACTTAACCCTTCTTGAGAAAGTTTTAACTTTTAAACTAAGTTGGTATGACTTGTAAGGTCTTTTCTTAAAATCATTCTGAATTATTGTAGACCTTCTAAAGCAGGTCCTCTTAACCAGGCTTAATGTTAGCTTAAGATATTTTGAACTAAAATATTTCTACTTAAATTATTACATCAGTTTTATTGAAATTTGGTAACAAATGGAGTCACCTGGCTTTTGGGAAGTTTTATTCATGCAGTTTTTCACTATTTCCAATAATAATAATTTTAATGGAAACAATATTTGTCCCTGTGAAACTAAGGCTGTGGAAGACCCTAACTATTCCTGATATCTGAGTTTAAAGTTTATGTGAACATGTCCAGATTTTAAGGAAAGGCTCAAGAACTACTTTTAGAGAATGTTTTACAGTAAGTATTCTGTGATTTGGCAACAGAAGATACACTGCTGTAGATCTAACTTTTTCCCTTCTCAAGTAATACTGTAACTTTTGCTTACGTGAAATCCAGTGATGATCTCATTGCTTTTTAATTATGAAGAACATTTAAATATTTAATTTGAAGGAATTACTGGTAATTTTCATGAGTTGAAGACAACTTGCATCTCAGGTAATTTAAGCTATATGATCAAGTTTTAATTGTCTACTTGCATATCCTTGTAGTGAATACTGTGGATATTTTGACATGTGGCAATACTGTGTCATCATATTTAAGGTATATGGTTTTTCCTTGCATGTTTTCTGCTGTAGTATGAGAAACTGGTAGCAATCAAAAGCATCACAAAAGTCTCTCTGCATGATGTGCACATTCTAAGAGAAGAAATAAATCCTACTCATCTTGACAATGACTATGGTAAAACCAAATATAGTACTGTGTCAGTACTTGCTAAAAGCATTAACAGCTTAAAAATGTAAAATACTCTTCCTCAGACTTTTGAATTATAAACTTATGCCCTTGTTCCTTATTCCTTTCTATTGTCAGACTATTTCTAGAAATGGATAGGTTCATGTATAAAGATGATTGTTAAAATATATTATGAATGCTATATATCTCACATCTATAGCTTATTTTGGGATACCTTGGATAATAGATTATTACAGGATACCTAGGATAAAGCAGCGGTCTTTGCACATACATGTGTACATATGTATGCAAAGCCATATCTAAAAATACTAAAGGAAACTAGCAAGTAAATAAAACCCTAAGGATTCCATTTCATATATTATCTGTACCCATAGTGAGACATAACCACAGAAATCAGGAGTGTTGCTTAATAGTGTCATAACAGCTAATGTGAAGGTAAAGTCTTATTTGTGTTCTCACATAAGTTTTGAAGGTGGCTACTGACTCCATCCTCATCAACTTTAATTGTTTCTTCAATGCTAACTGGTTAAGAGATCATCTGAAATCTGTAAGGTATCACTTAGTTCTTTCCATTTTAAACATTATGTTATTGAAATATATACAGCTTTTGTATAAATTTGCAATGTCGGCATTTCTCTTTGAGGCAAGATTCTTGCAGATTCCTAGTGTAGGCATAGTCTAAAACCAGTATAATTAAATGTTATTTTTGTATATGGTAGAAAAGAATCTGCCGTAAGTAGCAGCAGTGACTGTTTGAGATGCACAACATTTCCAGCAATGTATGCACACTGAGTTTTTGTGGAGAATTACGAACAAAACTGTTTATGATCTATTTTCTGAAAGCTATTGAAGCTTATTCTATTGCCAGAGATGAAGTCTTTTAGTCCCTGCATTGCATAAAACATTTTTTGTGTGCAGGAGTTTGCATGATTTTCAAATGTGCATATGACAAACACTTACAGGACAATGAACTAGAATACTTAGTATATGATGAAATATTTATTTGGGCTTTGGTAGCTCTCACACGATTAGATTTTAATATTTTCAGATTTGTTTATGTATATCATAGTTTTGCTTTTAATGCTCCATTTCATAAACAGATGTACACCATGTATAATCTTCTGACAATAGAAACTGCTGGAAACTGTTTCTAATATTGAAGACTGCAGGACATTTCTCCTCTTTTCTCTGCCACCCCCCACCCCCCCCACCCCAATTGTTAATGTAGAAATAAGAAATAATTATTCATGTAGTTTTTCCAAATGCAGCTGTAGCTTCCCTCTTCACTCTACTGTCTTTGGGGAAGACTATTAATATTTGTATGATGAAAGGTGAAACAGATCCTTCCTCTTTATAGTCTTGGTATCATAAATTACTGAATTACAGAATGAAAAGCACTATACTTTTAGAAACCATTGAAATATTTTTGGTGGTGTTTAGTTGGGGTTTTTGAGTTCCTCCTGAAAAGATGAGTTATACATACCATTCCAGTCAGTGATTGTGGATGAAACAGTTGTAGTTTGTGAAGGAGACTAGTTGTACAGTGTGAAGGACAGAGTGACCTCAGTACCAAATGCCCTTGTCAAATCTTTGAACAGCGTGTACTGGATTGATTGCCCATTTCAAAAAGGCTGCCCATATGGCAGAAGAATGAGATAGCTATTGCTGCACTATGGAAAAGCATCGAGAACAAAACATGTGCCTTCACTGCTTTTTCCCCTATTGTCAATTAATTGTAGTTTCCTGTTATTAATGTAGCTAAGACAGTTTTGTGGCCCTAACTGTTATGAATTAAGTTAAATTTAGGGGGACTGACTGTGTTTATAAAGTCTTGGAAGCTTACCCTGATAAGTGTTTCATTCCTAGAATTCAACATATTAAAAATACAAAATATTAAAACTTAAGGGACTTTTTCCTCAGAGTCCATAATTGAAAGTGTGATGATGTAGTTGGCAAACAGCAGCAAAACATGCAAGTCTAGGACAGATTTTAGAAAGTAATATTCTGGTAATCGGTGTCACAATATAATTTGTTTCAATCACATTTATGGATCAAAAAAATAGGTAACGTAAACTTCTCTGAATCCATGAGACAGATCAGACAGACCCAAGATGTTTTCATTTATATGTTAGCTTCTCTAGTTTAGACAGAGCTCATCAAATACTTATGGTCTGTTTTTTAAACAGCTGTGCTATCCCACTGCTGTACAGAGGTCACACATTGCTGAATTATAACAAACACGTATGACATTTAGAAGTTCTGGTGATAGTTATCAGCCTCACTGTAGCAGTTCTTTGGAAGTTTGTTTCCAAAAAGAAGCATCATACAAAAGCTAATATAATGAAAGGCAGACAAGAGATGCATGTAGCAATTTTTTTCATGCACATTCTTTAACAAGCTTAATACTTTAGTGAAACATACAATGCTTTGAACAATTACCATAATTCTTAAACAAAATTTTAGAGTGGTAGGTTTCATTGTGAATTTTTCTTTGCCTTATCACCAAGGTTTTGTTTTTGTAACTGTGACTGCTTCTCTTAAAAATTATGTTGGTTTTGGCTGGGGTAGAGCTAATTTTCTTCATAGTAGCTAGTACGGGGCTATGTTTTGGACTTGCAATGGAAACAGTGTTGGTAATGCAGAGATATGACTTTCTCCCTGTTGTGGTCTAACCCTGACTGGCAACTAGGCACCACACAGCCGCTGGCTCACTCTCCTCAGTAGAATGAGGGAGAGAACAGAAGAGTAAAAATGAGAAAACTTGTGAGTTGAGATGAAGACAGTTTAATAGGTAAAGCAAAAACTGTGCACGCAAGCAAAGCAAGGAATTCATTCACCACTTCCCATGGGCAGGCAGGTGTTCGGCCATCTCAG
>JAVJGJ010000037.1:86821579-86869299 GCA_035590215.1 Microhierax caerulescens
AGAAAAAACTGTGCACGCAAGCAAAGCAAGGAATTCATTCACCACTTCCCATGGGCAGGCAGGTGTTCGGCCATCTCAGGACAGCCGGGCTCCAGCACGGGCAATGGTTACCTGGGAAGACAAACACTCTTAGCATCTGTCTCCTTCCTTTTTCTTCCCCAAGACTTATATATGCCGAACATGACATCATCTGGTATAGAATATCCTTTTGGTCAGTTAGGGTTAGCCATCCTGGCTGTGTCCCCTCCCCACTTCTTGTGCACCCCCAGCCTACTCTCTGGTGGGGTGGGGTGGGGTGAGAAGCAGAAAAGGCCTTGGCTCTGTGTAAGCCCTGCTTAGCAGTAATGAAAACATCCCTGTATCATCAACACTGCTTCCAGCAGAAGTCTGAAACATAGCCCCATACTAGCTACTATGAAGAAAATTAACTCCCCCAGCCCAAATGAGCACGCTCCCTCATACTGATGCGGGAGGAGTGGGCAAGTGGCTGTGTGGTGCTTAGTTGCCAGCTGGGGTTAAACCATGGCACATGTGTGCACCTCTCTTCCCAGACTTTCTTCCAAAGGTATTAATGTTTCTATTCAACACTTCTAATATGACTGAGCTGCTACTGCCACTTTTGCAGTTAAAAATTACCTGAATGGTGTACTTGTTTTGTATTTACTATAGAGCAATTAGTATTCAAGACCATCTTATTCAATTAAAAAACTACTGTGAATATTCTCATGTGATTTTTCTTAGCTCCTGTGTGTTACTATTTTAAATTCAAAATTCATAGTTTAAAGAAAATAGATGAAGAAAATGGAAACAGTGAAATAAACAGAAAGAATGAAGTTAGCTACTTCAGGAATGAGATGTTAGGAGTTTTAGTACTTTTCTTTAGCTTCCAGAAAACTTAACATGCTGCAACAGTGATACTACTTAGCAATTTAATTGTCTTCATTGGACCATATAGCTAATTTGTAACTAGGTGTGACCATTAAGCACTTGGCTTGAATTAAGGAGACAGTATTTGGAATGAGGATGACGTCTTAGTCTAATAGGTTTAGTTCTGGTAGCCTGCTTGGCTTTCTGCACATGTGTCTGTGTACTGTCTGTCAAAGTGACAGGGCTAATGTCATTAGTTTCTTCATCTTATGCATGTCAGGCAGAAAGGCAATTTTATTTATGAGAAGAAACAACCAAGTGTGTCTTTTTTTTTTTTTCTTTTTTTTTTTTTTGTTTCAATCCCCCTTGCCTTTGACTTTTGAGATCACCTTGTGCTCTTCAACAGCATTAAGTGCCAAGTGGGAGGGCACAGGCTGGACAAAGCACATGGATGGGTTTCTGCAGTGTGTGCGCCACGACCCTGCCTGATGATGTGAGTGTTGTTCGTGCATTTACATAATGCTAGGTTGGCTGCTCATGATAGCAAGCAATGTACAAAGATGAGACTAGTCTATGGACCCAAAAAATACTCTGTGCTAGTTATGTAAAAGCCAGGCAGGAACTAGGGAGATGTCTTACCATCTTAACCAGGGGTCCTCAAACTTTTTAACCAGGGGCCAGCGCACGGATGAAGTGGCAGGCAGTCATCTGCGGCTGCTGGGTTTCCCCCCCCAGCCCCCGGCGGGGGGGTGGCGAGGGGGTTCTGTAAATACTGGGGGACTGGATTGAGGACCCTGGGGGGCCGTATCCAGCCCATGGGCCGTAGTTTGAGGACCCCTGATCTTAACTCTGTTAACTACATTAGGAAACCTAGTCAAAGTTATCTTTGTTTAAATAGATAGAGGCTGCAGGAGCCATACATGTGATTCATCTTGCTGAACTGAGGCATTTAAGATGTGAGATTACCTCTGCACACTGCTAGACTGAGAATTATGGTGGCTGAATTGCTTTCTGCAGGTATTCTTTTGACTGGTTCTAAAGTCTTAGGCAGGTTGGTTAGATGCCTTAAACTAATCCAGACCCTTAAGTACAAGCTCAAGACTTCGTTGTAAAATATGTTCATTTTCTGGTAGGGGTAAAGACAACTGTTTGCAAGGCGCAAGTAAACAAGATAAACAGTGTTTAATGTCTTCATTAGTAATAGTTATAAAATATTTTAAGAAATTATAAAAGACAAAAATCAGATGGATGACAAATGAACAAGCTTATTTTTAGACTTGCCAGGAAGCTGTGTGGAAATTTATACAAGTTAGAACAACTGAGGACATCCTGGGTTTTGCCACCCTTCAAAGGGATCCATAAAGAACCATGTCTATACAGTCCATAAAGTTGTCTTTTTTATAAATTGAAATAATAATAAAAAAACCCACAACAAATCTATGGCTTTTAGAAGGATGGCATAGCCAAATTATGAGTTGGTTTAAATATCCTGAAATGGACTGTGATAAAGGGTTCAATTCTGACCAAACAATCTTGTGTAGCCTGGACACCAGAAAGCAGGAACTCCAGACTTTCCTCAGAACTTCCAGGAGAAAGTGAGGTTCAACGAACAGCAAAGTTGGATGTGAACACCAAGGAACAGTCCACCACCAGGTTGTTCTGAGGCAAGGGTTCAGGAGAGGAAAGAGACATTAACGCTGCTAGCTTGGCTAGTTAAGGATGTCAAAGCCTGAGTCATGAGCATTGGACAGCATGCGTTTGTTGTCCAAATTGCAGCTCCAATTTGACACTAAAAAAAAGCATATGAGCTGATGACTTTTAAAGAGATAAAAGCAGACATTTGACTGATTTGTTTGTTTGTTTAAGTAGTACTTTTTAATAGGTTATAACAAGTGATATGTGTCTATGGACAATTTAGCACAGCCAGATTTAGGTAACTCTGTGTGTTGCCTCTACAGATTCTCTGAAACAGCAAGTAGAGCAGAAACTCACCACCACCACCACCACCCCTTTTTATGGGAGCCATTTAGATGCCAAAATACATGCATATCCCTCTTACAAAAGTTATTTGTCAGGAAAAATGTATGAATTATTTTGTGTTGCAGAGTTTATAGGAATAAATGCATTGTCACAGTTCAAATCTTGCAAATGTATGTCATTGGTATGAATCTACAGTAGTGGTAATGTATTATTAGATTTGTAACATCAATATTATTACATCATTCAATATTACTCTTTTTAAATAGTGTTTTTATTTACAATGTAAATTTAATTTAGCTTTAAAAAAGTATTAATTTATGTGAAATTCTTCAAAATATTCATAAAACCTTTCAGAACTGTTTCTTCCTTTCACAGCTATTGCTACATTCACTTTTGAAGGTCAAACGTACTTTCAATACTTTTACAGGCCAGATGGTAATGCTTTTGCATTTGTACCTCAGACTCTCATGCTGTGCCTCATTCCCATTGAAATTAGAAGGAACTGGGCAGCTTGGCATGAATTCATAGTGTGTTAGTAAGGCACATATTAGAGATCAGAGATTGTTCTCTCTTCACATTAGTAGTATCATTCCTATTGGTTTTGGTACCTCTGCCAAAATACTGTGTTTCCCTTACAAAGGGTAGATTCCAAGCAGCTGTCTTTTGCCTTTTCAAGCAGGGAAATAAGAGGAGCATAGAGAGAGGGTTTGGTATGACGTTAGTTTTATCTGACTTTGAAAGATATTTTATTACTCAAATGTTCAGGATCATACATCTTTGGACTAAGTCCAAATAATTAAATTATGTCAACTTTTTGGTATTTCTGAGATTTTTTTTTTAATTTCTTATTCTTATGATAGAATTTATATTTCCAAGTTGTATTAAAAAAAAAATACAAGTCTTTGAATTAATTTTTAAAATTTGTTTGTTTATTAATTTATGTACTTATTTATTTTGCAACTTTTTAGCTGCATTTGATATCAGGTGTAGCTGTAATATCAATGGTAATTTTAATTTTTTCTAGCTTTCAGTCCTTGAAAGATAACAAAGCCAGGAGTGCAAAATTTACTATGGTGAAAGCATCTCAGAAATACACAGATGAAATACTTTAAAATTAATAGCTGTTGAAATGCAGTTCATAATTGATCACTAACATTTCCAGTCTCCTTTGAGTGCATTTACTATATATTCTAAAGAGACATTTAGTTTTGTTTTTTATTGTAGATGAGAATTTCATGGATCTATGACTGAATTGTCTACTTTCAGTAAGTCAAGTTTTACCATTAACATTCAATATTTTGTGGGACACATAAATTTCTTTAATAATCAGTGTGATTCTTCCACTGTTCAGCTCCTGAGGCTCTTCATAAATTAATAGTTGTGCTGGTATTTCTTGGAAATCAGCATGATTACAGGTATGAGTCAGAACCAGCATTGATCTTTTTGTCCCATGTGCCTTCCCTTGGCTGCAGGTTCCAGGTGCCCTCTCCCCTAGCTGAGACAACTCTACAATCCCATGTGATTCCCACCATGCCCAGTGACTCAGGGAAAGAGACCTTGTGCAGCTGATAAAAGCCAAACTAGCCAGCATCCTTCTTTGACTACCACCCTCACTGTTCTGGCCAAAATATATGTTAAGCGAACAAAAAACCACAGTAAGTTCTGCCCATTCTGCAGGAACTTTGTAGAGGTTCCTAACCTTGGCTGTGTTGCCTCAAAACCACAGCAGAGAATGAGTACAGATGTCCATGCCTTTCTGGATAGGAAATAAAGGCTGAACTTTTGATGTATTAAGCAAAAGACAAGTCCAGGTCAAGCTCCTGTCTAACTTGGTTTCCCACTACACGTTGAATGCCACTTTAAAAAGCTCTGAAGTCTGCGTTATCTGGGACTTGACTTATTTGTATTGCAGTATCCATTTACTCATTCAAACAGACATATATTTATGTTTTGTTTCTTGTTGTGTTTACCAGATCTTTAGGAAGAAATGATTGGGTAGCTTTCAATAAATATGGTTCTTATCAACATCTTGTTGTAAAAGTTCTATCTGCAGATTGGTAAACTGTGGTACAGAAATGCTAATGTTAGTGGAAGTCTACCTTATGCTGGTATATGATATTAGCTGTGTTAGGATGGACTTACAGTGCAAGCTAAATAAAGTTCTAGGAGTCTGCAAATACTGTACAAGCTGGGGAAAACGTTTTCAGATACACTTGCCATATTTTAACAATTTAAAATATGTTTAATTTTTGCAAGCTTGTGTGACCACGTGTTCATGCCACATTTTAATTGAATCTCAAGTTTCCACTGAGACTTAGGAACACAGTGGATTAATAGATATGTTTTACTACTAATCCTAGGTTATCCAACTATCCAACAATCACATAAGAGTTAACTGGTAGGTCTATGAACCCTGTGAAAAGCCTATGTCATTCTGTGCCTAAATCCAAAATTACTGTCTGACACTGAGAAAGATTTGATTTAAAATTCATTACTAAATATATTAGAAGGTAACCCATGTTGGATCCATCTATATCCAGACATATTTTTATTCAAATTGTCCTCAAAGTTTTTTGTTTTGTTTTGTTTTTACCTCCAGATAAATTGTAGCTACAGCAGGTTGAATATTGAGGGATTGAGAAACTATGTTTTTAATACTTTGAGTCTGATGCCAATGTAATAACAGACAACATTCTAATGGTTCACTACTCTGATTATCTATCTAGGGCAACAACTTGCATATAAAACTTATGAAATTACTGATGCTTTTTATGTAATGTAGTTAAAAATATATCAAAGTATATTAGTGTTTCTCTAAATGCTTAATTTGGTGGGTAATGAAATTAATTTCAAAACAAAAAAATACTTCACCAAACAGAATTTTTACTTTCCCAGTGAGCCCTCAGTTAAAGGTCAAAATTGATTGATACATATGAAGGCCTAGGTTTTATGTCAATCATTTCTCTAATAGAAGTGCTCATTATAATGGCAGTAATGCTTTATGTACTAGCTTGTGTGTGCCTACATGTGCAAATACATTCATTGCAAACTTTTCTGTTTTATTTCTGTTCTTCCACAGCTGTTACTACATAAATTTCTGTTACGGTAATGAAAAAGAAGTCATTGCCAAGTCAGCCTGGATCCGCAACTGTAAATTAGGCCCCTAAGGAATCACAGAATCACCAGTTTAATTTTCAGAATTTCTATGGAAAGATACATAACAGTGTTCCTAGATCATATCCTAATGCTTTGTAACGCCACAGTGATCAACCAGAGATAGTCATCCCATGAAATATAAAATCACTTCAGCTTGTTTGATTTCCAGAGTATTTAAAATTGAGATAGAACTACAATTGAGATAGAAATTAAAAAAAAAAAAAAAAAAAAAAAGTTTGCAGTTATATTTGGGATCATGCTGGTTAGCCACCTGCTAACCAATCTATCCCTCTTTAGTTGAAATATTTTCTTCTCCGGCAAAATATGTGTTAAGCCTGAGGGCCTATCTGTACTTACCTTTGCTGGGTTATAACTTTGCTATATATTGCACTCAGCTGTGGGAAGAGAAACTGTTCTGCAGTATACTCCATCTGCCCTTGTGGTAACCTACTGCCTATGTAAGAGCCATCTGGGGAGTAGCAGCTACTTGTATTTGTTTTATAATAATATTTTATTCACACTTTTCTCTTTGCTAAATGTGAACACTTAAAAAATGGTAACAAAGATTTCACTCTTTTTCATTTCAAACAGTTAATGTTCTTTTTATAGAATTTGAGGTTAACATAGCCAGGCTCAGAAGTTTCATACTTTTACAAGGCAAAGTGGTTTAGCATATCCTTTTTGTATATCCTTCAAATGAAAAATACAGCATCAATTCTGTCAACATAAAACACTTAACGGCTGCCTATGAGATATGCAATTATCTAATCACAAATGTCTTATGCAAAGAATAGATGCAAAGAAAGCTTGCAAGCTATTGTAATGTTATGTTACTGCCCTTTTTTTTAAGCCTCACATAAACTTAGCTCTTTAATGTTTGGATTAATAACTCTGTTTGTGAGATATTTTTACCTTTTTTCTCTCCACTATTAGACCAGTAGCTTGTTCATACTGAAATGCTTAAGATTTCTTTCATCACAGCAAGGGTATAGCGAATGCTTAATAAATATTTAAAAGCTCCATCTGCCAGAGCAAACTAGCACAAGTAAAGCTTCCATGTCCTCTGGAGCTATTTAGCCCAACAGATTCCACAGTAAGTCACTGTTTTAGGAAGGCATATTCTGGCTCTATATAGGAATCAACAGAGTTTTGTAAGGCAATTAGTTATGAATTATATGCTTCTTTTGCAGTAAGGTCTTTACAGAGAACACTTTTTATTGTTTTCTTGGTAGTATGAATAAGGTAACAAAGATGAAACAAATGAACTTTTTTTTCCTTCAATTCTGTTGCTGTAAAAAAATATTGCCTGTGTAGTTAGTGGAGCAGATTACGGTGGTGGGATTAATTTTATCCAGGAATGAAAGGTTTCTAGGGAATGTTAAGCATGTGAGGTTCAGAACATGACACAACAGCTTTTTGAGAAATCTTTTCCTGTGATATAGCTAGCTCTGACAAATGATGTCTATATTTGTCACTTTGCATTCTTGTTCAAGCAGTATCTTTTATTCTTCAGTTTGTTCCTTGGGGATGGCTGAGGTGTGTGAAATCTGGAGTGTATTTGGAAGGATTAGACTATCAAAGGGTAAAGTTATAATTCATATGAATGTCATTCTTCATAGGATATATAAAATGTGAAATACATCAAGTGGCCCAGAGTGGAAAGAATCCGCAGAGATGCTTTTCCCATTAGCAGAGGATGGTTGTTTTGCTTTCCAGAATGCTGATGAGTGCATCAGCAGTTGCTGCTTTAGCAGGTCTTCTTCAAAGCACCTTTAAAAACAGGGGCATGATGGAAGGAGCATTTCTTTGTGGACTTTTAAAGGGCATAATAAAAATCTGCTTGTCCGGTTTCACATTATTCCACTTCACATTTGGATTGGATGTAGAAATAGTTAAACCGCTAATACTCATTAAAATCGTAGATCTATAATCAGCTGAACTAAATCTGAAGACCAGACTGACACAGAAAGAAAAAAACAAACAAACAAACAAACCCACAAAAAAACTCTAAGTTGTAAAAGCTGAGTTTAAGGTTTCATAGCTCAGAGATTTTTTTTTTTCACTTGCATTTACTGCAGTCTTTGAGATGGACTGGATGAAAACTTACTGACTGCATCATTCTCCATCTTTTAAACTACTATGTTCAGTCAGGATTTTTTTGTCTGCCCTATCAATTTAAGCAGAAGTGATAAATGGGATAGATGGTGCACCCCTTCATCCACTTAATGATCTGAGGAAAGAAATATGTGAATAATTTTGAAATGTGTTGGAAACACTCATTTGTCTCTGGGTTTCTGTGACTGAAAGCATGGAGGTGAAATCTGAGTAAAGATTACAATACATTGTGCAAAATCTTTTCTTGTTAAACAAGGGCATCATAAACTTGATTTCTCTGTAGGAATAAGCATTCGGTCTTACGAGTTATATGAGAAATCTTTTAAAGCAAACTCCAGAGCTCACTCCAGCTGGCTTATTTTGGAACCATATTGTAGCTGATGAAAGTAGTTTGGTAATGCTCTGAAAACTGCACAAGAATCACTAAAAAGTCAGCTGTCAAAATATCTTATATTGTGCATATTTTTTCAAAGCAATTATAGCTAATTCCTCCCTAAGCAATTCTGACAGATACACTGAGAAAACATAAGATTAATTCTTATTCTTTCTGCACTACTTCTTTGTGAAAGATTTTCAAATATCTTAAACCAAACTCTGAGCCAAAAAAAACTTGAACTACAGTCAAAAATCAGGCTTACAGGAAATCTTAACACTTTTGTGAGATTTTTCCTTCATCCCACAGTGCTCCTCTCTCCTACATTGAGCAGCAGATTAAAAATATTTTAAGGTCACTGTCAGTTCTGCCTCACCAAGAGGTTCCTGCATGGTCAACATCCTCGAGGGACCTGTTAGGCACTGTTCAGAATATTTTTTTAAAAATTGAGGTTTCATTACAGAACTTTAACATTGTTAAAAATGTGCAGTTTTGGTTATGCTGAAGTATTCTTTTCAAGGTTTGGGTTTTTTAACTGTATGTTAACGTTCTGTAAGTATTCAATTTATCTGGAAGAAATAAGGGCATTATGTCTTTTATGAAAATATTAATTGAAAGCTATTATTTTAATTTCAAAATAGTGATTATTTTCTCCAGTTAAGATGCAATAGTTTTTGTACTGCTAGGGCTTTTTTTTTTCAGTTTCAGACCCTTGCATGTATTTTCTGCTTTGGAATTAAGGCCCTGCAGAGTGGAAGTTGCCCAGGAAATCAGGACTTTAGCAAGAGCTGCCATCTAAAGATAGTAGGGGACAGTGAATGCTTTTCCTGATATATTACTCATATGCATAGAAGCTCATCCTTTTGATTGATTTGGCTCCTTCAAAACATACCAAGGAAGATTAAATACCTTGCATCTCCTAAATAAATAAAAAGGTTCAGAGATTCAATATTTTCCCTAACATTTGGTCAATTTGAGACATCTATGGAACAGGTGGTAGAAAAATCTATACCTGTCTTAATCTAGAAGGAAAAATCAAATTAAATTTGATTTAAAAGGTGTATCCAATAAACTAGTGGAGAATGATGTCATAAATTGGAGGCACTGGGGAATTTTTTCAGGGCTCACGATTCCTAAAAGCCTCAGTGACAAAGAATGAGGATATTTATTTCTTTGACAGAGTGTATGAAGACCAGAGTAAACAATTCAATCTTAATATATGTATTTAGATTTTCCCACTTGTGCCATATGGATTCAAGAGATTATTGAAAGAAAAGCACAGAAATGTGCTTGATATGCCCCAAAGAATTTTTTAAAATCACCTGTCTCAGTGAGCCTGGAACTAGCTGAAGAATCTCTTGCTGTTAATTTTGGTTTTATTGAAGTTACTGAAATATTTTGTAGTTAGTAAAGTGATTGAACCAATACAGTCATAGTATGATTAATTTATATCTATATAAATCTACTTACCCTAAGAAATTTGTTTCCTTTCTGGTGTCAACAGCAGGAAATGTCTATGCTAGTGATTTCAGTCAAGTCAGGGTGTCAAAAAGTATGACTTTTGTTCTGCTGGAAGATGCACAGGTGAAGTTGCACTGGGCAGACTTACTATTTTGTCAATATAGGTATTAATTGGGTTCAGAGGTTGAAGTACAAATGGGTTTTTTTCCACTTATCTGGAACAAAGTTTAGAGATAGAATACATTTGTATCAGCACCATGAATGTTTCTGATGCAATATACCAGTGAAATGCTGTTCATGTATATGAAGTACTTATTAGGAGTATTACACAGCTATGGCTGCATTTGCATTAGAGTGGTGATACTGCACAATTAGTGTAGGATGGCCAGCTCAGCTGCTTGGTATGTAATACTGATAACTTTATAGCTGTGGCTACAAACTCACAAGCTGATTATAACCTGTTGTCCACTGCTATCTCTACTCAGCAAATACCTAGCTATTGTTCAAATCTGAGTACAGAAGGAATTTCTAGAAAAATATTTTTTATTAAATGTTTTAAATTTTTCCTTATAGATAAAAAGACATGGTTTTGTGACTTGTTATAACATTTTAAAATTATTAATATCAGACTGTTTTTAAAGTGAATTGTAATTAATTTTGTTTGGGATGTAAAAATCTGTACTTTTGTAAGTTTCAGACATCAAAATTCAGTGCATGTGTTATACGATATTGTCTGTTAAAGCGGTGTTTTACAATATACATGAATTAAGACATCCTTTTTAGTAGTTGGATGAGCCAGCTAACTCTGTTCTTTTAATATACTTTCTGAAGCTCACATCAAGGGATCATACATCTGAGGAATTTATTAATGTTACATGCAGAAGTGAAAGCTCTTCTCACTCTTTAATTAACGAAGTGTGAATACAAAGTTTTAGACATTAGATGTGTAGTGTTCTTGTTTTCCATACACAGTTAATAAAATTTAACTGCAACTTTGCTCCAGGCCAAAGTCTAAGCAGCTCATCTTAATGAATGGCAACTGGAAATGCCAAGGTAAACCACAGAAAAAGAAGTTAATGCAAAGACTACATGTGTCTGGCAATCAGCAGTTTACCAGGGGATTCATGAGTTGTGCATTTCATGTGAGCTATTAGTCTCAATATTAATTTTTTATCTGCTCCATATCTTTACCTAATCCCTCTCTGATATTCTTTATCTTGGTAGGTTTTACAAGAAATACATGGAAGGATATCAAAACAGTTAATGATCTCTTTTCACTGTGAAATTTGTCCATGTATTTCAGTCCTTTCCTTTCTATGTTTTAAATCCGTATTCATTTAGAAGTTTACTTTCTTTTATATCTTACACTTTAATTGCTTTATTTGTCTTGGTGAGGTATCTCATCAAATCTTTCAGAAGACCAAACATGTTATATCAACTCCATAACCCACCCAGATGAAAATGTTGGAACACTGGAAGAAATACACTGTGAAGTGCCGCACATTATCTCCCCCTAGTATGATAGAATTCTCTAGAATGTCTGTACTAACTGTTATAACCCCTATCAGATAGGTTGGTGTGGAAATTATGTCTTTATACCTGCACTTACCAGGTTCACATCTGAAATTATGCTTAAATACCAATGTGGTATTTGCCATTTTTCATTTCTTTGATGCTGAATTTGCTTTACCATGTGAATTGGTATTTAACCAGGTATTAAGACCGAATACAGATATCAAATTGCTGCAGAACTGTCTGATGCTGTTGATTGACTGTCGTTCAATTTATTTAATTTTGTTTTGTGTTTTGTATGGGGTTTAGTTGTTTTAAAATCTCTGAGCCTTTTCTCTGACAGTGGATCCTTATCCAGGCTTGGTGTAAGAACTGTCTTACCCACCACTAGGAACACCAAATCAAATAATTAATTTAACTTTTCTGCAATAGCCTTAGTCTCATTGCTTGGCCCTTTTACCTCTTGATCATCTATCAACTCTATTGGCTTTCTGTGTTACAGGTTCCAATATGTGAAACTTTTGTAATTAAAGGCGTAAAGGTAAGCTGCTCATCAGCATTTTGGTCTATCTTGTTGTGATATTCTATGAAAACTGTTAGAGATTAAGTAAGTTGTTAACATTTTACGTATTTTACTGCTCATTTAAAAGAATTGAGTTACTTTTTTGTGTAGTTACTCTTTTTAAGTCCTCAGGACCGAGTGCTTTGTGAACTTTGTTACTTCACATAGCAAACAAGCAAATACCCGCGTAGTTACTGATGACACCTTTCATGTCTGTGTTCTTAATAACTAGATTCCCAGTAGTGTTTCTGTCTCATCTTATTGGATAGTACCCTTGTCTTCAGAGGAGTATGCCTGGAGCAAAAGGCTGTAGGATATAATCTATTTTGTGACATCAAAACCTGTTTTACCTTTTCAGATTTCTGTTAACCTCAGTCAGACTGGAATTATGCCTAGTATAAATGTTGAATATTTCAAAATGCATATCCATAATATTTAATATCTAGGACATATTGCAACCTTTTTTCTTCAGAGGTTATGCAGTTCACTGGTGCCTCTGACAGAGAAAAGCGAATGGACTTTGTGGAAAGGACAGAGGAATACTTTACTAACACTGTTTGAATACAATTTCTAAAGGCATAGTTACAGATTAAATGTTCTCAGACAAATAACTAGCTGACCAGCTGCTAGATATGACTATGCCTGAGCTGTTAGTCTGTGATAAACTCAAAATAAAGTGGCTTTATTGAACCAATATCAGTTGGTCACAGCTGGTCTGGGCTAGAGTGTGCATAAGCTCGAATGCTGTTGTACAAGGGATAGACAGAGTCAAAGCCACAGTAACGTTGCACTGTTTGATTATATGCTCATAGCTGCATAGATAGAGATTGTCTAAAGCCCCAAAGATTTACAGATGTACACCTGTTTTGTTTATGGTTACTTTTTTAAATTGCTTTCATTGACAATGTGTTCCACAATTTAATTGCAATAAGAAAAACATATAGTTTCATTGGTGGACCATTTGTCACCTTTTCATACAGTTGAATATTTCTTTGTCTTAGGCAGAGGAAACACAAACCCTTGCTCTAAATTCTTTTACCATTCCTTATGACATCTGCATTTACTAAGTCACCTCTTTTATCCTTTTCTTTAGCATAACCAGTCCTTGTATTTTTCAGGTTTTGGTGTTTTTTTTTCTCAGAGCCTTGGCCATTTCCATCACTTTTCACTGAATGTTTTATTAAGTTTTGCTTCCTTTTAAAGGGCTGTATAAACACTGTATGATTAAATATACTGAGATTACTGCAAGATAAATAAGGGAAAAAAAACTCATAAAGGGAAGCCACAACAAAAATGAGGAAAGAAACACAAGAAGAGAAAGGTTCAGGTATAAAAATATCTAACCCTGTGTGGTATCTGCCAGTTATCCCTTACTTTTGTGGGATTTAGTCTACACGCTTTACTTAGTCAAAAGCTCCTCTTCTGGGATCCTGCCTCTTTTCAGTGACTACATAAATTCATAGATTAGGAACCTCACATCTTTAAATTAAAGACCTAAAATCTGATGACCTGAATCTCTCCTTCCAGAGAGACTAGCAAAGGTACTCAAATCAGTATCTGATATCTTTAAAATTCTAGCTTTGGTTTGTTTAAGATTAAATAGGACACCTGAAGCCAATTAGGAAATCAAATCCAGGTTCTCTTTGTTCAAAGCTAGCATTGCAATAACTATGCCATTTCTCCATCCCATAAAATATGTACATGCAAGGATTCCTATTCTGGCTTTCATTTTTGCTGTATTATTTAATTATGTAAAGGGAAATATAAAAACAGTGACTCTTCAGAAATAGTCCTTTTATTCACACAATTAAGGATAGATAATGCTCAGTTTCTACTAATGCCCTATTCCTTGTGAAGACTTAAAAATCTGTATAAATAATTATTATTATGGATTTTTTTCCCCTTTTCTCTCTTTGTGCATATAACCTTTCTTCCTCTGATGTAATGTTTTTCATTTTGGGACCCTCAATTTTCTGAAATCCAGGTAAATCACTTTTTAAAAATAAAAAATGTTTTCCACAGAGGAAGAAAAATAAATAAACCCCATTTGTACTTATCTTAATTTTCATAAAATCTTAGTTTGCTTTTTCTCCCCAAATCTATTTTTGGACCTAATTAAAGTTGCAGTGTTCCCCCTAAGGTATTAAATTCCTTGCAGTCTCTTTTTAGTCCTGATGTGCCATTTCATTGACATTTTGGAATTAGTTCAGAGATCACAACTGCCAAAGCCTTTTGATCACACAGAGCTGGCCCTCCCTACTGTTGCTCTTCAGAGCATTCATAGCTACAGCTGTTCAAAATAAGACCAGCCAGCTTAATCTCTAGGCTCTCCACAAGCTTGCTCCTGTAGCTGCTGTACTTCCACCTGCTCTACCCTGAGTAAAGCATTTGTATTGCATGAATATACAAGGACCAAACCACTACCAAATTAGGTGCCTTGGCTTTCCCTTTCAGCCCAGTGCAGCTCCAGTGACCAATCCAGCACCCAGTCTGCAGCATCATAAAACTGTCAACGTCTGACTTTCCTTTCCATCTTGAAGTGGAGCACAGGGGGAGTCTGTTCCATTACTGATTTACTGTCATATATCTATTGAAAAGATAATGCTTTGTGCCCTTTCTACTTCTCCTTCTTCCTTTCTAAAGTAATAAGAACTTTTTTCACTGTCCATAACTTATTAATAGCTTACATATGACAAATAAATGATTAATTGCTGTCCTAAGCCTGTTTTGCACTTGAATTGTATTTATTTATGGAGTGGTATTTGTTACTGATGGTAATAAGTGAAATTAATAGATGTTTGTTAAATGATGTTTGTGCATAAGGATATAAAACCTACTATCTCCTAAATTTAACTAAACAGTTATTCAACAGTCTAAAAAACATAAGTAAATTATCTAAAAATATACCCTTAATATAAAACCAAACTAAACAGTACATTGAACATTTTATATTACATTTCTGTAATCAGATTTTTATGGTGTGATTCATATTTCTTACACTCCTGACACTATTTTTTCCCCCAAATAATCCTTCTAAATATCAACTTCTATTATGGTTTTAAAAGAAACAAAAAGCACAACAGTGCTTGGAGTAAAATTTTACCAAATATGCTACATCCTGTAGTTATATTTGAAACATCTGTAGTACTAATGGTTCAGCTGCTTGACAAGCAGTTACTCCCATCCCTTGATGTAGCCTATTATCATCCAGTATTGATACTTAGCCCACAACAGTTGTTCATTTATTTTATGTTTGTGCTAGTTAATTTGTTTGTTTTGATATTAATTTAATGTTATGGGCTATGAGCAATAGCAGGTGCCCAGCAGTGCTAGTCTGCAGAAGCTCCCTAACCAGTATCTCAGGAACTTCAAATTCCTGTATTTTCACTCTTCCCTCTTGCAAATATTTATATTAGCAGATCATCTAATCAATTCAACGCACATTTCAGTAGCTAGTAGTTTTTTCTTTAAGTATTTTAAATCATTCTCTCTACTTGTTTCTCAAAAGTTGAAGAATGCATCAAGTACAGACCCTGCAATTGTTTCCAGCCTGCAGTAGCAGAATATTTCCATCCATGAGATATATTTCATTTCATATGCCTGATGATTCTGTGGGTTCTCATATTTCTTTGTTACAGCTATTTTCCTGTTTTATCTTTGCTTTCCTAAACTACACCTCACCACCACAACACCCTACCTCACCTCCCCCAATTTTTTTTATACTCTTTGAATGTGCTCCAAAGCTAAGAGTAGTCCATGCTTAACTCATTTGTGAGGACGTGAGCAGTAATGATTACTTTGTTAGACTTCTGTTTATTTCTCTGTACATGCTTTACTTCACAGAAATACCAAACCAACCGGCAGGGCTCAGTGTTGGTCAGTGAGAAGCTTGTTTGGCATAATTTATTACAAAGAATAAAGACATTTCCTGATTTTATTATTAGAATCAAGTTTTCTGAGTGAGGCTATCTAAGGGGTGGCCTCGTAGTTGTCTTAAGTCTACATTAAAAAGCCATTATTTTAACAAGTTGATCTAAAGGAATAAAGTGGGGAATAAAGAAGCCAGAGTTGTTAAGAATGACTTGGACAGCTAATACAAATATCTCCGATAGAGATTCATGACATAAGTGACTGGAATTTCTCATTGACTCTTAAAAAGGCACCTTCTTTGTATAAAGTCATTGTATCTCACTTTTTGATATGCCTTTCAAAAGAAAAGCACAGATTCTTGTCTCTGATGTAGGTAAGGTCTTCAGGGTTGCATTTTAATTTGCATGATCTATATTCAATTTATGTTTCCATTATTTCTGATTTGAGGTAATTTGTTTGCTACGCTCCGTATCTAAATAATATCACAATTTGATTAGAAAATTTCACTGTATTTCTGTGGAATACTGTGCAAGGAAACTGAGGCATCATAAGCAAGTTACCAAAGCAAGCAACCTTTAGCAAGCAACCAAAATCCCAGAAGGTGGGTGTATATAAAAATTATTTCTGTATGCAGAACTGTTCTGCCGTTTTGGTTGCTATTTGACTGGTTGGGTGGATTTTGTTTGGTTTGGTTTGTTCTGGGAGCTGTGACAAAGTAAGAGAAGAAAAGTTTGTAAAATCAGAGAATGAGAGCTTGAAAAGTGCATGAAATGTGTTTCTCACCATGTAGATTGCCTGCCTACCAACATTTGTAACTGTCAGCTTTCAGTAGCAGTGGGCGAAGGAAAAGGCTGTGTTACAAGGAAGACTACCTTACCCGTAGCCTTGTAGCATGGGCAACTATTGCGAAGGACTGCTCCTATGTAGAGTTTTGCTCCACAAGGCTACATTTTTGCTTTATGAAATGGAGGGATGATTTAAAACTTGTATCACCTGTAAGGGAAGTAGCACCTCCATTTCTTGGGGAAAAAAAAAAAAATGGAACAAAAGGACTGTGCTAGGAAATAGTTTATTATTAATGGGGAAGAGAAAGGAAGAGAAAAATACTTAAGAGACTGAATGAAGGAAACTTTTCAGCCGTGAAACAGGGACACCATAGCTTTGACTCAAAAGGGTGTCCATAAAAATGTAATTATGTAGATGTCAAGAAGGCTAGAAGTGCTTTTAATGTTGTACATTAAGATATAGATTAATAATATGATGGAATTGGGAACAGAAAAGCGTATATTAAATATCGTGAAAAACGTTCTGACAGGAAGATACATTAGGCTGTGGAATAGTTTTCCATAGGGAAGCCGTCACTTAAGGGCTTTTTCTTCCATCAGTAAGTTCCCCAGTTCTATGAAGATTCATATTCAGCTGTTCATGTCCAAATGGCAAATTAAACAAGAGAGGTAATTTCAGCAGGTCTCTAAGTCCCTCAGTAATTTCAGTTACATCCTCTTATCAAAATATCCCTTGCTGGGGTTAAGAATGGACCCCTCTCTATATATTTCATCAAGTTATGTTTAAAAAATACTTTTATTAAAAAGTGCAGATCTTTCTCCAAGTTTTGATCTCAGTCTTTCTGGGATTTTTCTGTCACATGCTTTGTCCTGCAAAATTCTGGGGCTTTTTTGGTTATATCTGGGGTAAGGAACGGAGGTGCATAAAATGTTTCCAGTTTGAAATACCGTGTAAAGTGCATGGAATCTTAGAGTTCAGGGTTCAAAAGAAAAGCTACTCATTTCATTGCAGACACACAGCTGCATTTCCAGGTTGACAGTACTGGTGATCTGTGTGAGGCAGAAGGCAAACTGAGCCTAAAGTCTGATACCGTATCTGAGCTCTAGTATCGGAGACAAGGTGTCCGTTCCTGTCAATATGATTAAAATATTGGCCTTTGAAGTAATGGGACATATCCAAATGTATGGAAACATTTGGAAGGTAAAAAGCAGGGCTTTGCCAGAAATTTGTCTTGAATATCAACTCACCCTGTTTTTTTTATTCTTTTTGTGGGATTTTTCCTTTTCTTGGGGGAATAGGGGATGGGGTAGGGTGTGTGTGCTACTCTTTTTGATCAATGATTTTAACTTGTTTTTTCAGTTTTCAAATAAAGCATAAGGAATATCTTTTTATTATTATTTTTTAATGTCATTTTCACTATTATTGTGGTTTGGGTTTGGGCCAAACTGCAAAACTTCACGTTTTGTTGAAAAGTTATATTTCATACTGTTGCTGAATTTTGTGGTTTTGTAGCAATATTTTGTTATCCTGATAGACAGATAGTTGGTTTTCATATTGATGCTATATATTTTAGTTACTTTTTTTTTAGTTTATTGTGAAAAATATAGGTCACATCTTTCAGATTTTTTTGAGTGCACTAGGTATTCTGCTAAAAAGATGTTTCCTGTAAAAGTGACTGGATATTAGCTTCTAATCTATTGATTAAACAGCACAACTAATTCTCACATTAAAACATTATATGTATCTCTGTCTCTAATTGCCTTGCTGAGCCTAATTTATTTTGGTAATCCAGAAGGTACTTTATACGTTCCTATGTGTCTATATACAGTTTTCACTGCATAGTATGTACTACCACATAAATGAATTGATAAATATTAAGTGAAATAAGCAAGGTTAACTTCTCTGACCAACTAAATTGCATTGAACCGCAGGCATTGTGAGAGTTTTAGCTGAACTTTTTCTCATCAATAAGTCTGCAATCCTTTGCTAAGAAGCTTTGAGTCTGAAACCCTCTTGGGGTTTACTAAATGAATTTAAAGCAATACAGATACCTTCCAAATCCCATAACAGAACTCACAAGTAAGCCAAATAAGCTGGAAAAAAATCCGTAAGTAAGGAAAGGCAATTCTTTTTGAATTAATGAAAACTGAAAAAAAACCTGAATTCTCTGGTTGCTTTTAGCCTGACTCGATAACAGTCTCTGAACAAGTAACTTAGAAAAGACAACAGAAAGTGGGTTGGCCAACTGTAAAACCTTGGCCAACTACAATAAATTAAGCAATACAATTACTTTTAAAAAAACCTGTGAAATTAGGTGCTTCAACCTGGAAACAAAACATAAGGCCAAATAAAACCTATGTATATATATTTATTTTTTTTTCAAGATGCATAAATAGTTGTGATTCTTTTACTGAAAATTAGATTTCCACTATCCCTACTACTACTGCATATAACCTATGAAGGAAAGATGTGAGCTAAACTTCAAAATGTAATGCTCTCAAATGTAGGGGTGGGACCCAGAATCCAAAGCCATATTTGGATCAGGGATGTACAACTGGGCCTTTTTTATTTAATAGTACATAAAAGTGTATTGAAAAAGTTTCATTGTTGAGCTCTGGATACCATAGACCCACAATGTGGTCTTCTGAATGTCAGTCTGTTCATGCTGCATCAGGTAAATAAATACTGGGGTGGGGAAGGTATTTTAAAGTCTGTGGTGAAAAAGATAATAAAATTGACTGATATTGATATAATCAGACAACTTCTAGTGAATTCTCTGTCCATCTAATTGGATGAATCTAATTGTCCACCTTGATGTACATACCTTGATTACCCTTACCAGATATTGTAAAGAACTGAGGAAATTGAATCGAGTTTAAAGTGACAGAATCATTAGAAGTAGAATTGAATAGGTACAATAAGAATGGAGAGCATACACTGTGTTTGGTGAGCTATCCCATCAGTAACAGAAACTTTAGTTATGTGTATTCTAGCAAAGTATTGCAGTAGCACATAAATAAGATATATTCTCCCACTTGGATTTTGTTTATCATATATTACAGAGTAGGAAAAGTACCTTTGATTAATTTTGTATTTGAATGGATGGATTCAGTTAAATCTAAATGTTGTAAGCTTTAATGCTGCTTCTAGGAATAATGCTGAGAAATTTTTGCCTGCCCACTTTTGTTTGGGTCTGGTTCTTTGTGATGTTTTTGTAGCACTTAACAGATTAAGTCTTTTCTGAGAATGCAGCAAAAGGTGCAATGATGATGTTGGCTATGTATATAGCAGACCTCATTTCTACAGAGTGGAAGTTCCTCTTAGATGTGACTCAGAAATAAATGAAACTCAAAAGGTTAAATTCTTTGCTCATTTTAACTTTACCCTCTTGGTTTTTTAGATTTTTATTTCTAACCAAAGTTTCTGATTCTGAATTCTAATCAAAGATGAACCTACAAAGGACCAAATAGTATTCAGACAGGTTAACAAATATACCTCTAATTTCTATAAGTTTCAAATGTTCTCCCTTTATATTCTTTTGTCTTGATGATATTTCCCCAAAAGACAAGCTTTTATAGTATGATCAGCATTTTTCTGGACATATATAAAATTTTTTTGATAAAAATCAACTACTTTCCCAAAGACAATGTTTAAGTTATAATCACTTAAACAGGAGCATTCCTAAAAATTAAAGCTTCGTGTTCTTGCAAGATAGATAATAAAAGATGATAAAGTATTTGTGATTGCTGCTGGTGTAGAGTTAGTTTGCAAGGTAGGTCTTTGTCCAAAAGCAAGATTGAATCATAATTTAAAATGGGTTCTTTAAGAAAATTACTACTGTTGTCAATCCTGGATTAATTTTCTGTAGTTATGGGGTTTTATGTAATTATTAAAACAGTTTTGACCCTAACAGATTGGATTATGAGTAATTTCTTGTTTTATTTTTCTTGCAAATGAAAATGTATTACTGTTTAATTTCCAAAGTGTCCAAAATCATTATTCTCACATTTATTTCTCTATTAATATGAGTCCCATACTTTTTGCCTTTTAGAGTGTCCTTGCTAAATATTTTGGGGTTTATGTTCAAGGAAATATTTAAAATCCCCTGAAAAACTTTTCTTTTTGCTATTGGTCCAGATCAGAATTTTTTAATGGGTCTACTAATAAACCTAATTGACTACAAGTTTTTTGCTCAGGTTCTTTGTTTGTCTGTAGGGTGTGGTGTGGGGGGAGCATGTTCCCCACAATCGAGTTCTTATAGTACTTTTTTCTCTGTGTTCACTCTCTAAAATCAGTTTAGAAAAAGATTGCGTTTTTCTTAGTTTGCTGATGCAGATGGCTTTGTTCTGTCCTCTGTGATGCTGAAAGGTCTTAAGTAAAGACTCAAATTCTTTTTTGTTTGGTTGCTTTTTGGATGTCAGATGTCATTATTATTAACAGTAATTTAGTGTAATTTCAAACTTGTAAAATTTGAGCTTGAGAGTTCTTAATTATAGGAAACTTACAAACTTGGCATTTTATTTAATGTAATATTAATTGCTGTTCTCTTGTCCTGTGATTAGTTGGCTACCAACCACAAAGCAATATAAAAACAACTTTTCTGTAAATTATTTGGCAATTAAATTTTATCAGAAAACTGAAATAATTATAATTTAAAAATATTTTGACACAGATAACTTTCTATGTCTCCTTCAATTCAATTCAGTGTAAAAACCAAGCAAAATTCTAGACACAGCATTTATCTATATTTCCATTATTTGTAGTGAACAAAAGCTTTGTGCAACATAAACACAGGCTTGAATTTAATGTGAATTAGAAGTGCTCTGAAAGGTGGAAGAAGGCTAATATGAAGAGTGGACAAGTATGAGAGTAAGATAGAAAAGCTGGCAAGATTTAATTTCCTAACAAATAATCTTCTCCAAACTTTGCAAACTTGCTTAAACAAATACTTTAAAAAAGTAACCAACAAATTAAACCCCAGATTTTTTATTTCAGCATAAGTGGTGATAACTGAGATCTAGATATATTTACACTGGCCAGTAGCCTCCACGGGAAGACACCTCTGACTGGCTTTGCTCTCATCAGCACCAACAGTAGCAAACATCTGCTCTATTTTTACCAACTCGTATCTTGTATGAACCCAAATGTGTTAAAGGAATATATAGAATAAAGGTTTTAACTTGCTTACTATCCCACTGTACAGTAATTTCTCCTTTTCTGGAGACCCTAACTCCCAGTTTATGATTCTGATCAGGAAAAAAGATTTGCTCTGGTCCATTGTTTCGAATATTGGTGATACATGATATGGAAGACACTTGTGCTTTAATGCTTCATAATAGAAGTTTGCTTCTATCATAGATGTAGTGTCAAAAGACAAACTAGTAACAAACATACTTTGCAATTACTTTGAGATGTTTCCCTTGTGTCTTCAGGTTCATTAAATACTTTTCTTTTCTTTTTTTTTTTTTTTTTGAGTGTAATAATTTAAGTGTTTACATGTACATTCACATACATTTTTTTATAAAGAGAAATAAATTATATATACAAAAATTGCATAATTGGATAAATATATATTCCCATACATATGTTATAAACTGATTGCTGCTTGACAGACAACAAAAAAGCCACCAAGAGATGGTTTGCAGATTCTGATTCTTAGCACTGAATGGTGATGAATAAGTATTGCTAAGAGTTTAAGACCATAACTCTGTCTAGAACAGCTAATTAAATTAAAATGGGCCAATTCCATGAGCAGTTATGAAAATTCAGGCCTGAATTAAATTAGACTACAGGTTATAAACATATTGTTTAATCATGGAATTTGAGGGTTTTCAACAGGTAATAAATATTAGTCTTGGGACGATGTTCCTAACATCCCTGATCATATGAATTATCAATTCCTGCTACTGGAGAAATGTCTCACCAAAAGAGATATTTCACAAGGGTCTCACCACTGCAGATTTCTTCCTGAGACACAGAACCCTGAGCCACAGCCTCGGAAAACAGATTCTGGAATTCTGATTATTGGACAGTTTAGAGACAGAAAACACGATACTGAAGCAGTTCCTACTTCATATGGAATATGCCAAATTCTGGTAAAGTGTAGGATTTTTATTTGAAGAAATTAAATAAAAAGAACTTGAAGTCAAATACTTTGATTATCAAAAGAAGGAAGACAGGAAATTATGGAACCTGAAAGCAACAGCATTTCTTCCAAAAAAACTCCATCAAGATGTACATTGAAATGCAGTGAGGGATTGCCCTCTGATTTAATGTCAGAAGAGTTTGTTATTTGATATACATTTGCAACTGTTTCCAAATGAAACAGATTAAATTACCTGTTTTATTTACGTTCCAGAAAGAAGAAAGAACTAGAATAAATTTTATATTAATTGGACCTTTTTATAAAACAATATCCATTACACAGTATAAGAATTAAGGTGTTTTTTTTTTTTTTTGTTTTGTGTACAAAACAAAAGCAATTGTTGTAAAGGTCTTGGGGGTAAGCTGGTTTGGTAGAAAATGTCGTACATATAGAAAGACTTCACATCTGATACTTGAAATCAGTACGTTTATTCTTTAGACAGCTAGAATAATGAGAAGTCGAGATCATTGCTTGCAATATTTGTTGTACCTGAAAAAAGCTGTACAAGACATCAGTACTCTTATTTTGTGTAAGAAAAGATTTTTAATATCTAAGCTAGAAATGTTTATGTTTTTGTTTTTTTTTAACATGAGTCACCTTGTTAGAACAACAGTGAATAACTTTCATGTTTATTTTCAGTTACTATTTTACTGTTAGTTGCCTTCCTCTTTCACATTTCCTGGCCTTAATATTAAATGGTAATTTTTGTTTAGCATAAACAGATCTGTGCTAAGAGAAAAAGTCAATAAAACCCAAGAAGTGAGAGAAGTTTTGGGTTTCAACTCTGCATGTTTGGGAGATACTGGACGTATTGGGGCCTAAATCATCAAGCTGTGTTCTGATGCTTAGCCCTGCCGCTGCTTTCTTATTTCTGTTAGTGAAATGTTGACTCTTGTCTTGTTGAGACACTGTAGATACTTCAAAATCCTTGTGAAATCCATCTTACTTCAGTTTAATTAGTCACTGATAGTAGATTAAGTTTGACTGGCTTTGATTTTCCACTACAGGCTCTTGTTTTTTGTGATTTTATGTCCATGAGAGCTTGGGGTGTAGTTATCAAATCACCTCATAAGTCTCACCTGTGAAGATGGTGATTGCTGTTGACAGATTGCTCAGTTCCTAAATGCTTGCACTGGCAACACATTTTGTCCTTCTTTTCAGCATGGTGATTTCACTTTTCTTTAGTTCTCCACACCTCCACATGCCCCCCTACCGCCCCCACCCCCCAGTTACTCTTAATATTCAGTAGTGTGACTGAAAGGAGAATGAAATATACATTGAAACTAGAATAATAACCATATATCTGATATAATCAAAGCAATGTCTGGAGACGTTCTCATCATGTTTTGTTGTAACTTGAAACACCACCTTATGTGTTTCACCTCAAAGATAATTAAAGTCTGGTAACGTAGATCTGTTGAAAAAATAGTAGTTGAAGACTAAAGATAACCGTATCATACCATAGTCCTGGTTGTGATGTACCGGGAAGAATACATGAGGAATGGTCCTTTAGAGAAGTAAAGGAAGAAATTCTTCACTATGAGGCTGCTGAGGCACTGGAACAGGTTGCCCAGAGAAGTTACAGATGCCACATCCCTGGATGTGTTCCAGGCCAAATCCTTCTTTGTATGAAAGTTCATGTCAGGCCAAATTTGGACCTGACCAAAATCAATACATATGATATTACTTTCCTAATCTGAATATAAAATTAAGGTTCAGGTTAAAAGAAATATTTCATTTTCCCCCATGATTTAATAAATGTTTATATCAAGTGTTGAACTGTATACAGCCATGTTATTAATATAAATTTTATTAAGCTTGAAGAATTTTATTCTGTTCTTCCCAAAGACAGGCACAAGAGAGTAAAATAACAACTGGACCTTGAAATAAAAATATTACAAAAATAAAAATATTACGTTGGGCTGTGGCTCTAAAATCCTGTGTTATGACTTAGGGAAATTCTTCCTGCCACATCAGTCCAGTCAGATCTAGTCAGTGGCATATAAAAAATTGGTTTTAGCCGATATGTGTGTTTTGCTAAACAGCTAAAGGAGTTGCCAGATAAGACATAAGACTAAAGAGAAATTCCTTCTATGACTGAAATTTTTGGCACATAGATAAGACAAATATGGCTGCAACAGTTTGTTAGCTCATGCTTTGGTAGGTACATATTCTTCTATAACTACTCAGTTTTAGTAAATATGGATATAGATTCTGAAGTGATCTAGTAGCACATTAGAAAGTTTTAGCTTTCCTCAATAAGTGTTGCAGTAGTAAAATAAAACCAATAGATATATACTTGTTATAGGAAAGTATTTTTGAAAAATATATCAAATACCTGAAATATTATTGTTACTTCCTTTATATATTATTTTTCAAACATAAAATTAAGATTGCACCATACACTTTCAAGGGCATCTGGGCAAAAAAGATTTTTTACTGCTCAAGTAAAAAGTACCTTCCAGTCCTTTCATTTTGATAGGCAAGGTATTCTAGAATAAATTGATAAAGTACTTGAATCATTCAGATCATTCTCAACTAAATTTAAAGTTCAAGTGATTAATCAATAATGTAGTAATGGAATTTTAGATGTAAGCTAGACTGATGGATTTTGCAGCATTAATGTCATTATGCGTAAGAGCAAACATTCACCTTAGCATATGCATTCATGCATTTTTCTTTTTAATAAGTGTATGTTCCTGGAAGTTTTGTTACTTATGGAATCTCACCCACAGGAAGACAAATGCTCTAAAAGCAGTGAATGATTTGTGAGGGTTAGTTCATCTCTACAGCATGATTTATAATCCCATCTTGAATAGTCAGATACAATATTACTAGGTCCTGAACAAGGAAGAAATGCAGTGATATTTTACTTTTAACTCTTTCCATATCCTGCATTGGTACAGAATTTTCTTAAGCTTCATTTACATTTTCCTTTGTATGACTTGAAGTACAAAGGAGTGGAATTCTGCTACAGTGGAACACGTTTTCAACAGCAACAACAAGGTCTTCCATCAGCAGTTGAGAAGAATAATCTGTGCTGTATCTTCTGGCTGAATGTTTTATACTCTCAGCTCACAATTAGTTTGCAAATCCGATTGTTTGCTTTGTTAATATAAAATCGTGTCATTATTCTTGAAATAATTAAGACTAAACTGTTTAGCTTGTGGGGTTACTTGTCCTTTTTCATTGGAGGTCCCTGTAGTGGATTGACTTTGGATGACCAGGTGCCCATTCAGATGTTCTCTCACTACTCCTTCTCTTCCTCAGTAGGACAGGAGAAGGAAATCGAAAAATTCATGAATTGATATAAAGACAGGGAGATCCCTTACCAATTACCATCATGGACAAAACACACTTGACCCAGGGAAAATATTTTTTTTTTTTTACCAATTCAAATAGAGTACAATGTTGAGACTGTCAGAGTCAAGTGCTCTTGGTTCTTTAAGATATTCCACTTGTGTAGGGTATAAGGTTTAATATAAAATATACTTATTTGAAGATATTTGATGTTACATAGAATTTCTGATTTAGCAGAGTGATACAAAATATACTGAAAACATATGTGTAAGTTACACTTAGCAAAATGTAGCAATTGTAACCAGAGTTCAAGCACAATGCCGATGTATTTCCCATTACTGGGCTCTATGATACACCCATGGCATTGGACATCCCCATGTGCCAGGAGAGAATACTTGGGTTGAAACCAGCTCAATCCTGTTGCTCTCTTCAAAGTTCTTTTGCTGGTTGTCTGGTTTTTGTACTCTGTGTTGGGCCGAAGCAGTGGTCGTCCCTCCCCCCCCACCGATCTGGCTGGCTCTGGGAGGCCTCTACCTCCAGTTAATCCACTCAACTGTTGGCAGCTGTTAATCTAAACCAAAGGCTGATCTGTTCCCCTTTGTGCTGAGAAAGAACTCAGCGTCTGGGCGCCATGGGCACATCACCCTTACCCTTTCTCAGCCCGGCTTTCCCCAAGCCCGTGGCTGCGGGGCTCAGCTGTGCCCTGCGCTCTGGAACCGGCTGGAACCAGCTGGAACCAGCTGTGCCTGGCACGGGGCAGCCCCAGCACTGCCAGTGGCCACGGCCACAGCCACCAGCACCCAGGCACCAGCACCTGGGACAGTCCCAAATAAGTAAAAACTTTCTATTCCGCACCAACCCCTGTTTTGGAGGTTTACCTAAGCAAACATTCAAGTCCCATTTGTGTTAATGGGATTTTAACTGTTGGTAGAACTAATGTGCTGAATTTCAATTGCAACTGGAAAACTGCAACTGGTTGTGAAGATGGAGCTTCCCCCCCCCTTTTTTTTTTTTTTTTTTTTTTTAAGTAATACAGCCCAATATTCTTAAAAGCTAATATATTTATAACTAAAAAAAAAAATATACATGTTTATATATATATATAAATACATCAAGTACTTAAAAACTCTGTGTGACAATATAAAATGTCCACTGTGCTCAGCTGTATCATACACCATGGAATAGTATAAGTACGTAATGACTTTATTTACTTTAGTTTTACTATTAGGCAAGTATTTACAAGTACAGAGTTAGTGAATGGTATTTGGTTTCACTCAGACAACTGTGCATTTAAATATATAATTTACTGGGGTGGACTTTACTCTGTGTGTTCACATCCCCCACTCGTGCAAGGTACTTGGTATTTTTAAACCACATCTGTGCAGGAGCAGGGATCTGTGTGAATGGTACCCAAACCAATGTTCTACTTAAATAAGTACTCATTCAACTGTTTGGTAGAAGCTGTGTGATTTGACAGTTATGTACATATGATTTGTTGATCTTTGTTTTATTTCTTGTGCCTGATTCCCTTATTCATTTATTTTCATCTCAAGCAGTCACCAGAATTGTGGTGCTCCCAAACAGGGTACGTTCCTTATATGATGTTGTAATTTCATATTGAAATAGAAATGTATCGAATACAAACTGTACTCATAATTAATACTAACTGTATTTAAAAGCCTTAATGGAGAATATCTCCTTTCCAACATACTCAACATCTTTCCTAACAAGGCAACAGGTGGGCATAGTACTTCTGAGCATGTGTCAGTAAACTGTGTCTCCTGCTTGGCTTTAAACAGCTGCATCACTACAAAAGGGTGAAATAGCTTTTTTAGCTGTCTTTAGCACAGCTACACATGGTAGCTGTGTTTAAGTAGAGGCCTGCACTGCTCTAGCTCAAGGCTTCTCAGGAGCTGGAAAGACAAGGTCATGAGAACTCAGCTCTGTCACTGTACTAATAATGGTTAAAACCACCACAGCTGGGGTGAGGAATGTACGTACTGCAATTGTACAATTTCTAACATTTTGTGTGACTCCAAGAATACTCTTCTTACCAACTACAGCTTCTCATTAAACACACGTTTGTGCTAACACAGACACAATGTAGAACATTTAAACAACCAGCAGGTAGATCAAGATTGAAGTGGCTCAGGTAGATTTGCATTGGCAACTTATAAGTGAATTATTTATAGCTCAGTGGGCCCATGACACTTCAGGCCACCAAGGAAGAGACGTAACATACAAGTGGGCCTGGGATCAAGGGGTGAACTTAACCATGTGTACTCTTGCACAGGTAATCCATGAATGTGAAACATGCACTGCAATGAAGCAAGCCAAGCAGTTAAAGCTTCTTTGGTATGGAGGACGATGGCTAAAATATACATATGGGGAGGCTTGGCATATTGACTATATTAGATTCCTACAGACCCTCCACCATGTGCTTACAATGGTGGAGGCAATCACCAGATGGCTGGAAACATATCCTCTGCCCCACACTACTGTCCAAAACACTATCCTGGGCCTTGACAAGCAAGTCTTAGGGTGACATGGCACTCCAGAAAGAACTGAATAAGACAACAGAATTTATTTCTGGAATAGCCTCATAGACACTTGTGGCAAAGAGCATGGCACTGAGTGGGTACATCACTATCATTCACCAGTCTATGGGGAAACTGAAAGGTGTAACAGGCTGTTAAAAACCACACTGAAAGTGACACGTGGTGGAACTTTCAAACATTGGGATACACATCAGCAAAAGCTACCTTGTTAGTCAACACTAGAGGGTCTGCTAATTGAGCTGGCCTTGCCCAAATAAAGCTTTTGTGTACTGTAGAAAGGTATAAAATTCTGTAGTACACCTTAAAAATATGCTTGGGAAGACAGTCTGGGTCATTCCTGCCTCAGGCAAAGGCAAACCCATTCATGGGATTGCTTTTGCTCAAGGGCCTTGGAACACTTGGTGGGTAATGCAGAAGGATGGGAAAGTTCAACGTGTGCCCCAAGATGATTTGATTTCAAGTGAAAACAGCCAAGGAATTTAGTTGTGTGATGCAAGTTGTTACTTAATATTGTATGTTGTCACTTCTTTATGCCTGCTAGTACACTGGGCACCTTGCAGAACCCATCTCTGCCATTTTGGATTTGAAGATCTGAACCTGACTCCTTTTCAGTTGCCACATCAGTGAAGACTGACTTTGTGCAAGTAGATCAGTGCAGCCATAATAGAATCAGAACTGGCTTCAAAATGCAGCAAACCAACACCTTGTACCATCTGCCCTGCCTTGAAAGACTGTTATAACAAATGGAGCCCAATGTCATGGACTAAATGAACTCATCTGACTTCAGAGGGATGGTCCTTAGACTAAGGGAATCTGTGTATTTATGTTAAAATACAGGAGGGGAGGGGAGATGTAAATTGTGAAGAATAAGGGGTGGATACTGTCCTGGTTTCAGCTGGGATAAAGTTAATTTTCTTCTTAATAGCATGTGCAGTGCTGCTATTGACAGCACACTGATAGTTTTGGTTGTTGCTGGGTGATGTTGATACTAAGTCAGGGACTTTTCAGCTTCTCAGGCCCTGACAGTGAAAAGGCTGGAGGGGCACAAGAAACTGGGAGTGGACACAGCCAAGACAGCTGACCCAAACTAGGCAAAGGGATGATATTCCATACCATGGGATGTCATGCTTGGTATATAAATGGAGGGTGTTGGCCAGGGCCTGCAGACTACTGAGGAGGGACTGCCTGGGCATCGGTCCATGCAGGGGTGAGCAATTGCATTGTGCATCACTTATTTTCTTTTCTCCCTTCCCTTTGGATTTCATTCCTCTCCCTTTTTCCCTCCTTTTCATGTTGTTATCATTGTTATTATTGTTATTATTATTGTTGTTGTTATTTTTATTATTATCATCATTATTATTGTATTATTATTATTATTGTTGCTGTTGTATTTAATGGCAATTATTAAATTGATCTTATCTTGACCATTGGGTTTTACATTCCTTTGTAATTTTCTCCCCCGTCCCTCTGGATGGTGGAGGATGAATGGGCAGCTGTGTAGTATTTAGTTACTGGCTAGGGTGAAACCATGACAATGTCAAACAGATATTTGGTAATAGGTAAGTAAAATGATACTCATATTCTCTCCCTTTTCCTATCTGTCACCTTTATATAGTTGTATGAATTTTATGTTCAGCTGCGTTATTGAATACTTGGTAATGAGGTGATGCACGTGGGTGAAAAGCTTGACCAGGTAGCCCTCTGTGCACCATTGGTTTACACATACCTATTTATCTCTTCATACGGATAACTTACATTAGTTACAGACAACAGATTCTTTTATATAATCCACTGAAACTTGATGAAATGAGACATCAAAGTGTATGTTTTGTTATCGTTTTCTTCGTTATTGTTGTTCTCAATGTTAATATTTGCCAGTTGGATGGGTCATGTTAAGGTTGTGGTATATGACAAAGTGTGTCATTCCGCAACTTCCTTTTAAATGCTTCTCAATGTTGTTGATAGTTTTAACAGACAAAAAAAAAAAAAAAAAAAGAAGGAAAAAAATCAGTAAGCTACTCTTAAACTTATCAGTGACATCTTGTATGAATGAAGGGTATGCTGTTGATATTTACAAGACATTGATGAGATAGAAACATTCAAAGCATTTTAAAAAGGGTGAGTTTTTTTGTTGTTGGTTTGGTTTGGTTTTAATTAACTGCAAAATAAGGCAATTTACAGAAATAGGATGCTGATCCCCTAAATTTAGAAGTCATAGGGGTATGGTTTACTTTGAAGATAAAGATGATATGTAGATTGGTTTGGGGGCTTTTTTTATTTAATAGTTCTAATTTTTGGAAATGAAGCTACCTTTTCCTACTGTTAATATATAACTAAAATATAGATTATATGCAATTCTCAGAGCTAAGAAAACACAAAACTTCTAACTCCTCCACAGTGCACAATTCTACTGGAAGTTCTTGTACTGGAAGTAGAATTGTTTCAAGGTGTATCAGGATTCAGGCTTACAGTGATACATAGCCTAAGAATTATATAGAATGATTGAATGAGAGTGATACAAAAGACTTTCCCAATTTGTAATGTTTAACTTGTGATAAACTTTTCATAGACTCTATATATAATATACACAGACAACCAAAGAGTGATCTGGAGGTAGGTTTGCTGAGACTATGGAACTCCACCTTGTACTTTCTTAGATTTTCAGTAACCCTTTCACAAAAATAAAAATAATATTTCTTTAGGAAGTATTACAAGAGCAGGCTGATATTTCATCTCACAAATAAAACTTTATATGGTATTTGATTTCTGATCTGATAGCAATAAATTACATCAATAAAAAGAACTGCTTTTAGTCTCTGTCTCACAGAAGTAAAATATATTCCCTCAGCCTATGCCTGATATTTATAGTGAGCAGTGCAATCAGAATGATTTTGATAGCTTGAGCTTCCACTATGAATCATTGCCTAAGTGAAATTCTAGTCACTAATCACTGAACCATTCACCATGCAGGTTGCATATGGCTCTGTTAGCAATTACCTTTATTTTAAATGGAGAGAATTACTTGGAAACACTGTTCAGTGAAGATTGAAACAGACCACAGCAATTAAGCATTAGTTGCCAAAGGCCTTCAGTTAAAATTATTGGATCGTTCTTTCACTATAAATGTTCACCTACCTGATCTCTGGAAAATCCTGACTGTTTTCTGAGAAACATTCACATCTCTTCGCTAATACCAGCATAAGCATTTAAAGATGAAACAAAACAAAACACCAACCAACCTACCAACAATAATAAAATCAACCCAAACAACCCAAAACCAAAAACGAAATGAGGAAAAAGGGCTACGTTCTAAGATTTTCTGATAGCAAAAGATGAAGGGTGTTCAGAGGTAATTTCTTCCAGGCACTTTTAACAGTAGAGACCCCAAGTGATCTTTCAATATTTCCATGTGATGGAGTCCCTAAGCAAGATCATGTAGCTGTAGTGTCTGACATTATTAATTGTGACTCCTTCACTGTAAGTACAACACAACTTTGATTACCTTGTTACTACTCCTCCAAATTTACTGAGCCAGTCCTAATGTATTTATAAACAGACATAATGGACTTGGAGGTCCCTTGATTTTCTAGTTGTATTTTGGAGGCGCCCCCATAAAGCAGCTGTTCTTCTAAAACCATGGGAAGAAAATGTGAAAGCAGGCAGAACTTTCTGGTTTGGGAAAGAGATAATGGAAGAATATTTAAGCAATTATTATCTTTAACAATAATACCAAATACAGCTGCCAGTGTAACCCTTGTTAACACACAATCTGAGCATTTTGGTTCCAAAAATATTTATTCTCTAGCTTTGTATGGTAGTAGGGATATTGCCCTTTTACAGAATCATTGGAAAAGTTTTTTCTGGTTTTACTTCCAGTAATTCTGTCGTTTAGAGCCACAGATTAAGATGGGAGGTGTCATCTTTGGCTAGAAAGCATGAGGAACTAACACTATTATATCTGTAGAATATACCAGATTAATTTTAACAATTTTTAACTTTTGTTTCTAATTTCCATTGGTTTCAGTTGGTGGTTTCAGTGTAATTCTAGCATATCAAAGTGAAAGAAGTTAATTCATCTTATATTTAACAATTGCCTTAGAATGATGAAAGGGAAAGTTGTCTATAATTGCATTCTCAAAATGTAGATTAGCCATAAATCCAGAAATACAAAAATGTGTGGTCAGTACGTCGAATAATTTCTTTTTATATATTTGCACCTATAGGATGAAGAAAAGCTTGAGATATGTATATCCAGGGGGGAAAAGTATAAATTAGAAATCCATCTATTTAGAAATTATTGGCCAAAAATGCATTAGCAATGCATTGAATAGCATTCAGAGAGATTATAAATTCAGTAATTGAAACACAAATTATGCATGCTTATTATTTATGAAATTTTAAGTATTGCTTTTCATCAGAAAATGTAAATGGTATTTAAAACAATTAATTATTCAGACTGGTGAAAATGGAAAAGCTGGCAAAGCACTTTACCATCCCTGAAGTGAAACTAAATAAATTGAGAATACTTTAATTTCTTATGCTCTTTAGACTTAATGTAGCAGCTTAAGTTTACTGAGTTGAAAACTAGATGTAATTCTGAAATGTGAAAAGTACACTGTTAATGTGTTCTTGTTTATGATAATTCTTAAAAAGAATTCTCAAAATTTATTTGAATTGGATCACCAAGACATTTTACCCTTTTGTATTCACTTAGAAGAGGGGATTTGTTTTAACAAATAGTGTTATAAAATAAGACAGGTCAGAGGGAATGTCATCTGCTTTGAAGCTAATTTATCTTTATCTCTTTTCATCCTCCTTTTTTTCCACTCCTGAAAGACAGATACTGCAGAGGATGTGAAATTTGAAGAACAAATAACATTTGACACCTTCTGGTAGCATGTACCTTTAATTAGATGTTAATACCAACATAGTGGGGAGGTTTAGGCCCATTGTATGAACATCTCTAGGAATACATCATGATTGTTTTCATTTACAGTGAATTTCTAAAGATTTTAGGATTCTTTGCTCAGTGGTATCATATGGTTTTAGGGTTCTTTTGCCTTGAATCTGTACAATTGTATTTTTTTATTATTATTTTTTTTTACTTCCTCCTCAGGGCATGTAAAATATCTGTAGAGTTCAGGAGAGTCAGGGAAATGATCTTAGTAAGTCATCAGAGGATTTAATGTAATATCGCATAGACAGTGACATGAGGATAGTCCAAGAGTTAATCAGATTTTCCAGATTTATAAATGGGGAAATTAGGAGGATAATGAACTGATAAATCAGTAATAAACCTATTCTAAAGAGTAAGACATTTTTGGCTCTCTTCATTAAGATTTGTATCTCCTAAAGGAAAAGTGATTTCTTAATGCTAAGCCTTCTAGAAGTCACTGTGACCTATTTCTGAGAATAAAATGAAAAAGATAAACTTCCCTTTGAAATTCATAGGTAGGACAGAGAAGTCACAAAGGGAATGTAAACTTACTTTCTGCAGATAACTCTCATGCTAACTGTTTTACAAAAGGCACCTGGACTAGAGCTGCCGTGGGTTGAAATACCAGAAATCCTACTGTAACTGGTGTTCTTGCACTTTCTGTGATTCAATAAAGCATTAATTCTAAAGAAAAGGTTGAATTCTGTGGTTTGAACTAAGAAGCTTTGCAACACGTATTCTAATGCAAGCTAATCTCCTAATTCTTCTGGCTCAAAGCATATATTCATTTTTTACCCTATTACATTCTTCATATAAACTGTCAAAAGTGTATGGAAACTTCATCAAGAAGCATAACCAAAATTTCTCATTTTTTCTGTATAGGGAGAGTGTGCTTTGCTGTCATCTAATTTAGGATACAATGTGGATCCCTCTGCGGTAAGTGAAAAATTCCAGTAGGCAGGATGCATTTGAAAATATTAGCCTTCATATTTCCAAATCTAACTTAAGGACTTTTCCTCCTTCCCCTCCCCCCATTTTGGAAGTTTAATGGTTGAGCACTCATAACTATGTGTAATATATGTGTGATAATCAGTTTTACTTGTTGAGCAGTTCTGCCAATAATAACGGAACTGTGCAAGTAATGATCCAGGAAATCACTTGCAGTGCTGTCTTCCTTATCTTCCTGTAATCACCTACTGGTCTAAGTACTCAAGGTACAGGTAATTTAATACTGACTGGAAAAAAATAAGTCTAGAAATTTATAAAATCTCAAACACTTTTTGTCAGAACTGAAAAAAAGCTAGATGTCCACTTTCCCTTGAGTTTAAAAAGATGTCAATTGGTTGTATTCAAAATAAAATTAAAATTCAAATATAACATAATACAGTGTGTAATGTTTTAAAATACATTATGAAATTATAAAAGATTTCTTAACTACTTTTCCTATTTGATATTCAAACCAGTTAGGGACCTGAGCTCTAGCTTGCTGATGTAAACCAACATTAATAGCAGGTAACTAGACTGCATTCAGTATCAAAATCTGAACAGAAAATCGCTGGAATCCAAAGATGTGTGCTGTTTTATAACACAGTAGTAATCTATATTGTGTATTTCTATAGTAGACTGAAAAAAAAATGAAAAGGTAAGATTTGTTAAAAAGTCCAAGACAGATCTTGCAGCTAAAGAAAGGGCTTCCAAATAAGCCTTTGTTGTAATGCTGGATTAATTTTTATGATTCAGATCTAGAGTAACAGAGCAAAACACTTTGTGTTTGTAGAATGATGTTATTTATATTTGGATGTAAAATAAAGGTCCCTTTTTATCCCAGGGTTTTAAAGAAGAGTTAATTTTTAAAATGGGAAAGATGAGATACAAATTAATCATTCATCACTTCTTTTTTTTCTTTTTTTCCACCATCAGTTCCCAATTCGACCTTTATTGCTATATTGTTCTCCATGCTGTTCAATAAGATGGTTATTTTATCCATCAAAAGAACATTTGTATTTTGGGTTGGGTTGTTTTGTTAGTTTTTGGTGGTGGTGGTGGTGGTTTGTTTGGTTTTTTTTTTGGGTGATACTGTTCTTTGTCCCCTTTGTCTGTAAGTTTCTTTTACCTCCCCCATAGCTCCTCAAGTAAAGAAATTATCTAACTCTTTATTTACTGTAAAAATATCTCAGCTATTGGAAAAAAATCTGCTTATCCCTTATCAAAGCCTTAGTAGAGATTTATGAGATATGTGACTAAATGATGTAGCCAGAATTACAAATACACTTGGAAAACACAGTTACTTCTGTCAGGGCTATGTTTGAATGTTGATGACATTTCTTAATAAATGTGACTGGAGTTATTTCAGACATTACTATTTTCTGCTCACCCCCACCCACCACCTCCCACCCCCCCTGTCCCCCCAGCCCTTTAACACTTGAGTACTTGAACCAAAGTGATTTCACAGACAACTTGCAACAAAACAGAAGCAAAGAACATTGAAAGGCATGCAGGAGACATGTAGTAGTGCTGCTTCGAGTGAGCATGCAACCTTACATAATGTTAAAGCGTGGGGCAGGAGTGGGTGACTTGGTGTGTACTTTCCTTTCAGTTCTACCCCTCCTTTTATCTGTAAATCTGACCCCATTTAATGAGTGGCTTTACAAGTCAGTTAAAATATCAAAGCATGAATCAGTCCAACACAGGAAAAGCAGCTGTATAACAGTTTCTTCCTGTCATACACCTAGCTCCACTCCCCAAACTGTATAAGTACAGTGCAGAATTGATGATTTGTAGGACAAAAAGGAGGGCTCATTCTGATGAGCCAGTTTACAGCTTCTCCAGCCTGTACGCTTACCTGAAAAAATGGTATAAATTATATATGACTTTATATCCAGGAAGTCATTGTTATTGCCATTGGAAGAGCAGCTTTCCTTCTGGAAGGCACAAGGATTAACTCAAAGCATCAATACAGAAAGATGAAAGGTACGTGGTAAACATCTCGAGACATCAGACTACTCATGATTATTTCCATGTGAATACAACAGTCCACACCTGGCTATTAATTCTGTTCATATGAATATGAACTATGTTGTTCATATGACTGTCTGCAATATGAGTGTGTATTTTGTCATCCTTATTCTGTGAGATATCTGAGACAAAATTGTGCTTCTTGGCTTTTTTCTTATTCAGAAGTTAAAAAAAAAAAAAACAAACCTGCACCCTCTTTACCTTTTGGGGAGATTGGGTGCAGACCCATTGGAAAGACATAAGCCTCTCAAACAGTGCTGCGGAACAGATAGGTGGAGTTGCTGGAAGCTGGGAAAATACTCTCCATTTTTCTCTGTTGCCAGGAACCGATGTGTGTGGCCGTATGTTGTCAGCCACTCTCAACCTGCTCCTCATTTCTGCGTTTCATTTCCCAATGCGACTTTCAGGCCAGGAGGTAGCAGAAGGAGACCGTACAGCCTGTGCACAGATGTCTGTCAGAACACGACAGGACAGTGAAAGCAGCGTAAGAGGCTTGTGTTTGTCTGTCTCTCTGGGTTGGAGAGAACATGAGCTGTGTGTGAAAGCATCCAGACATAGTGGAAGTGGAGGAGAACTGGGCTAGTTTTTGCTTTGTTCAGTAAAAAAGATGGAAGAACAGCAGTCCTGAAAGCAGCTGGGATCTTATCACAGCAGTTTTATTATGCACTGTAGTTGTACTGGCCACCTAAAAATTATAATTGTGCAATGTTTCTCTACAGAGAGTTCTCTCACATTTTCAGGGAGTGAATGATTTTGTTCCTTAAGAAGGAAAAAATGTGGTAACAAAGGCTTGTCCTCAGCTGCTGGTGACATTGTGAATGTTAAATGACTAAAAATACCGTGGGTTTCATTTCCTCATCTAACAAAGGGATCATTTTCATCTTAACAGCGTTTTTACTTTGTTGATGGCATAAAACCTTTACCTATTCTCTATCAGAAGCTGTTCCTGAAATGAGTACAGCTAGAGTTATGGATGCAGGGAAAGCGTAGGGGTTTGGAAACTAAAATTTTATGCAGTACTGGACCTTAGTTTTGGTATGGATCAAACTTCCTCTACTGTTCTACCTTACTTCCACCAAGACTGAGATAAAGGTATCGATCTTAGATGTAACAGAGGTCATTCACTGCTGAACTGTGTAAACACCACCACGTCTCCCGTTCTCTGGAGTGTAGGCCATATATAAAAAAAAATAAATTAAAAGACATGTTTCTTTTTGGGGTTCTCTGCAAAATTAAATCCATGGAGTGCATTATTAAATCTTTTTGGGTTTTTTTTCCTTTCAAATTAGAGTGTCTGACAAGGGGTGGCAGTGCCAGCTTACATTATTTATTTATCTTATGAACTATCATCTAGAATTTATCAAAGTTTTCCCACTATCTGAACAGACAGGGTCATTCAATCTGCAAATAATCAAAAAGCAAGTGTTGCTTTTTCTGCAGGCCACTTACTTAAGAGCATAAAACTGTTGTACTGCAGGAAAGATGTTAATCTTCTACCATGTATCAAATAAATTACGGTTTTAAAACCTAAAGCACTTTGTTGCTTCTCCCAAATAGGACTCCTCCCCACAGACCTTAGTAAGAATTGAATGGTATTGTTTTTAATTTAATAAATCCATAAGGATTCTAGTAGATATCATCTGCCAGGTACTTTACTTTTTCAGTCAGGGAATTCACAGGGATTTAATATTCCTAATATATTATTTATATATATATATATTATATATATATATATATATATATTAGTACACCTGGGGCTGGGAAGGCTGTTGGGAATGTGAAAGAGCTCAGCTAAAGACGTGTATGCCAGCCTTATGGATAGTGTGTGTTAGGCTGAGGTTCATCAAGATCTCTACAACGCAAGAGTTCAGTACTCTACAAGCAGCAGATGGATTTGAATCAGAGAGAGAGAAAGAGAGAGAAATGCTAAATACTCATACTTCTCTATGGTGGCAACTGTCAGTGAAAACGCCTGCTTGCCTCCAAAGGTTAGGCTGAAATCAGCTAGCTTAAGTTCTTATCCAGGACGTGATTAATCAAAACTGAATTACTCCTGGCTGCAAAAATGTTTTCCAACATATTGGCAATGCAGTCATATTTATTAAAAAGAGAATTGTACCCCTAGGTTTTTACATTTCCATTTCGTACAGTTAATGCACTTCCTTAAGGAATATTTTATTGTGATAACAAACTGAAAATAACTGAAAGGAAAACTTGAAAAATAGAATAAAAATGATCCTGACTCAAAGGAAATCTAACATACATGTACTGTATAATGTCATTGTATTTGTTCTTTCAAATTATGTAAATATTTTATTGTCTGATTTCAGATATATTTGTGTGCTTAAATTACTCATTTTTCACTGTTCACCTTAGGGGAATTAGAAATTGCAATTGAGGGAGCAGGAAGCAAAATACACGCAACCACCCATCACTACCACCATCTCCCCCCCAAAAAAAATCCAAGCTCAAATCTAAACTAAATATTTTGGAAATATAAGCATCTCACACATAAAAATTACTCCATCTGGAGCTGGTTATTTTTGTAGTAGGTCTTCAAAAAATGTAATGTTTAACAATGTAAGAAGCCAAGTAGGAAATATTCGTTAAAGTTTAACACTAGGACCTGTACTTCATGGTTGGGGGACCCCTCCTGTTGTGTTCATGTGCTTTCAGACAGCAGAGAACCTTCTTCTGGAAATTACCACATAAAAATTACCAATAACTGGTAATTCATTGATTATGAGTGTGAGTAGTGGTGTATTTCCAGCCCCTGACAGAGCTTAGTTGCTAAAAGTCTTAGGTAAGTATTCCACAGCAAAAATGATGAGTTCCTGCAAACCAAATTCAGCTTCTCTTTAAGGAAACACACATAAGTTGCCCAAAAGCATAATCGGAAGGGTCTGAGCCATTCTTTTTGTGTGCCAGATTGGGGTAGTGCAAGCAGCTGAAGTAAGGAATGGAGAAAAGGCATCAGTAGTTTCTGGACTGATCTTTTGAAAGGTGAGAGCTCGGCCCCCGTACAGAGCACTCTGAAGAGAAAACTCGCCTTTGAACCCCAGCAGACCAGGTAAGTTTAATCTGAACATGTAGTGCTGTTTCCAGTGAGGAACTGATAGGATGTATTTACAGTACTCCAGGTTCACTATTAATTTATGTTTTATTTTATTTAGTTAGTTAGTTAGTTATTTTTAGAAAATGACACCAACAGCTTCAGTATTCTACATCTGTATTTTTAAAACTTCAGAACATGCTGAACTTAAAAACTTAAAATTTTTTCTTTCTTCCCCTCCCCACTTTTTATTTTTAAAGCAAATGAGCTTAAAAAGACCAGAACATTCACATGCTAGAAGTGGGGTAGAAAGCACTACTAGAAATAAAGTTTACATTTTAAATACTGCATAGAAAAGAGCATTTATACATAGAAAACATCATCTGATTTTGCAAATTTGAAGCCACCATTTACCACTAGCAACTAAAGTAGCTGACTCTAGATGAAAGTGCATAACGGGGTTTGCCTCTGAGATCAGAGGGCTGGACCTAGTGGGGGAAACCACATACTTCCAAACTGGAAGATGGAGATTCCCCTGTCTAATGTTACTAGGGCCTGAAAATGAAGAAAATAGTAAGAGCAGAAAATAAAAAGAAATATGGATGAATGAGTGAACAGGATGGGTGTGTGAAGGGCAATATATATTCTAATGAAAACAAACCTTGAAATTAATCTTAATGATTCCTCTTCACTTTATTCACCAGTTATTGACAAGCATTAAAATAGAACTCTAAATCACCATATATTTGAGTTATTTCAGTTTCCATATTTGTTATCTAGTAATCTCCCATTTTAAAATAGGTTTGGGGTTTTTTTTTCCAATGACAATGCACAGAGAGAGCTGTCCTTAGTGAGATGCCTTGCAATTCAAAATTTTTTAGAGAGAATTATTAAAACTTGACTATATAAGAAAGGACATCCCAGGGAAGCTGAGCTGCTTAATTCAATAAACAATAAGATGTGTACCAAAATTATTTAAGTAACTTAATCCTCTCACATGTAGTGTAACAGTAGTTAAATAAGTTCTTTACAGAGGGCATACATTTTCTATGCAACAAAATGTAAAAATGGGAAGCTACTGTTTCACTGTTCTTTGTACTGCAACAAACAGAAAAAGCACAATAGTTTAAAATCAGCTACAGTGATACTCTTAATATCACAGAATGGTTTCTAGAACTGCTTTTCTTCTTGTTCCTTTTGTGTATAGAATTTTATTTCCCTTGTAATTTCTTTGGCAAGTATCTTTCTAGTTAACTACAAGTACATAAATATTTATAATTATTTATAAGCCTATTTTTCACATCTAACTATTAATATTTTATTGATGTGCCATTTGTCTTTATTACTTTATGAAAAATTATGTAACTTCAATGTACTGTTTGTGCAAAAAGATCCCAGTCCTTTATAGAACAATGCAGCAGAACTTCAGAGGGGATTTTTGCTTGTGATTTTGTTAGGTCAGAATGTAATTTTACATGTACTCTCTGTATGGGATTTGCAGAAAAGCACTGTGTTCCCTTGGAGGTGTTTAAGAACATAATATAGTTTTGCTAACATTTTGATGTATACTTCCATATGCTTGGGAAGGATAAAACGGTCTTTGCATTATTCAAAGCATATAGAATTATTTGTAATATGCTTTCATGTCATGGAGAAGGGGACAAAAATGAGAGCATGGAAGGAAATGAGGTGATTCTCAGGGAAATGTGTAGGTGCAGGATTTAATTCTGCTGAATCCACATAATTTTACTTGCAAAGTGGCAGTCAGTAATCTGTACAACTAGATTCTACCTAAACCAGTGATGTTATCCTGATTAAACAGAAACTTCTTAAAAACAAATAAAGCATAATTTTTCACTGATGTTTTAGGCAAATTATATTATGATAAAGTACATATTGCCTGAGAAAAAAGCAGAGATTTAGTGCAAGAAGAAATTATTGCCAAAATGCAAAAGGGTAAATTTAAGTTCCACTCAAACTCTGCATTTATAGGACATTCCACCATAGCTCTGTGAGCAAATCTTTTCAGAAGTACAGTTGTGAGATGCCTTTCATGGTGCACTGCACTTCCATTGATTGTGCAATTTTTGGTCTGATTTGACATAGAAACTTATGTTCAGCAGCTTCTCCGTAATGCAGGTAGGGAGGATACTTACCAGGTGACTAGCGCAGCTCTAGAAGTCTGACAGACAGGTGCCTGTGCAAACCTTAGCATGGTGAGGCCGGTTGTCTTTTTTGGTCTGGAAAATATGCAACATTACTTCTCAGGGTAGTTTACATGCCTCTCAGTCTCACACAAAGGAGGGAATGCAGCAGTGGAAGCATATAGACAGTGTTCAGAATAAGGTTTTGAAAGGTTTTGGCAGTATTTGGGGTCTAGAGCAACTGTTTCCCGTGCATATCGACAGTACCGTATAAATTTTAAATAGCTTCAAAGTAATGCCTCAGGCAGGCCTAGAAATCAGATTTTAAAAACAGGCAGGATTTCAGCATCAGATTTTTGCATCTGAAAGTTTAAACTGGTGCCAAAGCATTCAAGTTTTCTGCCATCTAGTAGAATTTACCTCACTCACATATATACTAAACTGGCTCTTTAATTAAGCCCTTCCTTTATCCCACAGGCTACTTCCAGAGGTAATGTTACAGATTGATGATATACTCTTACAGAAAGCTGTTTGATGTTAGTCTAGCCTCCAGTGAACCAACATTTTTCAGCTTGCAGTGTGTGTTCATGGCATATATTTCCTAGTGCTATTTGTTCCTGGATAAAAGGTGATAATGAGAAAATCAAAAGAGAGGGAATTTTAGCAACATTAAAACTAGTGCCACTTGTGTTGGACTCATCATATTTGATATTAAGGGATATTCCTGTATAAATATACACTGCATTTCATGCTACTAGGTGTTATCTTATCTTAAACTGTCTCAGTTGGTGGCATCTCAAAGGCTTTGTCTGCAGATATCTGATGTTTTGGTTTTGTGGTTTGTTTTTTTTTTTAAGGGGACAGGACGAAGGGGTAATTCTCATATGTAGGTGTAGAGAATCCCTGCAACATTTTAACAAGTAAACTCAAACAGAACTCTAATGTACAAACCCAAGAGGTCATCTACATTCAAGGATGTTACAGGGAAACTTCTGCAAAGTTTTGAGAAGGTTCATGTGCACCTCATTTATTGATGGATTTTCAGCCGTAGAGTGCAAAGCTTTCAAAGGATAAAAGATTTTTTGTAAAAAAATCTTATGTTTCCACTTCCCAGTAAAATAAAAGTGTCATATCAGACATGAAAATCATAGTAAGTGACAGTCATGGAGATTTATAAGTTTTTTAGTTGATTAATGTAATTGCAGCTTTATAGTAATTCCCCAGATGTTAACCAGGACACATGAATAAATTCCTCCACTTAGCATCCAAATAAGGTTCAGAAAAGAAGAAAAAAAAGAGGCCTGAATAATTAATTATGCATGCAAAGTTAGTTTCAGCAAAAGTAGCTTGTAAGGTAGTGCTAATGCAAGTGATGCTTGACCTAGAGATACTCTAATATATTTCAGTAAAACTGAAACCAATTTTCATGCTTTTTTTTCCCACCCCCCTTTTCTTTTTAAGCTTATCAGAGCCTCCTCTGAAATACTTGGAGGGGAAAAAAAAAGAACACATTTTTGTACATTAAATGGAACTGTGGACTGTACTTTCAGTCTTACCGTTCAGCAAGTCAGAGGTTAGTTTTTCAGCCAACTGAAATATTGATTTTCATTTAAATCTTAATCTCAGCAGTGTTTTGCTATGTCATTGGCATTTGTGTTCTACATCAGGGGATTAATGACCACAGAATAAAAAAGGGAGTTAAGATATATTTTGTGTCAGAAAATGTTAAATAATTCAAAGCACCAGATTAGAATACAGATATTTTTGATAATTGATATATTGCCCTTGCCATCTTCCTGAGTGATAATTCTTTTGATGAAGTTTTCATCAGCATGCAGAACTGTAGCCTAGACACAGTATGGACTTCTCTTACTAGTTAAACATTACAAACTGCACCTAGTCCCTTACCCCTGTTATTTAAATGTTCAGGATAAGAGATGAAAAGTATTCTTTTTTTAACTTAAATTTCATGAGAAGAAAAGCAAGTCGAAATTTTACTGTATCTGCATAGTTAGACTTTTCATGAGTTCTGGGAGACAGAATTATTCAAATATTTTTTCAACTACTATATCCGAAGCAATTCATGGTAATGAGTACTGTTTTACTAAATAGTATGAAGAGTCTGATTTGAATATGTTTCTGTATAACTGATATTAATATGTGACTTTCCTCAAACTGTCTTCCTTTCTAAAGAAACTATTTAGGAGAGGTAGACTAAAGGGTTCTAGAAAACTGAAGAATTAAATTCTAAATGAGGCAAAATGAAAGCATACTTTAAAAAAAAAAAAAAAAAAAAAGGTTCCCCAGACAAGAGCAACCAGAGGGACACAGAGCATTTGCATTGCTCATTTTTTGCACAAAGGTTACTTTTTATAGCATAGCATGTAGCTGTGAATGTCATTAGTTGAAATCTTAAGAAATTTTTGTGCATAGTCTTAATGCATGGTTTTAAGTATACATATCTATATGAGTATAATACTAAATATAAGTAGGATGTTGAATAAGTATGTTTGTAATATATGTTAACATTTTTAGCATATTGAAATAGACCATTTTTTATTTAATTAAATATTAGAATAGAGCTTTGATTTTTATGAGTAGAATTTTTCAGTTTAGAGGACAAAGTTAGGTTTCCCCAAACTCTACAAGTCTAAGCTACAAATTCCTGATGGTAGTAATAAAAAGAAACTTGACCACATGGACAGGATTCTCTTTTTGTGTTGCCTGGGAATTAATTTCTGGTCACATTTAGAGATTTTGGCATTTATATGTTCATGAATATTACTCTCTATGCTTATAGTTCTGTATAATTGTTCTGAAGTATCACTGTAGGTATTTGCAAGAGCTCGTAACAGTTGGATAAGGTGTAAAAATTTTGTAGAGAATAAAAGCCTCATTTTCAGAATTAGATCAACGTGCAGCATATTTCTCTACTCTGGCTGAACATCTGGGAGCTTATGAGTAGGATTTTTATTGGTTTGCTATTAAAAGAACAAACAAAACAGACTGTAAAAGATAATAGCCTGTGCCCTGTGGCTGTTGCATCTCTTAATCAATGTACTTACAGCAACCTTCCCAGTTCCAGCTTGTGCCACTTCCATAACTGCCTGCTTTTTTAGTCTTAGAAGTCTCAAGTTGTCTTTCACCCTGGCTAGCTTGGGATGAAATGTTTATTTTAAACATTTTTTCTCTTTCTGGCAAAACCAGTGAAAGAATTGTGGTGTTTATAAAACTGAAAAATATTGGTGACACAGTGTACCACAAGGAGCAAGGAAATAATAGAAACAAGGGTCATCATTTCATTGTTTCACTTCTGTTGCTGTTACTGGGGGTTTGTTTTAATTAAAAAAAAAATTTTTCCTGTGGTAAAAAAGCATGGTGAAACCCTTCTCATGGAATCTGGAAACAAGACGAGCTCATAAATTGGGTTCACCTCTTCAAACATAACTACTCTCCCATGGTTCATAGGTAACTGATGCATAAAATTGGTCACTTATTTCTCCTGCACCCTTTTTTGGACTTGAACTTGTAAGTCCACCTGTGTTTTATTCTTTTCTTGAAGTTTTAAAACTTTGTGGCCTTGATCTTTTTCATCTTTATGAAGACTTCAAATCTAGTGGGTATTTGGTTTAATTAAACTGTTGTATCAGAGCTGTGTGGTGATATTATAGTTACTATGAGTTGAAGACTAATTACTTTAACTTAATACCTAAAGATCTAATGATGTGATATTGTTTTCATTTGCTTTCTTTTTGATAATTTTTATTGTCTGGGATTGCTATGTACCCAAATTCACTACAGAGTTTAAAAGGGTACCAGCCAATTTCATTTTTCCATTTAAGTTAAACCAGGAACCCCCCACTTATATCAGCAGGGCTTAATATTGAGATTGTTTGTGTCTGTGTCCCTTCATTGTTTTATTCAGTTGTTGACATTGTAGAAGAAAAACAAAATTAAACTACAAGGGCCAGATCCACTGCTGACACTAAGGTCTTCAAACAGTACCAACTGAAACTCTGTTACAAAGGTTATAAAAGTTGCAGGCTGACAAACTGGTATCTCCAGCTGTTTGGGGCTTAATACTTTCAGTAAGTATTCAGTAAGTAAGGTAAATGCTACTAGAAATAGTAATGTCTAATTATATCCAATCCTGAGTAGGAAAAAATCATCTTATGAGGTGTGTTTATTGAATATATAATTGGAGTGGGAGCACAGTCAGATGACTGGGAGGGGAAGAGATATGCTCCTTTCTCTTATTTATAAGTATGCCAGCTACCAGACAGTTTAGGACTAGTAAAATTTTACAATCCAAAAGAGTATTAAGATTATTTGTTTCAGAAAAATAAAAGAAACAAATCACTATGTGTTTCTACAGAGGTTTAGTGATTACCTCTAGCAGTCAGTGTTTACAGAGGGTGGGGAGATAATATGCGGTCATTGATATCCAGCTGATTTCATTTATCTTCTGCAGCCTAAGTAGGTGTAACTGAGGCCAAAGAGGCTTGATATACCAGTGCCTGGTGCTGTGATAGCAGTTATTACTTGTTTGCACTGCAAAGGTACCTACCTTTTCAGCCTGGAGATTACCGTACCACTGTGCTAAACAGTGTGCAGACTCTCAAAAGATCACCCTTGCTAAGAGAACCTGTGGCCTTTGAAAGTCAGACACAGACAAACACAAGGAAATAAGAGTATTTGTCCATATGATCATCTGGAGCCACAGCTACCACCTGTTTGGCCATTACTAAGGTTTTTATAGGCTTTACATGAAGAAAAGTTTTCATCGGGAGATTTGAAGGAGGACTGAGAAGTGGCATTGTGGAAAAGTCTTTTGAAGGTGAGAGCACAGGTCAAGGTAGAAAACAGAATATTAAAATCACATATTAAAAATGTAATGAATGGATGATGAGGGCGGTATTATTGGCTGATTAGAAATGGAAATCACCGCTATGAGGCAATATCTAAGCACTTAGTTCTCAGAGGGACCAGCATGTTTTAGTACAATGCTGTTATTCATCTGTCCTATACTTCTACAGTTATATCATCAACCGGTGGGAATAAGATGGGGTGTTAGATTATTCCTTCTCCCCCTCTTTCTATTTGACACTTACTACTTCTTTCCTTTTCTTTCTTTTGATATTCTGTCACTAAAGCTTCCTGGGCAATATTCCTTTGGGACCCTGAAAAGGATTAATCTATGATATGAATAATATCTGTAATATTTCATATATTGTGGGGTGATGTCTGGTTCCTGTCTATTTGTTCTCAGTTACAGAACTGCTTTTCCTTTAAAAAAGGAGTGTCTGGGTCAGGTGAAACCCTGGTGAGTGGGTGTCCTTTGAGAGCAGATGAGCCTCTGTGCAGTTTCAGCCTGAGAGGGTGCTGGTAAGAGGTGGGAAGAGTCACAGTGATGAACTCTAATCCTGCAACTTGATTAGGATTGTAGGATAGCTTGGGTTGGAAGGGACCTTTAAAGGCCATCTAGTCCACCCCCGCTGCAACAAGCAGTGACATCTTCAACTAGGTCAGGTTGCTCAGAGCCCTGCCAAGCCTGACCTTGAATGTTTCCAGGAATGGGACATCTAACCCCTCCCTGGGCAATCTGTTCACCACCCTCATTGTAAAAAATCTCTTCCTTATATCTAGTCTGAATCTAGCCTCTTCCTGTTTAAAAAACATTAGCCCTTGTCCTATTGCAACAGGCCCTACTAAAAATTCTGCCCCCATCTTTCTCTTAAGCCTCCTTTAAGTATTGAAAGGCTGAAATAAAGTTGCCGTGGAGACTTTCCAATTCTCCAGGATACTCTGGAGACTACTTTCCAATTCTCTCAGCCTGTCCTTACAGGAGAGGTGTTCCATCCCTCTGATCGTGTTTTGTGGCCCTCCTC
>JAVJGJ010000037.1:86875723-86911516 GCA_035590215.1 Microhierax caerulescens
ATATGAAAAGAATACGCATGCACACACACAAACACACACACCACCACCACCACCACCACCATACACACACACACCCCCCGCCCCAGCCTTCTCCTTTCCCCAGGCATACCTGGGAAGTATGTGCTATATTTATGTTGAAAAACTAACATTCAAGACAAATAGTAAGATCAGGCCAGCATGTGGTGATAAGGACTGATGACCTGTATTTCACTTCTTTACAACCAAATTTCCTAAAACTTCTCATGGCAAGGATCTACTGATGAGGAGACAGAAGAGAAACTCAGGCAGGAGACAGAAAGTGCAGGGAGTCGTGGCTGTGTTTCATGGGTGCTTTTTCTGCCACAGACCGACATTCCTGTTTGCTTGCAAAGGGCACAGCTGCATGGCCCAGCTGCTGGCATGCCACCTTTGCATCTGTACTTGACATTTTACCATGCACTAATCCCACCTCTGGTGTTGCAGTTGGATACAGCACTACAGTGTGCAGTGCCAACTAGCAGTTAAAAGTAATAGTGGTGTGCAGTGGCCCATGACCATTTTCATATTCTGGTCAAAGTGGAGAAGGTTATTTGGAAGCATGTTAATTGCCTGCTTTCAGGCAACCTGATTTTTGTTATGCTCCTTTGTATCTGCCTGGTGTGGGAACATAGATTTAATCATGTCTTGGATTTTGCACAGAAGTAGATGATCACATCCCTGAAATGTTTCTCGGCAGTTCTCCTCAAGCTATTGCACATTATTGCGTGTCTTTAACTTAGCATTCTGGGTGCAATGCTAACTCCTCCATAATCAATTGCTAAATACCTTACCTGTTCCAGAGGGCTGGAATTGTAATAGTTGGTTTCTGTTAATATTGATGGCCACAGCCTAATTCTATCTAAATAAGAGATCAAGAAGAGGAGATTGGATGGGGGAAAAGAGGTGATAAGGGGGACTGGAAACAAGATTATTAAAATTTCTGGTTAGAAGAATGTGAAAGGCTTGGTTTGAGATTTTTCAAAATCAATCATTGCTCAATGGTTATGTCGCTCTTTTCTTATTCTTCATCTCGGTCCTTATTTCCCTCATGACAGTCATGTTGTTAAAGTGTATTTACGTAAACCCAAAAAGTGTCAGAGTGTGTGTGTGTGTGTGTGCACATGTAGGCACAAACAAATGCACTAGATCTAAAACACCTAGCTAAAATATTGAAGAGTAAAATTATGCCTTACAGAGAAATTTTAGTGAATTTTGTACAGCTACTTCTAAATTATGACAATGACTTAAATTTTAATTTTCTATAATGACAGAAATACAGTGCAGTCTGCCAAATAATTTCATAATGAAAGTATTAAGCAGAGATTCTAATATGACAAATTATTATTATTGTTCTAAATTATTTGAGAAATTCAGAGTTCAAAAAAGCTATTCCTTCAGCAGCAGCACCCTTTATTCACAGGTACTGAAATTATGACATCTTTTCTTCTGTCTTGTGATACAAACATTATCTGCCATTACATTTCCCTCACTGCACCCTGCTTTGGCTAAGCTTTGCATGCAACTTCATAAGATTTGTTGCTCAAAAGAATGTTTCCCCAGAGAAGTTTCTGGTGTATAATATACTGCCACTTGCTACTAGATACCCACCACTGCTGTCAGAGTTAGTGTTGGAAAAATGCTGAAAAATTTTGCTGTTCCTCTGGTCCACAAACTTTTATGATGATGTGTTAAACCAAGAAGATAAGCTTTGTCAAATCATTTGCTTTAGGATCTAACTTGTAACTTGCAAATGAGAAAAAATAAGTGTGCAGGCAGCCTGAATATTTAAAAATCCATACACAGTGGAGGGTAGAGGGGTTTTTGTTTCGTTTTTACACACTCAAATTTGTCCCAGATATAGTCATAGCATACTGTTTCATTTCTACCCGGAAGCAGTCTCCTCATATTTTTCTCCATTTGTTTGCATTTCTTTTGTGCTCCTGCAGGTTTTTCTGCCATCTTGTGTTCTGTGAAAACTGCTATCTGTATATAATGGGATAATTCACAGTCTAGATGTATATCTTTCTAATAACTAACAAAAACTTTTTTAAAAAAAAGTATATGTGCGTACATTAGATATTTAAGTTTCTTTTTACTGCTTAATCTTTTTGAATAAAAAGTCACAGAATTTCATGCAGTTTTTATTTACTGATAGGTCAGCTTAATCTTACCTTATGTTTCAAAAATGATCATAACTTAGATACTTGTTTTGTTGTCATGAATGGATTAGTGGTTCTTGATTATGAAGTAACAGGTTAGTTACTCTGTTACAGAACTAATCTTCAAATTACATTAGTAGAACTTTGTCATCTTGGTATTATGTTATATCACTGTGTGCAGAACCAGATGGGAAGGGAAATGAGAAAACTCCCTTGGTACAAATACCATCTGACAAGATGAAATAAACCCACCTGTTATGCTGTGTAAAGGCAGACTTAAGGTGTCTTAAGACAGATGAAGGGTTTTTTTACTATTTTTCTTTTTTCTGCCCCATGTGGACCCATCATTTCTTTCTTACATTTTATTGGAATTGTTAATTGTATTCCTGAGGCCACAGCCCAAAACGCACAGTTTATCCAGTGGTAAATTTTGCCTCTTTTTGTGTAATTAACAATTGTTGCACCTCTTTTATGCTCTCCTTCCTTTCCTATACATATTCATTATCATAGTTTGTCAATTATCTTCCCAACTGTATTAAAAAAAAATAACTCTAACATTAGCAATTGCTCAGAAGTTGCTAATAGCTCTCGTGAGAGCACTTGTCTCACCCCATATCTCCCACCTTATCAAAAGGTCACATTAATTACAGGACCCTTGCTGAGAATAAATCAATGTGTCAATCAGAGACCCACAATTGTGCTGCAGTTGGAAAGTATAAATTCCAGAACAAGGTTATATTTAGGGCCTGAGGTGTATGGGTTTGTTTGATTGGGTTTTGTTTGTTTCTTTTTTTTAATACTATATTAGTGAGTTAACCTAAGAACAAAGAATAATGGCAACGTATTGAAGATCAAGTTTACATATATTTTTAAATTAACATTTTAATTTGTACTTTTATTCTCAAATATTCATCTACTTCTTATAATTATAATCCACTATTCTTACTTGTAAGATCTCCAAAATCATTGCCTTCAGTTAAAAGTTAAAAAAGAAGGAACCATTGAATTCAGGAGAAGTTCAGTTCCTCTGACAAACATTTCTGTATTTCTATATTTAGTCATTCATCTGAATATTCTAGTGTTGGAACATAAAACAATCACAGCTGTAATAAAAGTTTCCTTATGTAGTCTCTTTAAGTGGGGTGTTCACCGACTATAAGACTGTTTAGGCTATTCTTAACATTTGTAGGACTGTTCTGGTTGTTGTTTTTTTGGGTTTGTTTTTTTTTTTGTTTGTTTGTTTGTTTGGGTTTTTTTTGTGTGAAACTAAGCAGATAGTTTCTAACTAAATGGCAGTAGATGAGAAACTGCATAAACAAATAAGAAAGGAAAAATGTTCCATTTATCCAGTGCCTCATTCATTTTTGTTTTATTATACCAAGCTGGTTTCCAGTGGTGATAGACTTCATCCAAACTCATTCACAGACTGCTGTTAAATCCCAAGACTTAGGTCAGATTCTCATATATTGTTATTACCACCAGCCTAATTCTTCAAGATCTTAATTGTGTGCTAACTACTCAAGCAGGTTAATGTAGAATTTAATTTGTGCTCATCAGCTTGAGGCTACAGAAATGTGTAATAAACTTGATTCATAAACTTCTCATTTTGCTGGCCATTAAATAAAAAATAATTTATGTGTGCATATGTTAATATTGCAGAGGAAGCACTCTAATAACTTTCTAAATATGGTTGGATTGGTTATGTTACATCCATTTAATATGGTGTCTAAGTCATTGTTTTAAAACCAGACAACTTCAAATCTGATTCTGGTATTGCTGAGAGGCAAAAGTGGAAAGCTTCCAGCTTTAAATTATCCAGGTGGAGAACTCAAGTAAGAGTAAAAGTGAACAAAATACACAGGAGAATATCCTTAGGATGCCAAGCCAAATGGAGGAAATAATAGATGTCTTCTCTTCCCTCCTCCCTTTTTTAAGATTTTTTTTTCTTAGAAAAACAGAGTATTAGTTCCAGAGCAAGTCAGTTATTGCCATCTCCCTCTTATTGTTCAAATGGAAGAAAAAGTTTGCTTGTGAAGAAAACTGGACTATGTGAAATGTTCTTAGTAATGCAGTACATCTCTAATTTAGGCTTATAAAAATACATGCTGTTGATATTAGGTAACTTACAGGAATTTGAAAGCTAATTAAAGAAAGAGATATTTTTTTTTTCAACCTGCCAAGACTTTCAATGCTACTGTTAAATCCCTAGACAGAAAACAGAACATGAATAGATTGCAAAACTTTAAAACTGTCTGTGTTATGTGATGTGTTACGATAAGAGAGCCTGAATGGAAATTGAGAACTAAGCTGCAAGTACAGGGTGTTTTGATCTTGACTCCAAACCCTGTGGAGGCTGCCCTTCTGGTCAGTTTGCTGCTCCAGTCTGTGAAGAATATTGTATCATGCAAGTGTCCCCTTGAGTCTAAAAGCAGCTACCGTTGTTTTACTTGTCCACATCTTTCCTTGCATTGAAGCTGATATGGGATGGGGAAGAAAAAAAATAAAATCTTCCCTGCTACTTTTATTTCATGCAGAAAAATTAGTATCAAGTGAACAGTGGACATTGTGTAGCTGGCCATTACAGAGTGAAATCCTTGCTAATCTTTCTGATGTTGATTGGTTTATGAGCTGAAGTAAGATTGTGTATGTGTTTTCAAAACTGCTTAGAGTAAATAAAAGCCCCGAATTCCTCCATGCTATGCTATGTGTATGTAAATAACATCTCTTTTTATCTGCCAAGAAGAAATAAAGTTTCAGTGTCTCTGTGGAAAACACATTGTCAGAATCTCTAAGTCCCATACAAACCTCTGAATCACCTAATTCAATTTTATTCTTTGTAAACTGCAGTGCTCAAACACACTTATTAACTGATTATTTTTATGTGAAACCAAATGAGGATGAGAGTGCTAGGATGCTTTGGTCAGACTTGTTTCAACCTTGTCTGTACTTAGAAGCCATTGGACTTTTTAACAATTTCAGTTTGAAAGTATGCAAAATAAAGTAATGAAATGCTACATGTATAATATGCCACAATGACTTGCCACACAGAAAAAGATAAAAAAGTAAAAAAAACAAACCAAAAACAAACCCACAGTTGTTAGGAACAAACTTAAGTTTTGGATAAAATCAAACCAGTTTTGATTAAAATCCAACTGCTCTGGTTACTCGATGTTATTTCTGAAACTAAAAAGGAAAACCTGTGAAGGAAGTTTCAAATTTTCCTTCACAGGAACACAGCAGGAATTATTATTTTAATTTTGAAAATCGTGTGATGCTCTGTTCTAATCAAAGGTAAAACTGCAGAACAAATGGTGTGTTCCAGAGGCTGATTAGTTTAATAATGATAATACCTGTGGGTGCATAAGTACACTTTAAATCTCAGTTTCTGGATTGTGTGTGACAAACTAGTCCATTGAACCGACTCTAAGAGGTAAGCTACTTCAGTAGAGAAGAATGAATCTGACTTGCAAGACTGCACCTGATTATTTATTTATTTATTTATTATTTTAAAATATTGGGATTCATTTGTGTCTGAAAATATTTTAAAACTAGCATGCTTAATCAAGGTTCATCCATTTCTGATCACAGTTGAACACATTTGCTAGCTCCTTTTCACTTCTTGCATTTACTCCATTTTTTCCAGTATCATTTATATGAATAAAGATTGAAATAAGTAATCAGAAGACAAAACCTGGGTGCTGCAATTCATAAATAATTGTGTCATTAGACTCATTCTCCTTCCATCCCTTGAAGTGCTTTGGAAGAAAGTGTGGCTGTAGCTGGTACTGGTAATTAGCAGTATGCCATTATAATTTCCAAAATACGTGTTGTAATAGTTATAAACCAGATTACAGGGCTTATCCAGTGTCGTATGAAACAAGAAGCAATTCCCATGAATAATTCCTAATAGAATGAATAATTTTTGACAGCAGAGTTCACATTAATTGTACATGTGTACCTTGGTTTCACTTAGGCAAGAATAATGTTTGCTGGGATGTCTAGGAAATGTTCTCCTGAGTGTGTCCCATCATAGGTGGTAACTAGATTAATCAGGCACAATTCGCCTTTGGTGAATCCATTTTGGCGGTTGATATATTACACCGCAACTGGAGTTACCTGTATTTACAGTTTCCCCCAAAACATCTCCTTTCTTGCTTGAAAGCTCTGCTCAGAAGTATTCAAGGAAAAAATAGGATTTCTGCATAAACCGCGTAGCTGTACAGTGGATGGTAAACTGGGGGCATCCAGGGTGCATTGAGCTTATCATTCCTAAGCAAAAAAATGTGAGGTACTGCAAAGCATAAAGCCTATGGAAGGTACAGTGTGCTATTATGGCTTATGATCTGTCACAGGAAGTAAAGCGTTTCACAGATGCACTTTATTTATTCAGCATGGTCACTATTTCTGTTAGGCAAATCTTAGGTGGAAATATGAACTTTGTTCAGGTCTGGAAAAAGTTTAGTAATTTGTTAATACCTACCAAATAGTCATATGCAGTGAGCATAAGCTACATATTAACAGAAAAGCTTTTGAACAAACAACATAGTGTTTATTCTGAGGCCACAAATTGTTCCTTTTTAAATTAAATTAAATCAGCTTTTAAGAATCTGATAATGAAGAAGGTCAGATGCCCTTTGACATGCTGAAATATTATGCTAGATAAGGTTCAGAAGTATTTTGATCTTATTTCTCTATTTTTTAAATTCCTATTGTCACAGTCACATAAGCACAAAAATAAGATTAAAATTATCTACATTCCAATTTAAAAACTATATTGACTATTCAGTCTTGCAAAGTACAAAGTATTCTGGTTTATGTTCCCCAACAGTATACAACAAACTTCCGATTCTAAATAACATTACCTGCGTGTTTAAAAAGAAAGATGGGTTTAAGTGCTTTGTTGAACATGAGCTTTACCCCCAACATCCCGCTGGTGACACGTAAAGCAGGGCTATAGCTGGGTGTGATTTGTAGAGGCTGATGGGTTGTGTTCTGCTGCACCCCATGAGTAGCCTCTCATATTGCTGACTGATTCCAGAAACAAAACAAAAGTCATTGTGCAGGGAGGGGCAAAAATGTAAAGTTGCAACTACATTTACTAAAGAACACATTCACTTGCTAAAGCTCTAAATAAATTGTTCTAGTATGCAAATGGTTGCAAATCTACTTAATATATACATGCCTTAGGAAAATGCTATTACCCTTATTATCAGAGGCATTATAATCAAACATCAATTGAAAATTGGGCTACCTTGTAACACTTTTATATTACCGCTCAATTACAAATTCAATAGAAAAATAGCTACTCCCTCCTAACACGTTTTTTAAACAATCTTTTCCATATCTACTTACCATTAAGGTGATCATGAAAACATTACTGTGTTTTGGTGTAGTCCTCATTCTGTACTCTTTTAGTATTTTAAGGTACAATGCTGGTAGGTCATTCCACATAAAATCTTATAGAATATTAATTACAAGCAGTATTTAAAACACTCTCTGGTTGTATTCTCTGGATCTATTTACTTTTAAAATGTTTATAGTAATTGTTTATAAAAGATAAACTTTTTGGCAATAGTACATTAATAGTCATGCTTTTTCTACAATTAAGGAACAAAGGTCAGCTTAAAAAAACCTTTCTTATTCACAATTTTTCTCTTTGCAGAGCTGATTGATTGACTAGCTTTATTCATTAACCATAAAACTTCTTTACATATAAACAATACATTCCTTTCTTAGGAAGTTATAATCATTACTAAAGAATACCTCATTAGCTACATTGATTTTATTTTTTTATTACAATAATTAATCATGGATCAACTAAAATATAGGAAAATAATACCTTCATATTTTATAGAGTACATTAATTTTGCTCACCTCCCCTGATTGGTAAAACTCTTTCAAATGCAAATCTCTAAACATTTCAAGTAGTTAAAGCTAAGTTCTCTATCTACATTGAAAATGTTACAAATTTTAGAAAAAGCTTCTGGTTTACATTGATGTTTCCCATTCCTGTATCACTTTGGGTTGTCATCTGGCTAAAGGAGGCAGAGGCAAAAGCACAGACCCCTAAACTTTCTGCTCCTGGGAATTTGTAAACTGCTGCTTTTTCCTGTTTGTCTAACAAAAGGCTGTATTAGGCTAGTGAACAGTGTTGCTGGTCACTGGGAAAAGTGTGGTAGATCTTATTTCTAGACTTAACAGCTTAGGACATATGAACAAGTCATAATTTTCTAGATAATAACTTCTCAGTCAAAGAATGCAAAAAGGCAATTTTTAGCCTCAACAGTTTTTAGAGATTTATAAGGCTGCTTTTCATGCATATTTTTAAAGATAAATAAATGCATTTAGGTCTTTCTCCCAAATGAAAGAGCAAACAGAACTTTTTCTGAATGCTTGCAGAAAGTATGAGTTCTTAATTTTTGTTCCAGACTCTTTTCTAAGGAAAAAGATAGGAACCATTAAAGTAGTTTCATGTTCTGCCAAGGTATTTCCAGTGCAAGTAAAAATTAAAAAAGACTGTCATAAAATAGAAGTGCCCATCAAAGCTTCATGAGAATATTTGACAGGCAATTTAGCTGTCTAGCAGTATTTAATGCAGGCAGATGGGACACATGTCTTTAAAATTTCTGGATTCCTCTTGTATGAAGTTAGACACTATAATTAAATGTAACTGTGTTATTGTATTATAATGTAACTGTATGAAATGAGATATAGTGGTAACTTAAAAACGTCCTCTATATGCTATTTAAAAATATTTCGGTATCCCTGCAATAAAGTTAGCTTGAATCAGTAGTTTTAACATAGGTATATTTATTTTATTTAATAAGACAAGAACTGAAATAAATTTACACATCTAATATCAAAGGGCTGTGGGATTTTTTGCTGTTTATTTATTTATTTTTCAAAAACCTGGAAAAATTATTTGTCATAGTGTTTCAGGTTTTAATCTCTGTGTCTTTCATGTTCTGGTCAGGAGCCATCAGGAAAGGCTACTGCTACTGTATTTGCTGGTCCAACTCTGAAACAGGTAAAGTCTTCATGAAGAATGACTTCCTTGTAATTCTGTAATTCTTGACTGTTGGACAACTATGTTTCTTAGGCAGGGAAACTTTTATTACTAAAATATCAGATCTATCAGAGGAAACCGCTCTGGTAGTATTTTCTTGATGAATCCTATTTAAAAATGTTTATTTTAAAGGTAAACAATAAAGCCATTCATTTATTAATAGTTAAAACAGATGTTTAGGTAATTCCATCTAAGAATACCTGCATATACCCAGAGTATTTTTTACAACTCTTATGATGAGTTTAATGTACCATGGCAGAAAAGTTACTGTTTTTGCAGATTACCATGTTATTTCTACTGTATGTTCCTTCTAAGGATTTTTTTTTTTTCCCAAAAAATTAAAACTTTACAGGTCTGTTTCACTATTGGAATCTAAGGCTGGTTGTAGTGGCCTACTCAAGAAAGTATTTTGGCTTACTGTTCATTGAGAAATAAACTAATAACTTCCTTCAACCATTCTTGAGAAAATACCTGGAATTCCTCCTCTCCTGGATAATGACCCTCCTCTGTCTGTTATGGTTCAGTCAGTGAATCCAGAATTCTGAGTGAAACCGGCAGAGAGGTGAGCAGTGATGGGAGGCTGAGTGTGGCTTTGCTACACAGGGAAGCAGAGACACATAAACACTTCTACTGTCGGACAAGGAATTAGGATTCCAGGTAGGATATTGTAGCTACAGGAATGAAAATTGCAACCTGACTCTAGAAGATACTAATGCAAAGGATATCTGTCTTCAGAGCCTTATAATAAGCATTGCATATATTTTGTGTGCATTTATAGAGCACACGTACAGTGTCCATTTATAGAGTTCAATCCAAGGCTAACTTTAAAAACAGACAGACCTAAGGCACAGCTGTTAGACAGGGTTAAATTACATGAATTAATGCAACTTTTAGAAAGTCTTCAATGGCTTCCTACATGTGTATCTTTATTTTCCAGTGTAATAGCATACTGTAGATTGTTTATCTACAGCCGAAAAATAGGAAAAAAAAACCAACCCTCAGATTTTCCCCCATTCTGTTTTATAGCTCATATACAGTGAAAAATGTTCAATTTATAAAGCAGGGGGACATGCAGTAGTGCTAACAAAGCAAACACTGAAAAAAATATATTTTTTTTTAACATCTATAAACACCATATACCACAGCTTACAATAATGGTTGATTACAATTTATTATATTTACTATTAAATATATCACAATTTCATATTGTATTTACAAATTGTTTCATGTAATTTAATTTGTGGCTGATGCAATGTCATACATTTTATAAACAAAGCAGGGATACACTACTGTGCTACATAAAAGTTCTTTAAAATATAGTTCATACCAGGGTCAAAAGAATGTTTAATTCTCTTGGTTCTGGAAATGATTTTTCATCCAAAATGGGTAATTAAAAAATAATTAAATCCCTTTTAGATTGCCTGCAGGCAACTTTATAATTTAACTTTATTATTTTTGTAGCTGCATGGTTTCTAAGCCAGCATGATAGATCTGTAATTGTTTTTATTTCTCTATTTGCCACGTTTAGTTTTTCCCCTCTCTCTCTGTACAGCAGGCATTAATTTTGGTTTTGGCTCCAAGCACGCTGTTGGTACACAACGAACAATAAATACCAATCACACAGTCATCATCCATATTCTGTGATCCTTAGGGCTTGATGTAAAACCTGCCAGAGTTGAGAGGTATCTTTCACACAGAATTAGAAATCTGCAGTCAGAGTTAGGATGTAATTCTTACCATGGTCCTAGGATTGACCTACTGCATGAATTTGTGGAGATCTCTTTAAATTTCTGTATCACAGACAGGCAATATATAGAACATGTACAATTTTGCTTATTCAGATGGCAAGCTCTCCAAGGCGGGTGCTGTCATTCTAAGTTTGTCCTACCTAGAGCTCAACTGCAAGAGAGCTGCTTGGTGACTGTGTCTTAGAAGGATGCTATTGTGACATAGCGGAGAAATACCTTCTGTTCAACAACTATTCCTGAATCTACTGGTATTGAGTCAGAGAGACCCTGTGATGGCAAAACCTTGTGCAATTAGCAATCAATAATGCATACATTCATACCAGCTACGTTAATATGATCAGTACTAGAAGATTCAGAAATGATTGCAGTTGTCTTTCCACAGAATTAATCTAGACAAGCTGCAATATCATTCTACAACAATAATAAATCTAAATGTATAATTTTACTATATGAAAATTTTAATGTTTTTCTTTAGGTAGTTTTCACTTGTTTTGATATTTTAACATAATCCTGTTTGGGTGTACTGTTCTGTCATTTTAAACATGTTTTTAACCAGAAATGCAATATTTTAGAAATATTTTATTAAACTATGTACCTTATTTCAAGGGATTTCTTTCTAATTACACTGGACTGACACCTGTTCCTTGAAAAACCTCCTCCCTATTTTTCTTCAGCTGTTCTTTTATTAAAAATCTATGACCAGATTTTGGAAAGTCTGGCTATGAATCAAATCTCACAATGTCATTCCTCAGCTAGAGATTAAAAAATAATATGGAACAAGCCTCTTTCTGCCTCAGCTTTATAGCCTGTTTTTTTTTTCTATTTCTCTCTGGGTCTAGGAAAAAAGAATAGTTTTTGTTCTAAAAGTCAGATATCATCAGGAAGTAGGTATTAGAAAGCAGCCAATGTTATTATAACTCTTCTTTCAATGCACACTGGTAACTTTGTTCCTTAAAAATGTGTATTTATGATGATCATGGTGTAACACATCTTTAAGTAAGGGGACAGCATGCCAACAGAAGATCTAGAGTGATTACTTACAGTATAAATATACATTCAGTTTTATTACTGGTTTAGAATGATATTACAACTTGTAACATTTGGGAGTATGACTGTCTGTTGGTGATATTCTTTAGGTAAAGTCTTGCTCCAAACACTGTGTTGACTCAATACTTGAAATGGCAGTGTGGGGGAAGCAGCATTATTGTCACATTTGAAAGAGGCATCACATGATTTTATTAAAAAGCAAATTGCATGTAGCAATGCCAACTTTTATTTGTCAGAAGGCATGGTACTGTTGTGGAAAATCAGGGAAATGTGTATTGAGATTTCTGTAATTTGGAGACTTTAATTCAATTGTCAACATGTCTCTCAGAAGAATACCCTAACTGAAACAGATTTCTCATCTTAGTGCAGAAATTATAGGTTACTGTGCCTGTATCACGTAAGGTTCGGTACTGGATGCCAGAACACTGATTCAAAATTTTTTTCTCTTCCAGGTCCCAGAGAATTTTCCAGAGTGCTGGAGGCTGTCCCCCAGATGCCTTCTGCATTGCCTGGACCCGATGCTTCCAACTGTCAGCTCTGGAGCTGAGGTAGCAGCCCTACATTTGAGCAGCTGCAGCACTAGGAAGGTTGACTTACAGAGTGAAAGGACACCCAGGCTTCTGGCAGAACTGCCAGGTGGCCTCACAGGAGGTGGGCACAAGATTTAAGCTCTGTAACTCAGGAATAGTTTGTTTTGCCAGAGCAACAACTCTTCTCTTGCTGCAATCGCTTTGCTTTTAATGAAGGTTTGGTTCCTCTCAAGAGCGAGCATGGAAGCCCTGATGACACAACTGGACAGTTTTCTGGATAACACTCGTATGAAACTGAAATCAGCCTGTGATCTGAAATAGCGCAGTGTTCTTTCTAAACCTGTGCTTCCATTGAAGGTAAAGTAGTAGTATATGTTTAATCCAGAAACATGTATTTCGCTTATCTTATCTCTAAAAGGTTTCAAAGTGCCTACATTAATGTAGGGCTGGAATGAAAGATCAAACTCCTAGAAATTAGATATTTTGCACAGAACAAAATGAGAGTAGCCAATATACTAGTTTGTTTGGCAATCTGACAGGCAAATCAATCTACCGAGACTGAGGGAAGTGTCCTAACCAGCTTGGTTATGGAATTCAGTTTAGTTCTCTGAGACATTTGAAATAGGAGAGATATGTTATTTTATGGGAAAAGTAATAATTTTCAAGAGTACAATTCTTGTTATTAAAAAGGAAGAAAATTGTTCAACAACCTGACATGTTCTTGACACCTTGTCTGCAGGTGTGTAACATGATGCAGACTGATGAAATGTCAAAGATGGCAGAAGCAGCTTGAAGCACAGTCTGCTTAGTTTCTTCTTACACCTGAACCACTAAACCAGGCTGTCTCCAACTGAGAGCAACCCAAGTAGATCTTTGAGTAAAAATACCACACCTAATCAAAAAAAAAAACCAAAAAAAAAAAAAAAAAGCTATAATTCTGCAACAGGAAATTCCATTGTATATGCAATGCATCACAAAAAAAAAAAAAAAATGTTCCATGATCATCTTACTCTAAGTATTGTGAGGAAATCAGAAGGAAAAAAAATAATACTGTGTCTGGAATCATTAAATAAAATTATTTTCTCTGAAAATTTTCAACACTATTGTGGTTTAACCTTAACCGGTAACTAAGTCTACAATCACACTGTAGTTTGGAATGTAGATTCTCCAAAAGCTGACAATGCCTAAGAAAGCCTGAGTTTCTTTCTTATTAGTTGATAAAGGCATAGCTATTATTTTGTTGATCGCATCCATTGACTTCTCACAATGTCCATCTAGCCATTTTATTCTCAAGAATTAAATCTCCCTTGCAGGTCCCTAGATGGCTTTGTGTTTTGGCAAAACCAGCTGTCAGAAGGATTTAGATTATTTTCTTCTCTTTATCAAAAGCTTCTTCTGCTGTATTGCCCCATATGATGATGACATCAATGTCCTGTAGGTGTTCTGGAGCTTCACCTTGTTCCGATGCAGCCTGGACCAGTCCATGACAAATGGTAGGGCTGTGTTTCCACTCCTGGGGCTGTTCATTCCAGGTGTATTGGACACCCCTCCACGTGAAAGTGAACTGTGCCCTGCACTCTGCTGCCAAAGGGATTGAGAAAAAATCATTTGCGGTGTCAGCAGTGACATACCGCTTGGCTGCCTGTGATTCCAGTTCACACTGAAGCTCTAGCATGTCTGGTACGGCAGCACTCAAGGGCTGCGTGACTTCCTTCAGGCCACGCTAGCCTACTGCTATGCCTCCGTTCTCCACTCAGCTTTCACACTGGCCATACGGGGCTATGAAAGGGTGAACGGGTCCTGCCGATCACCCCTTGGCTCTCTGGTTGGTGAATCAGCTACTGGGTGGGAATCAGGGAGTCTCAGTTGGTGCAGTATTGCCACCGGTGCACCGTGGTAGTAGCAGTTGGTACCTGCTGTTCTCCAACTTTCAGTAACCCCACCACAGACGGGTCTTCTGAAAGGCCAGGCAAAGCAGACAGATGCTTCATTTCCTCCATTTCCAAGGCATCTGTACCAAAAGGCCACTGATACCCTTTCAGGTGCTTGAAATTCCCTCTCCTAAGAAAGTCTATGCCCAGGATGCACAGAACCTCTGGGCCCTTCGCCATGGGATGGTTTTGCCCCTCCTTCCCAGCCAGGCTTATTTCAGCCTCCGATACGGTCGGCTGTTGGGATCCCCCTGTCACTCAAGAAATGCTCATTGGTTCTTCCTCTTCATTGTTAATGTTGTTCTCGCACCAAATCCAAAACACAGCACTGCACCAGCTATTAAGAACATTAACGCTATCCCTGCTGAAACCAGGACAAGTACTTTTCATTTTCTTTTTAGCATTTCCATTTTGAAAATATTTCACCTTTATACAGTTATAAAATTATTACATAATATGCTTTTCTGTGGGACAGTTGCACTACTTTTCCCCTCACTTATTGTTCTTAGTATGTTTTACCTAATAAAGATTTCTATAATTTGCACATAAGTTGGAGTTTTTGTGTGTGAGAAAATTTTACATAATAAATTTACCAAAGGATAGTGTCTTGTAATCATCAAAAGTTCTGAAGTTAGTTTAATTGATTTATTTATCAATTGGGAGAACAAATATATTGAAGCTGTTTCGTTTTGCTGTGGCAAAAGAGCTTTAATGGTTAAATACTTGTTCCTCTAAAAAAAAAAAAAAACAAAACAAAACAAAAAAAGAAAATTTGGGAGCAAAACAATGGAACAGGAAAATTAAGTTTTAATTTCAGTGAGAGTGGAGAGTTAATTCTCTTAGCATGTGTACATGATAGGTTGTAGGCTTATTCAGGTATTAACAGATTCTGATGTTGCTACCTTTTATGTTTTTATAGGCCATAACATATAGCAATATAATGGAAATATTTGTTAACAGAATAAGGACATTAGCAATAGCAGAAAAGGAATGATTAGCTCATTTTTGGCATTCCTGGTACATATTTTGTATAAGTTCTGTGCTTTTCTGTTCATATGATAGCTGGGTCACCAGGGAATCTTGAAGTCGTCCCATGCCACATTTTGTTCCCTTGGTTTCATTTACCATGCAGGTACTCCACTTGTTAAAATAGAAACAATAACCACTCTTCACTGCCCCCAAAATCCTGTTATAAGATGCTTACAGGTTTTGCACAAAAATCAGAGAATATTTATTTGATAGGGCAAGGAGAAGTAGATTGGGTTGGAGAGGAAGCAAAATGAAGTGTCCTGGGAGATTTTTACTTAGTATTTTAGAATAGAAAAATACTTATCTATGCATACTAAAATTAACCAAAAGAGTTCTTGAGGTTTGAGAAAACTTTCACACCCCTTTGAAATCCTTTTTGTCTGTCCTCCTTTCACAAGGCATTACTAGTTACACTGAAAAAGGAAAATCTTGTGGTCTGTCTTTGTAGAACTATGATGCAAAAAACTGTTTCCTACTTCTTGTTGATATCAGCACCTAATTTATATTTTTAAAGGTATCCATACTTCAGTTCTCAGAAACACTGTTTCCACAAACTAGAATGCAACCAGTTCAGATTATCTTGAGGAAAAATATATTATAAACAATCATTACATGTACAGGCTAGGCTTACCGAATTCAGTCCTGACATTTGGAATGGTTTCAAGAGAAATTCCTCCTTCCATATGGAAGGAGGAGTTTATATATATGTATAATATATGTATATAAAAATACATATTTTAATGCAGCAAATTACAGTGTATCCTGTGTAATTCCCAGAATCAACATGAATGGCTTATTAATATATTATATGTCTTCATAAATCATGGATGCTATATATGTATGCTTAAGCCTTATATCTGGTGAAATGCAGGAAATAAGTATATTAATTCTCTACCACTCCTTCCCTGTTTTCTGTGTTGAAGGAAGCTTCTTGATGTACCTGAAGTAGTGAAAGTGTTAAAAAATGAAATGAAAATGGAGAAAATGCAAACTATGTTATGTTTTGTTATACCTTTTTTTAGAGATAAGAGCAGATAGAAGCAAGTTTGCTCACACAAATCCACATTATTATTTAGAGGAATGAAAATGTAAATATATTATTTGCTTCAGAGAACAGCTGTAGGGAGGCACTTGAGTATTACACTAAATACTCAAGAGAAACTTACATAAGGGGAAGCAAGAAGCTCCCCAGTAATGTGTCTGACAAAACCTACGGAGGAATATAAAGTACAAGTTTCTTGAAGCTTGTAATTTACACAACTCCTAACAAATTACATAAGTTCCTTAGATTAATCTACTGTAGTTTACAAATGAATGCTTTAAAAGGTACAAAAATATTCAGGTTTCAAAACTGTTTAACATCAAAAAAGTGAGGAAGCTATGCATATTTCCCCCATGGACTAGCACAAGTGTTTGTAAATGTTTTGTTTTTGAGAAGAACCCGTCATCTCTGTGAACATTCAACTACAAATATGGGGCCAAATGGTTTTCCAAGTTCTCTTGGAATTTCATCAGAGATAAGATGGTAGCAGTGCTTTATGCTTTTGGGAACACTGAGAAATTAATTTTTTTTAATTTTAAACTATGCAAAAATCAATCTTCTGTCTCACCTTTTTTTTTTTCCCCCCCCTGTGGTCAAAGGTAGTTTTCAGTTGCATAGAGATGTAGCTTACAGTCTAAAAGAAGAAGTTTCTGAACTCAGCTTCGTGGGAACATTAATGTTAAACAGAAGATAATGTTACAGGGTTCTTGACTTTCCTTTTTACAGCTTCTGGATTCTTTGCTGGGAAATGCAACTACTTGTCTTTTTTCTGTATGCAGGTGAATTTTGGGATCTACATATCTGGGATAGATTTAAAGCCTCCAGCAACCAGTAGTGATGGTCTTTGCTATAAAGAACTTCAGCAGAAAATATTAATGCAAGGCAGTGCCCATAATTGTTCTAGGAAAGATGCTGCTGTATTTACTCATCTTGCTAAATCTATCTTGCCCACACCCCTTTTTGGAAGGCCATAGGCAACAGTCCTCTCTTTCACTTAAATTTCCATGCAGTTGCTGTCAAAATAGGGTTGCACTGGGGGAATAGGAAAAAATTGAATTTTTTAATTGAAAAATATGAACACAATTCATTTTAGATTTTAACTATGGCAGTTTTGTTGGAAGACTTAAATTTGATTAAATTTGTTAAGTTGAACATTGGGATAGTTCCACAACTTGCACTGCTTTTATACTGTTGAGACTCACTTATTATAGGCTTCCAAATATAAAAAGACTGCTTGTTCATAGGTCTCCTAGTCATGGTTCAGTTTAAGAGTCCACGTGTATTGTGTATCCCTTCTTACATCCTACTCTCATACACTCCTGCATGTAAAAGATGAAAGATTTCAATTTTACATGTTGGATGTTTTCTATGTGAGTTTTTTCACAGTCAAGAGGACAGTTTCTTTTCTACATAAGAACTGTTTTCTATTTGAAGTCACTCCAAACCTCTTCCCTGAAGGCTCTGAATTGTTTTGTACAAATTATTTTCAGATAAATTCTCCTTAATCCTGACATTTGTTTGCTTCTTCGATTCTGCCATGGGTTATGTCTTCAAGAACAAGGATGCTTTCTTAAATAAGTTTGTTAAAATGAGCTCTGACTTCACTGGAGCTTAAAAGCAGCCAGGATCCCTCACACGCTATACTGATCTTTTTAAGGAGTGTTGTAAAGCTGAACTTCTTGGTTACTTTAGGTGACAGAACCCTTCTAGGAGATAATTAATACTTCTCTGAACAGAAATAGGAGGAGTGCAAAAAAACCCAAAATCTGCATTTTTTTCTTCATGCCATCTTAATGTCGTACAGGCTTTTTATCAAAAGAAGAACGAGAAATACTTGCAGGGGTCTATGATGGTTATTTATTTTAGTGAGAAGGAGAGCAGGATTATAAAACTGAGAAGGAATTTTAAAGATTTCACTTCAGAATTTAAGAAGATAATATAAGAGGATATATGCTCCTTATTGAGTACATGACTCTGTCTTGACTTGAAGGAGCAATTTGCTTCTCGTCTGCATCCTATCCATTTTACTTGCATCTGTCTTGGGGGAAAAACACAGAACTGGTCTCCTGCTTGCATTAGGACTGGTGGAGAGCTTCAGTTTGTGTAGAGACTAAATGGCTCTACACTTTCTTCCTTTTGCAGCAGCAACACCACTAGATCATGAAATTACCTCCCTGGACCTCTTTTTGAATGGCTGGCAAATCTGCATATTGGATTATGCATTATGCAACATGGATACCTAGAAAATGGGATACTGTGAGTGATGGCTTCCATTAAGATTCTACAGATTTTGTATTTCCTCTACTATATCCCTGCTTCATATGAAATGGTATTGACTGAGGCATAACCACTCCTGAATATTTTCCTGTGTGTTGGACAACTGTGTTTTGCACCAAAGCTATGTTTTCCTGACACTTAGTATTTTTTCTTCCAGAAAGAATTCTTGAGTAAAGGTTACTATCATTCCCCTTTCATTGTGAATTATAACTGTATTCATAATTCCATATAATAGTGACTATCCTTAGATATTAATCCAGAAGAAATATATATTTTTTTCTATTTTGTGGGGGTTTGTTTTTTTCTGCTGTGGTTTTTTTTTTTTTGTTTTGGTGGTGGTGGGGGGTTGTTGTTTTTTTTTTCTCTCCTGATTTGTACTGGTTTTCATTAGAAATGCTTCTGAACAGTTATAAAGGTGTTAATGTTTTATTGAGGGTCACTTATTTATATTCTTAGTTGCCAGTGCCTATCTGTACTTCATACTATTTTGTTTACCTGATATGGTGACACTGAAAGATATTTTCTATTTTCTCTTTTTTCCCTTTTCTCTTCTCTTCTCTCTCCTTCCTCTTAACAAAAGTATGCTTTCTAGAATCAGCTTCCAAACCTATTAGTTGTACTTTTATGACATAGCTTACTACTTTAAGAATACTTCAGTTGCTCTGCAGTATCAAAGAGCATCCAATTACATTAAGTTGGCATCAAGAAATATGTTGTGCTCCTGCAAAAGGAAACACTCTTACAACTCATGGATAAATCTTAATGTCAATGATCACTTTGCTTACGTATTTATCCTAATTATAAAACATTTTCTTTTTTTTAAAGTGAATCTTACATAATATTAAAAGTGTCTATTTTACATATCAAACTGCAAGCTTCTCTTTAATGTGATTCTCAAACTATAATGTGCAAAACCATAAAAAGATTCTACTTATGGAGTTGTATAATTTTTCAAGATATGTATGTTGAATTTCCTTTTGTTTCCTTTAAATATTTGACCTTGCTATATATTAAGTCAGGTACTCTTGCCTCAGGGATGTAAGTCTTAACTACTGGGTGCAACTCCTAATTGTTCTCTGTGTTCCTACTGTAGTTTATAAGGAGGCCGAAGCTTAGGACATCAGTGTAGGAAGTGTTTAGAGAGTTCACTTTTAATCAAGCTGTGATAATTGACAGGGCAGATAAACTAGTAAATAAGATTATTGTAAAAATGTGGATAAGATGAACTAGATGAGTAAACTGCATTTAAGAGAAAAATGGAATGAAAAACCAGAAAAAAACCCTATCTTTTTTTTCACTTGCCTAACTAGAAAAAATTAATTTTAAATGTAAAATAAAACCTAGTATTTGTTAAATGATATTCCATCTCACTAGAATTATTCCTTATTCATTAGAATAGGTATTAAGAGTATGCCTTTCTTAATTTTGCTGCATTGTACAAGTTTCAGATTACATTTTCTGAATCCCACAAGAAAGCACCGATTCTGAAGTTCAAAAGATCACCCTAGTCTGAACCATTTCTTCTAATCATATGAAAGCCTGGTTAATTACAAAGCTCAAAGTGGTAGCCTTTGAAAAAAGTCAGTAACAGAACTCCTCTATAATCCACAAAGTTTGCAGTAGTTAATAGGAGTGAAGTTCATCCTGCTTTTTTAGAACAAAGACATACTTCATGTAAAGAAGAGCTTTCATCTTAACAACAGCTGTTTGAAAATGAGCCCTATAAAAGTATACCCTTTGGATCACAGAAAGAAACATTAGGGATGCCTGTACATTTCAGATCAGAAAGGTAGGGGGCAAGGCAAAGAATCTGAAGATCTAGCATCTGTAATATTTTATCTTCAGCAGCCTTTCTGTGGGGGAAAGCCTTTGTGCTCAGTTTTTCACGGTATAGGCTAGTCTAACACTGGTTCCTTTCTGGTGTCTCTAGTCCCATGGTCCCAAAAGAGTATAGGACATAATACATCCACAAAAACTCACAGACTTTTGTTTTATCAGCATTGGTTGTAGTGTTCAGCATCACAGCACTGGAAATTGTGTTTTGTTTAAGTATCATCGGGTTATCTGAAGCATAAATTCATAGAAAATAAATGTGAACAGGGCCCTAGGAAGTAAAATTACTTCTATTTCTACTTCTATTATTTCTATAAAATTACTTCTATAGTAAAATTCATTCTATTCTCTTAACTTTTCACAAAAGGAATAGAAGTCCACTCTTTTTTGGTCTGTTTGTTTTCTTTCTCAAAATGGTTACTAGTCAAACTAGTGTAGACCTTTACATAGTTTTAGTTTTCTAAATGACTCTTTTCTCTATTTTGTCAGTTCCATAAGTAAAAACACTTTAAGGAAAAAAAAAAGATGGAAGATCTACAAAGGATCACAAGGTGGGTATCAGCTAATAACGCCATACCAATGCTTGCTTTATACCTAAAAGGCCATACTTCCATCTATGAAAGAAATGCAGTAATCCTTTCACTTGACTCAACACTGGTCAGGCTAAGTGTGTTTTAGTAAATTAAATTTGTCAGAAGCTCTGTCATGAAAAACAGCTGGCAGAGAATGGCTCGTATCACACCATTTATACCACTTCCTACCCTTCAGAAGAGAATTTGTTCTAGAGCACCTACTGGGAATAGTTCCTTTCGTTCTTGAGAATTGTTTTGGAAAATACTAACTTGTATGAGCCAAAATATGACAGCCATTCTAACAATTTAGCTGTATACAAAATTGAGTTTCCCAGCCTGAAAGTGTTCAGTGGAAGGTTTTGGGTTTTTTTTCCTAATGCAAACATAGGTGTGAGTTGCTATTTACAGCCATCAGCAGCTCAAGAAAGTTATATCACACTGAAGAGTTCTGGCAGGACCAAAAGCGTAATTTGATATCTAAAAAAATGCCTTATAAAGAGAGATTTGAATAAATTACAATTATTTACCCCAAATAAGAGTTTATTGTCCTTCCATCTCTCTCCCTTCCTTCTTCCATCCTGTTGCTTAAGTGTTTTTCAAATAAGTAAATTATTGTAATGTTTTTATAAAAAAAAAATTGGAAGAATTTCTGCTGTGACCATGACAAATAGACAAAGGTATAGAGTCTAAACTTTAGCAAGGAATCTTTGGATAAGGCATGCAGAAAGGATTCTATTATTAAAGAAGAGAGTTTCAAGATAGAGTGCTGAAGAAGATTATAGAGATCCAACCTTTGGAAGTCAGAATATCCTTGGAATAGTCATAGAAATATTCCTTTAAGAATGCCATTAGTATAGGTCTTGGGAATGAAGAAGGGAGATTGAATGAGCTTTCTTGCCCTGGTTTTGTATAATAGCCTTGAAACAATTGTACATTGCTGAATGTATTTATGAAAACATCATATCCTCTTACATTCATCTATGCTCTAGTATAAAGGAAAATCTTTTATTTGTGATTAAAATTTATCATCAATGCAGCCATGTCTGATTTACATATGCAGAAAAAGGAGTGCTACTACAGTTTGTTATCTTCCCAGTTACTTGTTAACTGTTTATGCAGACATAATAATACAGCAAATTCTTATTTATTTTCACACACCATAGGTGTTTCTTCATCTTGTTTTCATACATTGCTGCCAAGGAATATTTATCTGTGCTGTGTTTATTAGCTGTGTCCTCATATACAGCTGCTCTTTATTTAATATTAAAGCAATTGCATTGAAGGCAAGCAGCTGTGCCAAAATACCCAAATATGTGTGTAGTTTACAGAAGTCTGCTGTCTTCCTGTTTGTTTTCTTTCAAATCTGGCTGTGGGGGAAAAAAAGAAAGAAAAAGAAAAAGAAAAAAAGAAAAAGAAAAAGAAAAAAAGAGTTGACTTCATATCTTACGCTATGGTCCTAATGAAACTACTAAATTATAAAAGTCCCAGTACTGATCTCTGTGGTACTCCACTTGGCGTTGTACTTTTCTCCACATGGAGGTCAAAATTACAATTATAACAGAGTTTAAACACATTTCTTATGAAATGGGACACAGCTAGAGTTGAAAAACAGCTGACATAAAAGCTTGTTCACAATATACTCAGCTCCTTCACTGCAATGCTAGTCTAACATTTGCATCTGCTGACAAGCCATTAATTTCAACAGGACATGACACAGATTATGTGAATTTACATTTTTCAAATGCTGTAGGAATCAGACTGTAGTCTTTGGTTTAAACTCTGACCAAGAACCTCAGATATTTCTCTGTTTTTCCTTCATTCAACATTTTCAACATTTTTTCATTCAACATTTCAACAATTTTTTCAACATTCAACATTCAACCATTTCAACAAATGCTTACAGGGGTTATCAAACACTGATAATGCTCTTCCTTATTTTTCTTTTTTCCCAAACTTTCTGTATCAGCTGTATGTTCATGTGCGTACTAATATATATACTTTAAATTTCCTATGTACGGAAATACATATTTTAGCAGTTTCTTGAATTATTTTTTATTACTTTGTTTCAAGTTTTCTTTTGTAAGGGTAAAAATTTATACTCAATGTAGTTGGTGGGAGACCCAAATTATTATTTTTAACTTTGTTTTCCAAGTCTCATTTGTATATTATATATATTTGTAAATATATAGATTTTATAAATGTATGTACATTTGTCTACTAAGTTTAGCATATGGGAGTCTCTATACTTCTTTTTTATAAGTGAAAGTATTGTATGTACCTTCATCAATAGCAATTTTTAGAGTGTTTTCTGCTTTTCAATCCCTTTTAAAGTTCAATATATCTTTAATTTCTAGGCTTGTAAGTCTTGAGACTTACAGCCTCTGCTCTTCAGGAATTACTCACAGGTGAATTTTACTTTCCAGGAAAGTTAATTCCCTTTTTGTTAAGAAAATAAAGTTGAAATTATATCATAGTTTCCATTATTAGTTCCACTGTTTTTCCCATTATTTTTAAAAGGACTTATCTGTCGCCTCTATGACTCACTATGATATAAACATTCTAATGACTTGAGACTGCAGTTTATTATATGTATATTGAAAGAAATGGGTTAAAAGTCAAAATTCATACCAAAAAATTGTATGTATAGCCATTGGGCAAATAGTAATATTAATAACATGGAAAAAACAGAACACACATGCTGCTTGTACATCAAGAAACACACAGAAACCCATCATATTATGTTTTATAATGTCATTATTCATGTTAATAAGGTGATGTTTGGGTTTTCACTTTATTTAACTTCAGCCATTTTATAGTTCTCTGTCTGTCAGGCTTCCAGTGTTTTAATTTAGCTATTTTTTTCTCCAATTACTTATTAATCACAGTAATTAAATATTTCACTAAGATATATTCTCAAATACTTTAAAAATGGAAGCTTTGTAAGGCAAATATAATGCAGCAGAATGCCATATGATGACCCCACCTTAAAGCTCAGTACTGGTGGATCTTTGTATTATTTTTTCTGCCAAGCTCTCTATATCAGTGAAGCTGGAATTCAGGGGATCATGATTTTTTTGAAAAATATGGCAAAGCAGACAGAACTGTTGGTGTGTTGGAAGGAAAAAAAAATACAAGATACCATCTTTTAATCAATTAAATCTTTTCACTTGTAGAGAAGGAAATTGTGAAGAACTCTACAGCTTGAGGAATTTTGTGTTTAACCTGAGGGGACCAGCTGTAGCCTATTCAAACAATAGTGTTATACATAATTTTGTGTGAGTGCTGATTGAAATACAATGAACTATACATGCTTACATATAGCAGCAAGTTTTTTGAGAGATTGAATGCCAAAAAGGTCATAAAGAAGTTTATTTTGTAACTTTGTTATTCACTTCTGACTGATTTCTCTAAATGTGAGATTTTTCATGTATATTGTATGCCAGGGCAAAAAAAAAAAATCATCTGTGTAGGCAGGAAGACAATGAACAGCTTTTTATAAATGTGTGGGGGTTTGTGTGTAAACAATATTGTAAAACATTTTTTTTGTACAGTAAAAATTTAATATATTGTTTTAAAGACACAACATTCTGCATGCAATGAAAACACCAATCAAATGTGAAGGAAGGTTGATGGGGAACACCCAAGACACAGTTAATTACCTGAAGTGGTATTTAGCACTGTGATTTTCTGTGCCCTTTTCATTTGGTTAAACAGCACTGCAGAATCCCTTCTACCCATTCAAGTGGATTGTGTGTTGGCTGTTGCAAGCATGAATAGTAATTAACCTGGTGTGTTTGTGAAAATGGATCAATCAGCACACAGTACAAAATTGTGATGTAGAAGAAGGAAAACGAGCAAGTAAGACCTGAGAGCCAGATAAAATATACCCTCTCTGGAGTGATTGTAAATAAATAATAATTAAAAAAAAAGGTATGGTGGGGGGGTCAGGGGAAATCTAAGAATTCTTAGTATAATTTCATGTCCAATTCAGAATGCAATAATGTTATCTTTTTAATTCCTGATAATACAAACCACACGTGCAAGGATTTCTGAAGCCCATGGAAAAGCATTGAGAGCCATGCAGGACAGAAAAGAACCTTCTCCAAGGGGAGCCAAATAAAAAAGATAAGTGTATTAAAATAAATTAGAAAAGTTCAAGAGGGGTTTTGAATTTGTTAATGTCCATGTAATTTTAATGCAGCCCCTGAGTGCCTCTGTGCTGCAATCTCAGCGCAGTGGAGCTCTGTTTGTGAGAGCACAGGGGAAAGGAGTGAGTAAATGTATGTGTGAGTAGGAAGGTGGTGATGATACAACAGGACTGTGCAGTTTAAGACTATCATCCATCGTGATGACCTCACTAGGAGGTCAGGTTAATGATCAGTGGTAAAATGGCACCTGCTTACTTGCCTGTAATCTAAATAACAAACTGTGTTCTATAAATACAGAACTATTTTTCTGTATTTCTCTGAAGCACTCCCTGTTGGTGTTTCCCAGAAAAGGTTCTTTTCTCTCCTGAAGCATTTTTCCCTATCATATTTTTAAGTCCTGCCATGAACTGTGGAAGTCTGAGTTTTAGTTAAAGTGCAAAGCAATTTATCACCTTTTTTTTCCTAAGTTACATGATAACACATGTGATTTTGAATTAAATAAAAGAAGTGTTTGAAAGCCCATATCCATCAAATAACTTATGGCAGTTATGGCAGTACTAATCCTGTGGAATGGGCAGTCGCCAGGAGAACAAGGTACGGTAGAATACCAAGGTGTTCTCCAAATTATCATACAATTGTATTAAAAAGAGGAAACTGCAAAAGGCAAACCTGAGTGGATCTTCTCATGCTTTTAAATGAGGTTTGCTCTTAGGTTGGCAGGTGTTGCCAGATCTAAGGTTCAGGCCATCAGCTTGGCTTTTCAGAGCTACATGTCAAAGGTCTGAATCTTCAAATATTTCTTAGTCTTTTTTTTTTTTTTTTGATGAAGAACCTTATTCTTCATTTTTCCACACAGAATTCATCCTAGGGTTTTTGGTAGTGCCAGATTTATTATCTTATTTTAATAGAGGTGTATTTAATTATTACTGGTACTGGTACTATGTATAAATTTTCAAGCATCCCTTCAGGAGACCCCTATGCACACACACACATGCATGCACAGGAACACGGATGCACATGCTCACCCACCTTATCTATAAATAACAGGTTGCTGTTATGGTATTTCCTAATGCTGTCCTCACATGCAAAACTGTGTCAAGATTTAAATAATTCTCACTTCCTGGAAGTGATTAACATAAGTCAAGTGATTTACTTCCATCTGTCAGGTGGCAAAAGATTACCCAACAGTGCCAAAGCATGTAATTTGTGGTGGTTTACCATCATGAGAAACAAACAAGTCTCCTAATTGGAAATTGACAGCTCTGGCACTCATCTGAGCTAAGCTTTTGCTTGCATTAGCTCTTGAGACACTTTGCTCAATCTATAGCTAGTCATTAAAACACCATGAAAGTTCTCTCTGCAGGTACATAAAGCCAGATCCTTGCCTGTGGCAGACTTAATTAAGGTAACAGCTGGATATTCAATCTTCACATAAAAAGAGGAAAATATAAGTGATGATAATGCTTCTCAAAGCACCATGAAAGGAAAGGATTGCATGAGCAGGGAATGATCTTGTCATGGTGGTATTATCATATAAATAGTAAAAAAGAAAATTTAAATGTTAGATGGTGAAAAAACCCTATTTGTGTCAGACATCAACTCAAACAATGACTAAACTGTAACAACATATGTAAACTGATCAGACTGTATGAGCAAATGGCTTAATTTCAAAACTAAACATCTGCAGGCTTGAAGTGTTAGGATGTGGTTCTGAATTTAAATGAGCTGAAGATTTTTCTAATGGAATTTCATCCTAGGAAGTATTTATTATGGAGATCCTTCTTTGCAAACATAAACAGTTCTCTGCAAAAAGAACAAAATTACAACTTCTGAGAGATCCATTGTGTATGTATGATATATATCCTACAATTTTTTACCATAACATGTTTAGAAGACTTTGTGCATATTTAAACAGGATGTATTCCTTGAAGTGGAAGAAGGAGAAATGTATAGACAATTTCTGTTTATACTGTACGTATTAGTTCTTGTACAATGATTGATTATTACTATTTTTCTGTTCAAGTGGCCTTAAAACAATACTATTTGGGCTTATACAGAGCTGTCTGCACTATGGAGATTTTCTTGCAACAATGTCTCATAAACCTTTCTATTAAATGATCAGGTTCCATTTCTGAAGTGGTGGGATAGTTGTTTATTTTAGTTGCTGTTGGAAGGCTTTGGAAAAAACTTGTGCTTCCACTGGCTGGAAGTTTCCTTTTCCTTGCCAGCCTAAACAGAAGGATGGAAAGGAGAACAGAAAGGTTTCTACTTATGCTTCATTTACATTGCTCGTTTTCAGTTGTACAATTTCAGTTGAGTATTGTATTGAATTTTAGTTTAGTAATCTTGTCACCAGTATTTTCTTTCATGAATTGTGGGAAGTCAGAAAAAGGCAAAAGAATTTTTAGTGAAGTAATAAAAAGGTAAACTGTTTCACATATTTAGCTACTTCAACACAGCAGCAAAGTGGGTTCTTTTGTGCTACAATAGCTGAATCTCTGATGCAACTTCAGTGATGTTAATAAAGCTGCAGTAAAGATAAAGCTGTCCTAATCTCTATCAGTCTTAAATATACATTTTCCAAATCCATGTCGTCATCTTTTCTCCGGTTTTTGCTTTGGTGTTACATGATGTAAACTTTTATTGCAACCCACTCAGTGCCATAAAGTAACCTTTATTTCATCCTTGTTATGTTTGGTCATTCAGGATTACTCACAGCAGCTCTTCTACTTGTATGAAAACAGTGGGAAAGATGTGTTAAAAAAAAACATACATGTGGAAGTACGAGGAGTAAGGTAAACGAAGTGTGTTAGATTGTACAGCTGTCCTTCAGTGAAGGAAGTGGATAGGTGCTGTAAGGGATATCACTTAAGTTAATGAGCAAAAAAACACATAATGGGAAGGAAGTACTGAAAATCTAACAGAAAATTCTATTGTCAGGTGTGCAGCTTGGAAGAAGCAATATTGTGACTTCCACAGAAAACCATGGCTCAGAGAGTGAGCTATGGAATAACAAGACCAAAATTTCTCAGCTTTGGTTGACTGGAATTGCACAGACTAAAGTTTTACTTTCTCCTTTCTTATTTCTTGTGCTAATATACAATAAAAACTGCAAGGAAAGAAAACATGAAATCTATGCCTATTTAATACTCTCCAAACCTTTTTTTTTCATGAAATGCATTTCAGTTTAGTTATGATATTTGGCTAGTTAATGATTCAAGTTGTTGAAGGTTCCTTTTTTATCTTTTTCAGGGACTTTTAAAAATAGATATATTTAATGAAGATTAAAAATATATGTCCCTGAGTTATTGGCTTCTAGTGACAAACTTCTGAGACATCTGACTTATATGACAAACAGCTTGCATCTTTCTGGAAGGACTGAAGGCCAGGTTGGTTATCCTGAAGTGGTGGTAGACATCTGTATTCAGGGAATTGAATTTCACCGAATCCTGTTCCTTTTTTGTTAAAAAAAAAAAAAAAGATATGTATGTTCTTGAAAACATAGTTCTTGTCAGTCTAATGTGAATAAGTTAAATTATTTCAGGGTGCCTAAAAAGGCACTTGGGTAATGTTCAGTCAACTGAATCCCACCAATGTTGCCTCAAAATAGAATGTCACCTTCAGCAGGTGCTGAAAATGCTCTTACATTAATTGGGATGACTGTCGTAGGTTTCTTTGGTGGTGTTTTTTCTTGTTCTTATAAGAATAAAAGCTCATACAAGTGGTCATAACAGACAGCATTAGTAGTGTACTCCTGCTTGTCAGGCTCTTGTCTCAAACTGCACGTATATGAAGCCACAGAGAAGCAAGAAAGTTTACATGAGACAGTGCTGGAACTTGGATCTTGGCTCTTACCTCGAAACATGATGACATCTAAGGTATTTTTTTAGCAAATTTTATTATCAGTGGAAATTGCCTTTAATTTTCATGAGCAACAGGCCCTTCAGAAGAATAATGCAACCACAAAATGGTTTAGTTTTGCAAGGACTATAAAGACTGTCATCACCAAAACTGTTGTTGAAAAAATCTTATGCATGGGTTACATTTTCTACTTTTTTGGTCTTTTCAGTATGTGCTGCATTTACACACAAACACTTGGAAAAATAAATTATGGCAAAAGAGGCCCTATTTGTGTGCATGTGTGTAATTGTTTCTTTACTTGCAGCCTACTCAAGAAGCATAAAATGAGAGTGAGTAGTAGCAGTCTTGCAGATCTCTTCCTAATGTACGAGTTTTTTCATTAAACAGAGTAACATGAATATAACATGAGACAATCTTGTTTCTCGTTATGTTAGTTGGGATTGTTAAAGTTTCAACATTGCGTCTAGCTTCATCCATGTTAAATAAAGTCTAGAAACCATTCAGTTACCCAACCCAACCTAGTGATTAAACTGCCTCACTTATTAAAAGTGTTTTCTCCTGATCTTTTTAAGGATTTCTAAATTATGGGGTCATTTGCATTACTTCTCATGAACAGCCTTTTTTTCAGCTTCCCATGGTCAATAGTTGCATGTATTTTGTATTTATAAAGACTGTGATTAAAATAAATCAATGACTGATTCTGGTGAGCAAAAACACAGTGAGGAAAAAAACATTCATTAGTATAAGATAATAATATTTTCTATGCTCAGTATTGCTGTCTGTGTGTAATGAAGTCTTGGTCAAAATATTGCTTCATGAATTTTCTTTTTTAAAAATTTGAAACTTCAAAATAAATAAATAGCACTTATATTGGTGGTGGATGAAGTTAAAAGCATTGAAATCTCTATTTTATCATTCACTGAAAAATCAGGTACCTACTGGTATTTTAACATTGTGTTTTCTAATCTAATCCATATGCTCTGAGCATGATAACACTGAAAAGGAGGGGCAAATGTGATGGACATTATTTTGGTTTGGAGTAGTAGAAAGGAAAAAAGAAAAAATTTGCCAATAAATGGAAGCAAGGGGGAAAAAAAGAAAAAAAAAAAAAGCTTGGAACCTACTGGCCTTACTCTCTTACATTACAACACTGTGTTTGACACCTGAAATGATTGCCAGACACCAAAAATGACTACCAAACACTCGTACATCTGCTGTATGTGACCAGGGAGCACTGCTGAGCAGGTCCTTGGGAATAGGCATTTGCAATTTACTTGTTCTTAAAGGCTGATGAAGATGAGTTCTGTCACAGGTTCTCAGGGTCGTTACCTGACATCAGGATTTTCAGAGAAATGAAAAAACTCAACTGACTTTGTACAGAGCCTTTTTTGACAAGGTTTAATGAATATTCTGACAGTGTGATATGTGTCACATCCTTCTGTTGTGTTGAATGCTACAGGTCTCTTTGTTTCCAGGATGTGGCCTCTTCATTAGAAATGATGTGTTCTGTGCAGTTTAGTGTGCACAGATCATATCAATCAAGGCAGAGAAGGAAAAATTATTAAATGCAGTATGTCTGATATGAGACTTTAGAAGGAACTCTAGAAAGGAGAATTTGGTTTCATAATAAATAATACATCACATCTTTATAAAATTTGAGAATTGAAAGAATAGTAATTTTCAACAAAATATGCAGTGATTAATTTTGTCCATGGAAGAAATGTAATTATGGGTGTCTTATGTGTGTAGAAGTAGTTTATTTCTTTCCCTTCCTTCTTTGCAACTTCAGGGCTGGAACTAAATTTTGTTGTTCTGCACCTGGACTTTTTGTTCACAAAGGTAATTACATTTTTCTTGAATTTCAGGTGACAAATTCAATGTCCACTCTACTACTATGCAATGCTGTTTAATTGATCTTTCAAATAATTTGCTTTGCACACAGTAGCTCACCAGATTTTCAGGAAGCATCCAGGAATCTTCATCTAGATATCAGTTTATCAAATACTATGAATTAAGGTAACTTTCCGGTACTTGTAGACCTATAAGTAGTGTAACAGTAGAATGACATTCATAAATTTTAATATACCTGGAACAGGATGATGGAAGATGAGGGACAGCTGGGTTTAAGGCTACCTTTAGTTATTTCCAGATAACTTCCAGCAATCTCAAGTGAAGTTGCATGGGTGAATCTCAAGAGAAGTTGCATGGGTGAACAAGGACAATATTTCTTTAATGACATGGGGTTTTTAAGTAGTCAATCCACCTACCAAATGATCAGTTAACTGGGATGGGTAGTAAACCTGGACTACAGGAGATACATTTAACTGTTACAATTTACTTTTACAATAAAACAAGACAAAGTGAACAAGTGTAGCCATAACTTAATCAGATGAAAAGAGATGAATGAGTAATAATGTACATATGAGAGTGATACACATGCAATATTAATACAGCATATATAAAAAACTTACATTTAATATATGTACCACACAGACTTCATATTATGATAGTTCAAAACTAGGAAATGCAATTCAAAAGTAAAATAATGGTTTAAAAACAAAGCTTCCTTAAATTAAGACTTTGGTTAGAAATACAAGTGAAAATCAGAGTCATTTTTACATTATTTACCCAGTGCTCTCATGAGCAGTGATTTGATTTTAATAGTGATTGGTTACTAATTATTCTAATCTTTGATCGAAAATTATGATTCATAAAGCAGAAGATAAGTAAAAGAATCACAATTTGGGCAGTTAATGGTGTGCGTTTTTTATGAAAGCTACCATGGTTATCATCTCTTCTTCCAGGTTTCCTGTATTTGTATCCAAACTGTTTAAAACACATGATCATTTTGGGAGTGTTCTTATTGTTTTTGTCAGGTGATGAACTTCTGCTCATTCTTACTGTGTATCTTTGCCCTGTAAGGAGTTCTGAACACAGAAGAGAAGGGAGAGGCATTTTCCATGCAACTTGCTAACACAACACCTCCAAACAAGAGATCCTGGAGGATCACAGGATGGCTAGATCCAGGGATCAACTGAACTTCCTCAGTGCATGCATTAAGAGCAGCAGAAGTGAGTCAGCATGAAAGTTTACTGTCACAGAGTGTGTTTAGCTTGGGGGAGAATCAATCATTGATTTGATTATTATATTGAGATTATGAAGATGTATTAATGGGGTTTTATTTATTTTTTTTTCAGCTATGGTATCTGGAAGTTCAGCAACAGTAGAATTTATCACTGGGGGTAAGCTGCTGGACCAGTAAATCACTTGATTGTGCTTTGTTTTACCTTGTTTTCCTTTTTCTTTCTCCCTATTCTTTTTCACCTTCTGACCATGAAAAACAATTTAAACAAGCTGCTATTTTTTTTTATATTTTTTTTTTAACATCACTGGCTGATCAAAAGCATTTTGGAGCTTTCTTCCAGCCAGCATCTTCTGCTGAGATACTTGCACTGAGTACATGAGGACTATTTATTTTTAATTATGGAGAGGATTCCTCTCTACATGTCTTGACAGCCATAGCTGGCATTTCTTACTGGGTTTCAGTACTGCTTGTTTTCTAGCCAAATGTTGGTTTCTGTCTCTGAAGGTTCTCCAGCTCTGCATTTGCTTCTATGACATTGTGTTTTTTCCAATATTCAAGTTATTTGCTTTTTCCACTATTCAAGTTATTACCCTAGGAAGGATAATGTCTGTGACTGAGTGGAGGCATAATATTTGAATTATATATTATATATTAGTATATTATATATTTTTATATATTAGTATATTTATATATAATTATATATTAGTATAGCAAGACTCTTCCATCCTGATTTCTATATTTCTCAGTGGATTGGATGACTTGGGAAACAATTTCTTTGGAGACCTTTCCATGTTCCCTATTTTCTGCTTCCTGGCTGCAAGGCATTAAACAGACAGCCTGGTATCCTAATTCTACATAAATAGCTTAGATGTGATGTGGTCTCCTTGGAAGAAATTTGTTCATACTGATTGGAAATTAACACTCTGAATTTAAAATTAAACCTCGTTTTCTAAGGTTCTTAACTGCTAAAGCTTATTATGTTTTAAATCTTAAAAATCAGAAAAAATCTGATGGTTTAAGTTAAGAAAATCTATAAGACAGAACCATGATTATTATCAAAGCTGTTCCCAGACTTTTGAATGTTGACCTGTTTTTAGGAAAGTAAGATACGGTACATCTTAAAGCATTACACCTGCCATCCTGTTGCAAAAATCTGTTTTATGATATCACTTACCTGTACCTCCAATTGAGAAATGTTGCTTTAGAATTTTCTGATATATTAATATATGGATTTAAAGAATATAATGGTATGATTTTATGCTCATTTGCAATCTTTTTTGCTCATTCTGGCTGTTCTGGTTTTAAGGAAAGAAAATAAATTAAAATCTTGGTCTGAGAATCAAGGAGTGAGGGGCAGGGGGGTGAAAAGGGGGTGATGGCTTACATTTAGAGTCAAACTGAGAATTAGATAGCTTATCAGAAATGAAGGACATCTAATGCTCATTTGCTTTTTACAGCAATCTCAGTTGGAACAGCCTTTAAAAATTGGTACTTCATAGCACACTGCAGAAGTGTTGCCAAGCTACAGCTTTAAGCATTTGCTTTAACACAACAGAGGTAGATAATTTAAGTGGGGTTTGGTTTCAGTTTTGGTTTGTTTGTTTTTTATTATTATCATTTTATTTTTAGCCCTTCTTTCCACCTACTTTAAAGGAGCTTTTTTTTTTTTTTTTTTTTTTTTTTTGTTGTTTTTACTGTAATTTCTTTATGATTTTTACCTACTGCAACAATTTCAGAAGAGAAGCAAACCAGTCAGCTGGGAAAGGTTGACCTGATTTGATCTGCAGCTATTGCTTTGACTTAATCTTCTGTTGTGTATGGACCATAGGCTTCAGTGTTAAGAATATAGTACTTGTATAGTACTTCTGCTGTGTCACAACTTGCAATAGGAAAATATTCTCCCAACTATTGTTGCTGTATTGTTAGGAGGAAAATATTTTCAGTTATCCGTGAAGATTGTTATTTTTTGATCAAATCCACATGAACTTGCATCAAATATTTATTAGTTTGCAGGAATGGACCCCCAAAATAGTTATCTCACCACAGGACAAGCGATGTGCTGAGACTGAGACATATTTGGTAATTTTTCTAAAGATAAGCTGCAAGAGTGTTCTCCTAATGGATGCCAAAAATATGTGGGTTACCAGTCTGATAAATACACTGCAAATAATATCTAGTGGCTGTCAACACTTTAATAAATGTTTTTTTTTTTTTTTAATATTTGCCATATTTTAAAATTACTTCTGTAATCTTCCATAAACAAGAATATTGTTTATATAACTCAAGCAGGTTTTTTTCTTAGATTACAAAGGCAAGAAATGAAGAATTGTTTTGTGGGTTTATTTTTTACATTTTACATTGGCAAACAGGAATATTCAGTGTCATTTTTAACTGTTTTTCTTGTCTCTTGTCAGTTTAACTCAGACCTTTAATCTTATTTATATTTCTGCTTTGTGCTGCCTGCATTTCTGGTCTGTAATAAAATTAATAGCTATGTCCTTATGTTGCTTGAGTAAGGAAAAACATCAACATTTTTGAATACTATAAGCCAATAATTTTTTCTCCATGGAAGAGACAGTGATTGATGACATTACTATGTGTATTTAAAACAATTTCTGTATTATTGTAAGTAAATGCATTTCTTCTCTGAAATTTATTAAGTATTAAAAATTAACTGTTTCATTTTCTAATTAGGATGCTAACATCCACATGTCCCTTGTGTGTTCTTCCTCTTTGAACTATTCAATCTAGGTCATACTTTCTGTACCTTTCTGCATGGTGCAGTAAAAAATTAGACAAGGTTAGAATTTGTGATAGGCTAAAATACCTAGAAATAATTGTAATAGTTATTGAGCTTAAAGCTATGAATATTCTGCAAGGATTTACATTTGGACTCTGATTTCAGGCTCAGTTCTACAGCACATTAACTCATTTGCAACCCTCAGTAATTTGATGCAATATTTCTATCTTGAACTTGCTAACACTGTTAGATAATGTTTACACATATGAATGATCATGAGCTGTTAAGGTTGTGCTTTTTTTTAACTTATTCCCAATCCTAAGCAATAAAAAGAATTGAAGAGAAGATAAATTTGTGTATAGGTTATTTAAAAGGTCACAATTTTGAAACAAAACTCAGTTATCTTTCATTAAAGTTTCCCTTTGTTTCTCTATCATTACTAAAGTTCATATTTATTTCAGAACCCAGAGCCTTCATAAACCAGCTTTGACTACTTACATTATATGCGGATAAAACTAACAAGCAAATTCTGCAACAGGAAAACATCTCTTTGCAAGGTTCTGACATCAAAGAGAAAAGGGTAAATTCACAAAAAAAAATCCAATAATTGCATTGAACAATTACTGAATTTAGGGCAGATTTCCACAGTGGTACTTATGTGCTTAATTCTCAATTATTTCAATGAAGGGGTGTGGGGGTGGGAGGGG
>JAVJGJ010000037.1:86911616-86922887 GCA_035590215.1 Microhierax caerulescens
TCCTTTCAGCTTTGCTGCGTGTCAGCCTGTTAATTGCAACCCATCTATTAGTTCTGGAGGGTCTGAGTCCGTGAATAGCGGCTGGACGATGCAGTTGGTTGTGTAGGAGTCAAAGACAAAAGTGTGAGTTAACAAAGAAATCCAATCATTGCGTTGAACAATTACTAAATTTAGGGCAGACTTCCACAGCAGTACTTATGTGCTCAGTTCCCAATGATTTCAGTGAAGGAGTGGAGGGGAAGAAAGCACTAAGCACCAAGTCTTTTATAATAGCTGTCTCCATAGAAAGAATTGTTAGCTTTTCTATTTTAAACATCTAGGTCCAGCACCAATCAAGAAAGGCAGAATGAAAGGGCTGCTTAGCTTTAAGAAGAGACAGAGGGAAGCTATTATAAAATACATTCAGAACTGATTATAAAAAAGGAAAAACTAATTGTGCTTATAGTTGACTGGAAAAAGAAGCAATAGGCTTAAATGGCAGCGAGAAAGCTTTGTTAGGCACAAGGAATAAGTTTGTAAGGCATTGGTCAAGTACAGTTTTTTAAGATTAAGCCATGATGATTCTGATTATCAGTGCGATAACAGGTACAGTTCATGATCCCTAAAAATTTGTGGTCTAAATTACTTTTGAAGTTTCTTGCAGCCATGGTAGTTTAACCACTATTGAAACATCAGAACAAAACCCACCACTATGAATTTATTTAATTTGGATGACAGCAAATGTTCCCTCTCAGCATCACAGGAAGGCTTAAGCTGGAAGGGACCTCTGGAGATCACCTAGTATAACCTTCTGTTGAAAGCAGGACCTTAGATTAGGTTACCCAGGGCCCTGCCAAGCCAAGTCTTCAATACTTCCAGCAGGGCAGACCTCATCCCTCCTCTGGGCGACCCATCCCAATGTTTAATTATTCTCATGGTAACGATTATTTTTTTTTCTTATATGCAAACATATTTTCCCCTGAATCAAATTGTGCTCATTTCCTCATGTTCTGTCACTGCCCATTCTTGTGGGAAAGGAATCTCTGACTTTTTTACAACTACTTTTCACATTTTGGAAGTCAAGTGATAAAATTGCAGCTGCTGCCAAAGTCTGCATTTCCATTGAAGAGATAAAACCAGCCAAGGTTTCTACACGTATCTGACCTTCCCCTGAGATCTCTTGCTAGCTTGGTCTTGTTCTCAAAACAAAAACAAACAAAGAAACCCAGAAAACCAAAACCACTTTGGAGCATATGGGGCACGCATACAGGTGTGCCTGTTGCTATCTTCCCCAAAGGCCAGGAGACTTACCTGCAAAATTGGGAGGTCTGCTTTCAAGTTTCTCAGTATCATCAGTCTTGAGTCAAGACTTCTTAACAGAACACCTCTGGCTCACTGGATATCCTTTTATTAAGCACTTCCTAAGATGCTGCTATTTCTAATGAGAGAGAAGTATCACAGCCTACAGTCAGGACTCCTAGCCAGCTTTCACAGGTGTGTAGGAGAGAGTAAGCTTCTAAGAGATTCAACTACTTTTAATAATCACATAAAAGTTTTCAAAAGTGGCATTTTCACATTAAAAATATAGTACTGTGCTTTGGTACTAATTTCTGTTAAGTTCTATATTTGCTTTTATGAATACAAGAAAACAAGGGAGAATAGAAAGCAATCTTTAACCTTGATTACTGTTTGTGGATAAAATGGAAGAGCTATCCTAAATGTAGAGCTATCCTAAAATACCTTTAAGATTTCTTAAAGCTTGATTCTAGTTCCAGACTTGTTTTACAGTAGCATTGTAATTATTTTAATTGAATAACTTCCATCATACAGCATTATCAGAGGGACTTGTGTAAACTATGTTGGAGGTGGTATTCACTTACATCATAGTTTTTGTAAGAATTTAAAAACCATAACAGGCAATGTTCATCAGATCATGTAATCCACCCAAAACTAGTAGGATGTTGCTGATATTTTTTGCTTTAATATACCACTTCAGTAGTGTGGCTGAACACCAACCAGACAACAGCTGGGCACCACACTGCCACTTGTTTTCTTCACCCCAGTGGGAAAGGGGACGGAACTGGGGGAGCAAAAGTTATAAAACTTGTGGGTCAAGATAAGGGAAGTTTAATAGTAAAGCAAAAGCTGCTCACACAAACAAAGCAAAGCAAGGAATTCATTCACCACTTCCCACGGGCAGGCAGGTGCTCAGCCATCTCAGGACAGCCGGGCTCCAGCACGGGTAATGGTTACTGGGGAAGACAAAATGCCATAACTGCAAAAGTTCCCTCATTTCCTTCTTTCCCCCCCCCCAGCTTTATATATGTTGAGCATGATGTCATATGGTATGGAATATCCCTTTGTTGGTTGGGGTCAGCTGCCCCAGGTGTGTCCCCTCCCCACTTCTTGTGCACCCCCAGCCTACTCTCTGGTGGGTGGTGTGAGTAGCAGAAAAGGCCTTGGCTCTGTGTAAGCACTGCTCTTAAACATCTAAATCACCTCTGCATTATCAACATGGTTTCTAGCGCAAATCCAAAACATAGCCTTATACTAGCTACTGTGAAGAAACTCTATCCCAACCAAAACCAGCACAAATAGTTAAGAACAGAATTTCTCTCAGCTTTAATGTTATCATATATCATATATATAAACTGATTCTACAAAAAGAATATGTTTAAGAATAATTCCTAGCCTTCAGTATTGAGGTATCAGTGGACACAAGTGACCCAAAATCTGTTTTCATAAACTGTTGTAATTGTTTTCAACTTCTTGAAGGCTGTTCTGAACTGTAGTTAAGCATGAGGAACCAGCTAAAATCTGTTCTGTAGCTGGAAGTCTAAACCTCCCTCCCTCTAACTCAAGCTGAACTGCTACAACCCTTGACATTTCAAATGCGTTGAATATTTTATCATTCCATTTCTATGGATATGTTTCGTTTAGACATAATCCAAAGTAGCACATCCAGAAATAGAAGAGTTTTGTTTTATTTTAAACTTGACTTGCTGTGTCACACTGCATTTGTTATGCCATTCTGTGTCTCGTAAACAACAAAATACAATGATATGCTTCATAAAATATGAGTTATGCCTTCAAGACTCTGTACAGGATTTTTCCATTTCTAATAGCAATACATGTACGTGTCCTTTATATTCAGCTGGTGGATCTTTGTTTATCATTTCTGGAAATAGGCAAATGGTGAATAACAATTACTATTTGTGACATGCATTCTATCTCTTGCAGAAATATATAGTAACTTGTCGGTCTAAACTCTTGGCTTTATTGCTTTGGTGGTTGGTTTGTTTGTTTGCTTGGGGGATTTTGGTGACGAAATTTTATGTCATTTTTAAACTGCATGATTTTCAGAAGGTGGGTACTTAACATTTCTAAAAGGCAAGCTACTTGTGTCGTAAATGCTTTACTCAAATTTGCTACTTATGATAATCTGGGGCATATATATGATTTACAGCTTTGGCAGGAAAACCATCATGCAACACATTGTTCAGTCATTTTTTTTTAATTATTTTTTTAAAACAAACAGGTAATATACAGCACAAATCCTTCTGTTCATGCAGTCTGCTTTCAGTTGCATCAGAAATTTGTATAATTTCATAACATTGTCAGCTGCTTAGTCTTTATGCTGACAGTATGCAACACTGGCGCCTATGAAGGATCTGATTGCTTTCAATAAGAAAAATTACTTTCTTAGGTACCAGAACAGGCAAAACAGGTAAATAGCCTGAACTTAATTCAAAGTTCACTGACATCAATGAATTTCTCTCCCTTGACTTCTGTTAGGTTCTGAACAAAGTCTTAAGGGAACAGGGCACTAAATGTATTGACATTAATGCTAGCGTTACTTCTATACTATAGATTACGTTAATGTCTGACATTCAAGTCATAATTACATAAATCTGCTCCGCATGTTTGCTTTCATTTTTATAGATGCATCATTGACTTAGAAAACAAATGCACAGTGTTCTGTTTGCTTTAGTATGCAAGAGATCCGAGTGCTTAAGAAGTGTATTTACATTCATTGTTGCTTGTAAAGATGCCATTTATGTGCTAACTCAGTGAGAGGTGTGATAAAGCCAACTGCAAATCAGGGGGCCGGCGCGCGGATGAAGTGGCAGGCAGTCATCTGCGGCTGCTGCGTTTCCCCCCCAACCCCCGGCGGGGGGTTCGCGGAGGGTCTGTAAATACCGGGGGACCGGACTGAGGCCCCTGGGGGGCCGTATCCGGCCCGCGGGACGTAGTTTGAAGATCCCTGTCTCAGATGATAAGAAAATATCATTCCTAAATCCGTTTCATAAGCTAATAAAAAAACCCAAACAACAAAACAACCACAAACAAACAAAAAAAAACCCCAACAACTGAGAAAGAAGGAAGGTGAGGATACTAGATTGCAGATTCCTGGAGACAAAGTAATATATGGGCTGAGCAAAGCCATGGGGAAGATAATTCCAATCAGACAGTTATAATGAGATAAACCAGATGGATATGGTCAAAAACAGTTCTGGCTTCAGGAAATTAAAAAGAAAAAAAAAATTAGGAAGGTTTTAGAAGTATATAATTTAAAGCCTTTATCATGAAAAAGAAAAAAGCTGGAAATAGAGGTAGCAATATTTGGAGGGTTAAGGAAAAGCAGTGTTGGCCATACCTTTATTTCAGCAGTCTATTTGACTCCTCAGAAAGTTTTGGTTTGTTTTTTTTTTTGTTGTTTTTTTTTTTTTTTTTGTGTGTGTGTTTGTTTGTTTGTTTTAAACTACCTTTTTGTTTAAGAGTCAGTTACAACTAATCTAGAAAATACAGTTCTCAATCACTTCAGGTTGCTAAGGGTTCCGTGTGCATTTTGATTTGACTGTTTCCTTTTCTGAGCTGTTCATATAACAATTTGGCTCTGTGATGAAAACCAGATTTCTTTCTAAGGAACAGGTGGAAAGGGAGGGAGGAGAGGTACGGGTTTCTCTTTCTCTGACAGAAAATTCAGATAAATACAATTTTTGTGGTGTTTGAGAATCTACTCATAAGAGATGTTTTCTATGGATAAGAGGCATTGTGATTCTCATACATTTCTTGAGATGAACAAAAAGTTGAAGATCTTACCTAGCATCTCTGAGTATGTCTTACTCAAGGCAAAGTATAAATTTGTAAAAGGGGATTCCTCGTAACCAAAACTTGCCAGATTTTAGACCACTTTCTTTAATTTAAAACCTACCTCAGGGGTCAAGACATAAAGGTGTGTGATATGAAAGTTCAGCAGAAATCTTGCTCACAACACTCATGTTTGCTCCCTGGTATTTCTAACTATGGACCTGCAGTGCAACAGTTTGGCTGGAGCTACAGCTTCAGAAATCCTTCAGACAAATAAACCCAAAGACATGTAGATAGACCCGAGATGTCCAATTTTTGCAAACCCACATGCCAGTATCAATGTCTTACCTAACCCCACCCCCCCTCTGTGGGGTATTAGGGCCATCTGAAGGCAGTGAGGTGCCTGCACTTGTTCCTCCTCAGCCAGCTGCAGGAGCACAGGCACTTAGAATTAGGCTGTGTGCAGGAGGCAGCCCTTCAACCTTTGAATGCCATGGGCAACTTAAACACCTACCCTCTGCCTTTCCTGAAAAGAAGGGAGTGTGCTGACAGGAGTGAAGTCTTCTGTGTCCAGATTTGATCTGTGGGCCACCAGTTGTGCCCTACTGAACATTGTGGGTTTCCTAAACCAAGCATTGACCATGGACTGACTATTTCTTTCTCTGATCTTTAAGTGAGCCTACACGTTGGATTCTTCAGTTCTGCACTATGGGTTTGCAGAGTTTTGTTCTCTTCCAATGTTAATGTGATTGGCACTTTTTCTTTCGTTTACTATTTATAGGGAAGATATTTTTTTGTTTTTTTTATTGGCTTTTGGAAGGATATGCACCATGAGAAAATTTTTGGTGGTTTTAGGGGTTTAGGATTGTTGGGGGCTTTTTTGTGGTTTGGGGGGGGTTTTTTGTTTGTTTGTTTTGTTTGTTTTGTTTGGGGGGGGGGTTGTTGGTTTTTTTTTTTTTTTTTTAGGGTGTTGTCTAGGCAATTCTCCAACTTCCCAGAAACTGTCCTGGTAGATCTCCTAACAGAGTTCTTTCCTCCTAATTTCAGTAAGAAAAATTTTTGACAGCATTTTTATTTAATTTCTGGTCAAAAAGTTATACTTGTCCCTGCTAACAACTTGGGCAATGGATCATTTCTTTGAACATTCCATTTATAACTCCAAAAACTACAGCACAAATTTATCTACTTCTATAGTGCAAAAGCCTTTGGGATTAACGTTGCAAATTAAAAATGAAAATGGACTTTTTTTCACCCTTTCTCCCTGGTTTAACTTCAAATAAAGAGATTTATATAAAAGGTGGATATGCAGGTGGATTTATAGAGTGAACTTCATTAAACTTACCCCAAATTAACTGGGTGGAATGTTATAAAAAAAAAAAAAAAAAAAAAAAGAAGATATTAATAAAATCCCCTGAATGTGATAATAATTTAGCTGTTGCTAAGGAGTGATTATAAACACAGGATTACTCTCTATATTTTAATGTCTATATTTATTCTGTATTATTGTCTGTATTTATATTAAGTTTGATAAGGCATAATCACCTTACCAGTATTACTGACTTTACACCAGTGTATGTAAAATTAGATGGGCAAAATTCAGGACTTAAGCATGGATATCATTAAAAGTTAAACCTACAATTTTGCTAAATGAAAATCATCAGTAGCTGCTCACAATAGTTGCTATCTCCAGGTCATGGATTAAACTGTTTAAGAACAGAAGGAGGCTTTAAAAGTGCTAAATTGTAGTGATTACAACTTCATCTCAAGCAGCAGTTACAAAAGATTGGTGCTCTTTAGGTAGGCAAATAGTGTTAAATTGTAGATCAGTAGAAGCAAGTGTCAATGATGCTCCCCAGCACAAATATGTACTCATTTGTTTGTCTCTACACTGGCCAGCATCTGCTACCCCAAGCTTAGGTCTGGAAGGTGCAAACAGCAAAGGTTTTGACAAATTCAAGTTAGCTGTCAAAATGATGGAAGATTAGATCTCAGCTAGCTAGAGATTAGTATAAGACTACTCTTATTGGTTTTTAAAATGCCTCTCATTCCTAGTCCGTCATAGTAAACCAGCCCATCTTGTCAAAAGTTTCTCTGATGTCTACAAAAACCTGTGAACTTACTTACACTGCTGGGAAAAGTTGCCAAAGTTTGTCTTGCTGGTCTTTATTATTCTACTGTTTCTGTATATGTTGCTGTCATTTCATATGCTCACGTTACCTCTTGCCTTACATTTAAATGGCAGATTGTCTGGGATATGGACATTCCTTTGGTCTTGGTACACACAGTGGCTGACACAAAGGGCTCTGTGACTGAAACTTGTTAGCAGTAATGGAAATGTATCTCATAACTATATGGAAATAACAGTTGAAACAGAGCATTTATGTATGGGCTAACCTTCTCAAGTGTTTTCAGAAGAACTAAAGACAAGCTATTTGTATCATTGAACATAGATCAGAGTTGTCACATATGTACCTCTACCTAGGAAAGTCATTCTAATAGATTCAATCCTAGCTCAGAGCTTGAACACAATACATATTAAAATCTCAGAACTTAACTTTTCTTATGTTTATGAAAGGATAAGAAAAAATCATAGGATCACAGAATGGGTTGGGTTGGGAGGGACTTTAAAGATCATCTAGTTCCACCCCTCCTGCCATGGGCAGGGACACCTTCTACTAGACCAAGTTACTCAAAGCCCCATCCAAACCGTCTTTGAATACTTCCAGGGATGGGGCATCTGCAACTTCCCTGGGCAACCTGTTCCAGTGCCTCCCACCCTCACAGGAAAGAATTTCTTCCTAATATGTAAACTAAATCTACCCTCTTTCAGTTTAAAGCCACAGCCCCTTGTCCTATCATCACACACCCTTGTAAAAAGTCCCTCTCCAGGTTTCAACTTGGTACATTAAGACTAGCTTTATCTTCAGTCTCAAAAGTTTACAAAATAGGATACTGGGGTGAGAGCCGGAGTGCATAAAGTGACTCTGTAGAGTTACAAATCTATGCCATGCTTTTTTTGGGGAAAAAAAAAAAAAGATATAATTTGTGTGCACAAAGGCAATTGATGTTAAATCAGTCATCAAGGTTTTACTTAATTACGGGCATAGAAGCTCCTGTATTTTAAAAAGCCTGATTCAGCACTTGTTTACATGTATAGTACAACGGAATATGGTAGAGAGGAATTATGATTTATAATAGTAAAATATGTTAATACTTTAGAGTGTTAGTGGCCCAGTTCCTGCAGCCTTTGTTGCATGAATGTAGCACAACCCTTCAATGTGTAGAAAACATTTCCATTAATAGAAGAAAAAATATTGTTTATGCTATTCCAATTAACAAATTAAACTTGCCTGTTTAGTTGTATGCAAATCCATCTAGTGAAACCCCTGGCATTAAACACTTCAGTCCTGTTGTTAACAATCTTATATGTCACATTTGCTAAAACCTGTCAATATGTGTGTCATGACTATACCAGTTAAAGAGCTGAGGTATCTCAGCTGAGTCCCGTACAGTGTTAAGAGCTAGGTATAGCAATACAAAATGAACAGGGTAACAATTTATAACTGGAACAGGAAAAAAAAAGAGAATAATTTTTACAGACTGCATTATTATAACACTTGACTTCTACCACTTCTGGCAAAACATGAAAGGAACATGGGGAAGAAGACATGAATACAAGAGCTCAATGTTAAAGGCTATATGTAGACTTGTGGCAGTGGGCGCAGGAAAAAAACACAAACCTTGTTTTAGAAAAATACAGATGGCATTTTTATAGATCCTGACAATAGTGTGAGAAATGCTTTTGGCAAGATCATACTGAAACCTTCGCTATCAGTGTGAAAGATCTGAAAAGGAATGGCAATATACATTAGGGGGAAAAAGTAATTTCAGAGGAATTTTAGGAAGGTGGAATTGAAAGTCTTTGGAGAGGGTAACTGCTTAAATAATATAGCCTTTAGGACGTAAATTACCTGGTGTAGATGCACTTTTTGTCAGTTGGGATTATTTTTAAGATGTAGAAATGTTACTTCAGCACAGGTTGTCTGAGAAGAACAAACTTTCTGATATAGTTTAGGTTTTTAGTTTGCAGTAGCTAACCTGATTTGGGACATACAAGAGAATGTAAGGCAAGTTTTTGAGACAAGTCTGAGACTATGTTGTCATTGAAAATAACATTGGTGGAATATTCAATATATCTTTCTAAAATGACACACACACCCAAATTCTTACCATCCATTCCAAAATGGTAAACTAAAATAGCTTATAGTATTTATGAAGGATACCACATTTTATTTTTAAAACCATGTCGCACTTGCTGAAAGGACCACTGACTGGGTCTATATATTACATGTGTTTATTTATCTTTTTGCAATGCAGTTATCAACTGGGGTACCTGGACAAACTTGTTGTTTTGTGATACTATTTTTCTGGAGATTTTCTTGGGTCTGATAATGTTCTTTGTATTTTCCCTCCTTTAGTCAAAGCTATGTACTTTTAGGAAGATGATCTATGTTCTGTAATATAGAGGTCACTAGGAAAGCTCAGTGTTTGAGGATTTTATTTTGTTCAGAATCAAGCCAAACAGTTAAAATATTCATAAAATAGAAATAGTAATAAAAGATTCAATTAAGGTATGTCAAAAGGTCAGCACCAGAAAGTTCATTTTTTTACAAGGTTGCTGCACATTTTATTCAGGAGAAAATACCTCATAATCCTATTTAATAAAATCATTAACATTAAGGATTTTGTTCACATAACATTTGACCTGAAAGTGAAGTCAAAATTCAGTGGAGTTAAAAAGATAAAATAAATATTTCCTTTAGATCTTGAAACACTGAAAACTTGCAATGTTTCCACCAAAAATTTTATTTTTTATAGCTCTGTCTGGATGAAAGCTGAGCATTTTGATCATCTTTTAGTCACCCCTGGTTGTAGGCTATTCAGTAAACAAGCAGTGCAAACACAAGTTGCTAGCAGACACAGTGGTTTGTGCAGCAATTTGTAGGCTTTGCTTCCAGATCTTCTGGGAACCTCCGGGAGCTTCAGGGTCTGGGCCGGTGCTGCTGGTATGTATCGGTGCAGCTGCTGGTGCTGCTACATAGCTCCTAGAGGCTTTTGCTTCTACTAGCCAAGTTGCAGTTTCTAATAGGGTCTGTCACGTATTGCTGGTCAAAGGGTACTTTAACCTTGGGTCTTCAGCTGACTTCTGAAGAGACTGTGATAAGCCCCATCCAGCTGGTGTTAGGGAGAAACCTGTGGTGCCTCCCAGCCTGGCAGGTAGCTGCTGGGAGCAGCCAACAGGCACGTTATTTTGTGCAGGAGCACGCATAGAAAGGGGTCAGAAACTGCTGCATTCAGCAGTGGTGATGGACCAGAGCAGAGTGCCACCCCCAGCATTTGAGGCAGCACATGCGACGTCTGGAAACAGAATGTAGCTCCCAGGGCCTGTGTGGGCAGACGGAGCATGTGTGAAGATGAAGGGGGTGTCACAGAGTCATAGAATCATTTAGGTTGGAAAAGAATTTTAAGATCATCAAGTCTGGTTGTAAATGTAAACACTGCCAAGTCCACCACTAAAGCACGCTCCTAAGTGCAACATCTACACTTCTTTTAAATATCTCCAGAAATGGTGACACAACCACTTCTCTGGACAGCCCCTTCCAGTGCTTGACACCTTGTAGGTGAAGACATTTTCCCTAATATCCAATCTAAACCTCCCCTGAAGGAACCTGAGGCCATTTCCTCTTGTCCTGTCACTTGCTGCTTGGACGAAGAGACCAACACCCACCTGCCTACAAGCTCCTTTCACGTAGTTATAGAGAGTGATAAGTTCCCTGAACCTCTTTTCCTGCAGGTTAAACAATCTCAGTTCCCTCAGCTGTTCCTTGTAACACTTGTTCTCCAGACCCTTCACCAGCTTTAGTGCCCACACTCCAGAATTTTGATATCTTTCTTGTAGTGTGGGGCCCAAAACTGAAGACAGTATTGAAGTTGCAGAGGGAAGATCACTCCCCTACTCCTGCTGGCCACAGTTTCTGATACAAGCCAGGATGCTACTGACCTTCTTGGCCACCTGGGCACACTGCTGGCTCATGTTCACCCAGCTATCAACCAGCACCCCCACGTCCTTTTCCGCCAGGCAGCTTTCCAGCCACTCTTCCCAAAGCCTGTAGTGTTGCATGGGGTTGTTGTGACCCGAGT
>JAVJGJ010000037.1:86922987-86942232 GCA_035590215.1 Microhierax caerulescens
CAGCTTTCCAGCCACTCTTCCCAAAGCCTGTAGTGTTGCATGGGGTTGTTGTGACCCGAGTGCAGGACCTGGCACTGGGCCTGGTTGAACCTCACACAATTTGCCTCAGCCCACTGATCCAGACTATCCAGATCCCTCTGCAGAGCCCTCCTACCCTCAAGCAGTTCAACACTCCCACCCAGCTGGATGTCATCTGCATGAGGGTGCACTCCATTCCTTCATCCAGATAATTGATAAAGATATTAAACAGAACTGGCCCCAGTACTGAGCCCTGGGGAACACCGCTTGTGACTGGCACCAACTGGATTAATTCCATTCACCACAACCCTTTGGGTCCAGCCAGCCAGTTTTTCACCCAGTGCAGAATACGTTCTTCCAAGCAATGAGCAGCCAGTTTCTCCAGGAGAATGCTGTGGGAAACAGTGTCAAAAGCTTTACTAAAGCCCAGGTAACCCACAGCCTTTCCCTCATCTAAGTGGTTCACATTGTCATAGAAGATCAGGTTAGTGTCCTTGCCTATAGGAGGTGTATGTGGGCTGAAAGACTGTCACCAGGTTAAGGATCTGCAGGGGGAGGTGAACTCATTGAGCAGCTCCAGAGAAAATGGAAAGGAGATTGATGGGGCCTTTAAAGAGACCCTGCAGAGACTGAACCCTTAACAGCAAAAAGAATGTCAGTGAGAGACTGTGGACAGTTGCAGGCCAATGAATAGTGTCTGACACAGTAGTCTGTGATGGATAGGTAGCATCTCAGCAGGGGAAACAGACAGGGAGGAAGAGGAGTGAGTTGCCTTCAGTGTGAAGGAGCAGCTCAGATGCATAGAGCTCTTTTATGGGATGGATGATGGTCTGGTGAGCACTTGTGGGTCAGGATCTAAGAAGAGGCCAGTGAGAGTAACAACAGCAGGAGGAGATTGTTACAGACTACTGGTCAGGATGAAGAAGTGTGAAAAATCTTCTTTAAATGACTACAAGGAAGTCTTGGGATCACAGATGCTGGTGCTCATGGAAGACCTGAGCATCCTTCACACCTGCTACTGGGAAACATGATGGGATATGAGGAGTTGACAAGGATAACTTCTTGATACACATATGGTTTAGCTCAGCTAGGTGTGACACAGCTGGATCTACTGTTCACTGGAAAGAGGTGCTGACTGGGGATGTGGCAATGGCAGCCTGGGCTTCAGTAACCATGAAATGGTGGATCTGAAGATGTTGAGGGAGAAAGGAGAGTCATAGAGTCCAGACCCTTGGTGACAGGCAAGCAGACTAAAGTTTGTTTAGGGAACTGGTAGGTAGAATCACTTGAGGATCTACTGTAAAAGGAAAAAGATGAGGGAAATGGTCAGGTTTAACATTTTAGCACTTTAACAGTAGCATCCTACAGGCACAAAAGTTGTCCATACTAGTACGCAGGAAAACAAGTGGACATATCAAAATACAATATTTATTTAATCAAGGAACACCCAGAAGAAATCCAATGCAAATAAAACCCCCACAAATAAAGCAAGAAACCAATGAACCAAGACAACCCCACCATACCCCCAAACCAGCACACATTAAGTGGAAGCAGGAACAGATTACAGATGAGGATTTCAGAGCTTTGCCCAGGAATGTAGGTTTGCAGTTTGGAAAACAAAAGCTTACATGGAGTTGATACTTGCAAGAAGCGTCAGTGACAACAAGAAGAGCTTCTTCCACTGCTACATTAGTCATTAAAGGCTGAATAAGGAAAATATGAGACTGTGGCTGAATGACATGGTTGATTTAGGGACAGAGGGCACAGATAAGGCTGAGTTAGTGCCTTCTTCAGTCTTCACTGGTGTGGTCTATCAGGCCTTTACACTTAGTGAAAGGTTTGAAGGAGGAGAGGAAATACCAGCAGTGAGTGAGGATCAAGTCAGAGACTGCATGTGAGAACTTCACCTGTATGTGTTCCCGAGACCTGACAGGCTGAGTCTGAGAGTGCTGAAAGATCTGGCAGGTAAACTAGCAATGCTGCTTTCAATCCTCTTTTAAAGGTCATGAGGATCAAAGAGATCCTCAGTGACTGAAGGAAGGAGAATGTTGCACCTCTTCAAAAAAAAAAAAAAAGGGAAAAAGAAAAATCTAAAGAAGAGTCTAGGGAACTACATGTCATCTTCACTCAGATTAAGATAGTTGGCATGGATTTAGCAAGTATCCTTGTGTCCAGTTTAGAAAGTTTCTTTCTGGGTAGGTAGCAAAAGATAGATAGATGGATGCATAGACAGAGAGACAGATTAAAAAATCTTGTTACCTGGTTGGTCTCAGAGGGTCATATACCACCTGGAGATTAGTAATAAATGGAGTACCACAGGGATCTGTGCTGGCATTTGACCAGTTTAATGTCTTTTGCAATGAAGGGCACTAAAATGACCAAGGGATTGCAACATCTGACATGTGAGGAGAGGCTAAGAGAACTGAGACTGCAGAAAAGAAGGCTGGGGGATCTTATCAATGTCTATAAATGCCTGATGGGGAGTGTAAAGAAGACAGAGACACACTCTTCACAGTGGTGCCCAGTAACAGGACAAGAGGCAATAGCCACAAATTGAAATGCACAAAATTGTATTTAAACATAAGAAAAAAAAAAATTATGGCGAGGGTGGTCAAACATTGCAATTAGTAGATAAGATGTGGAATTTGAATATCAGTCCTTGGAGATGTTCAAAACCCAGCTGGACATGGTCCTGGGCAAACTGTTCTAGCTGACCGTGCTTTGAGCAGGAGGGTTGGATTAGATGATTTCCAGAGGTGTCTTTCAGCCTCAGTGATTCTGTGACCTGGGGAAGGATGTTCCAGCTGGATATGAGGAAAAAAAAATTCTCCTAGAAGATCAGCAGTGAAGAAGGCTGCATGGAAAGGTGGTGCAGCCTCCATTCCTTAACACACTCGAGACCCAACTTGTTAAAGCTCTGAGAAATTATCCTGATCCGATGTCACAGCTTTGCTTAGGAGTTTGGTAAGAGGCCTTCTGAGGTCCTTTCCAACCTGAATCATATTGTGAACTTTTCAGTTGCTATACATCATCAGCTGTGTGATCTGTTGAAAGAGGAGAGACGGAGGTTTATGGCTGCACATGGACAATGTTTTAACCAGCGTCTATATCAGCAATATTTCTTTTTCCTAGGCTGTGAGATTGATTCCTCATCCGACTCTCTCTGCTTATATGGTTTTAGTTTAGCCACCTGCAAAATCAAGATATTTTAGTGCTTTTTTTCCTTCTTTTCTGCTACTATTTTTTCGTCCACTGAAGATAGTATAGGATTTGAGAACAGAGAATATTCATGAATAAAAATCCACAACTTCTCAGCTGCTATCTGCAGAGCTCAGGTACCTGAAACTGTCATTCAACACCTCGTTAAATCTACATCTAAGCCTCAGACTTCTGAGTTAAAAAAATCTGAGGCCACATGCTCCGAACGCTGATTCCATATGAAATGGTCCATCTGGTTTAAGTATGTTCAGAACTATTCCTAAGTTAATTTTTCACTGATAAGCTCTTTCTGGTAGTCCGTCTTGCAGCACCAGGACAGCATCACATAAACTCTTTATTTCATTTTCAGGTTGTCCCTACACAAATGGCACAAATGCCAGCAAACCATCAGTATCAATTTTTCACCGAAGAACTGGCAGCAGTCATTATGGAACCATGACCTGATCATACAGAATAAGCAGATTTATTTTTATGATTTTTTTTTTTTTTTTGGGGGGGGATACAGGCTTCTATAGAAATTATGAAAGAGAAGATACTGTGTAGATTTCTGACATATCAGTAATGTATGACAAAATCATGTAAAGAATAGTTAAAGATAATCTTAGTAAGCGATAATTTACTGTATTTATACTTATACACAGACTTAAAGAATGAAATAATATCTGAAAAGTAGGAAGCTATTTGTACCTTTTTGTACCAGAAACTTAACCTAGAATTTCTTGTCTGTTTCATCATACTCATCTAGGAATCAAAATTGTCAGCCTTGACTCCAGATTAATATTTTCTTTTGGTTCTCTTTTAGAAGTCTTTTAGGAAAATCCTCCTTTATTTTTAGATGTGAAACTACTAGTAATACAATGAAAACATTTAGAGCTTAAGGTTTTGGGGTTTTTTCGTTGTGTCAATTGAGAATTTTTAAATCTATTTTCATGTAAGAGATTGAATTGAGAATCTCTTTTTTGGCCTCTCTTAGGTCTTGCCCGTAAGTTTCTAAAGAGATTTTAATTTTCAAATCATCTTTTTTTTTGCAGCCATAAATAACTTAGTAGAGAACAGTGCTGAAACTGATTTTTTTTTTTCAAGTAGAGATTCAACACTAGTACAAAGTATTAATGCCGACCACATATGCTTACATCAACAGATTGGCAACTCTGACTGTCACACATTGCAGGCAGCTGGAAATTTCTTCTACCTTGACATTGCTAAGGTTGATACTAAGGCTGAGAAAGTGAGTTTCGAAGTTTGAGACTCTATTGCTCTTTGAGATGGAATGGAAAAGCTTGTGATATCTTGGTATATATTATTATTGAGGTGGTTTACCACAAAAGAGTAGGGAATAATACATCAACTCTTTTCTTGAAGTTGTTTCCATTATTCTAGGGCTAGAGTTTGTAAGAGTTTGAAGTTGCCTTCACCAAGACAAATATTTCCAGTTTGTTCTATATTGTAGGAACTTAAGTTACAGTACACTTTTTTTCAGTACTTGTGTCTCATTATGATCTATTTCCATTTAAATCTACAACTATAACCCTGCATCATCTGTTCCATGATAAGGGGAAAGGATGATAGGGTAATCATAAGGCAGTGAGGAAAAGATGCAGTAAGCAGTACCCAGATACCCAATGGCTACTTCAGAAGTGCTACTTCATACCTCTGCCAGGTTCAAATGGAAGCTTTTGTGAAGAAAAATGGAGCAGAAACATTCACACAAAGCTACGACAGCGTGTACCTTTAGCACCCTGCAGAGATGAAGAGATTTTTCAGCTCTCAGTTCAATTGTCTGAAAATGTATTTTGCATAATTAATAGGACACCTTCAAATTTCAGGTTTGCATCAATTGCAGTTTTAAAAAATACATAGAAATGGCAAGGCTGCAAAAATATTTACATTTTAAAATGCCAAGCTGAAAGACTTTGGTGACACCTTAAAGTAACATCCTGTAACGTGTCAGAATTTTTAAGTGTAAAACCAGTTTTAAGAAATACTAAGGAAAAAGATGAAAGCATTTAATAGTTAAAAAGAGAATTTAAGTGAGAAACATAATGGCAATGATTCTTTGGCTAATCAACTTCTGGTTTACTTGATCAATGTTCATGTTTGATAACCAGGGCAGGGCTACTTCATAACCCAGCAGCATTATATGGACTACTAAGAGTCTTAAAAACCAGAGGCTAGGAATTGGAGTCAAGTATAGAAAGAAATTAATCTTTTAATTTGTTTGGCTTTTAAGAACATTGAAGACATGTTTTGGAATTGGGGAACTGTTTAAACTGCTTCTTTGCTCTGTCCCTACTGGATGTAGACTCCAGTTCCTACTTCCCCTGCTATACTGAGTATCTTCTGCTATGTAACCCATGTTCTGTTTTTCCCCAGCGTTGTACCAGTATCAGCATCAACTAGTGTAAGCTGTAGTGTCAACCCTGACTTCAAGCCAGCTCAGTCCAAAGAGAAACCTCGAAGACAAATAACCAAAAGCAAGACTGCATGGAACATGTGCAGCTATATTTTTTTATTATTATTATTTATTTCTCAGAACCTTTCACTTCCCACAATTTAGCCAAATTTTCATGGGAGTCATAATTTTTATTTTCTGTGCCATGTTTAAAGTTCTGGAATGTAAGGCCCTCTGTTGAAAGGGGCAACTTTTCAACAGTGTTGGGTTTTTTTAACATGAACAAAAATATGTATTTTGCACCAGCCTTTGCTGAGTAATTACATTACTATTCTGTGTTTCCTGAATAGATAAGTAGAGAAAAAGTTAACTTTTCCCACAAAGTAGCACATATATGATATTTTTTAATGTTTCTGAATTCTTAAACAATTTAACACACTTCACACTTTAAGACAAATTTAATACGAACTTCCAGTGACAGAAGATTATATGACCACTCACATCAGTTCAAGGAAGTGAATTTTCACTGTATTTTCCAGTGCTTTCAAATACATCAGTTACAAGCAACAGAAGCTGTGTGCATTTTTTTCTCCATCTCATATTCTGCAATACACTCTTAAGTAGTAACAATATACAGTGGCTTTGTAGAGGTAGAATAAATGTACAAAGAAGCAAGGTTAACAGAGCTATTGGCAAAGCACATTTGTGTGTATGTGTAATATTTAATGTAAATTATTCACGTAAAGGCTAATCTTTGTTTTCAGAGTTATTTCAAATGCATATTTTAAATGCCTTGGATATTTGATTAAAGCCAGCATTTGAATGGCACGCAATAGAAAAATAATGAAATCATAGAACAATCCGTTAATTTTCACCAAATTTATTGACTGTGCCAATGCTATTTTTTTCAGGAGAAGAGAAGTAGAACACAATGTATTATCTATTGCAGATAGAACTCAAAAATAGACAGTCTGAGATAAATCTCCTGACAATAATGCCAAACAGGAAAAATGGATCCTCTCCAAAAAAATACTACAGAAGTTAGTAAGCTGTATATCAGATATTGGTTATCTTATTCACTGCTCTTTGCCAAAAGAAAAACTTAAGTAAAGGACAGCAGCATTTCTCATTATTTAGTAAACAAACAAAAGGAACAAACAAGCTATTCAACATATGCACAAAGTATTGTGCAGAGACATCTGGATTGTATTTGGATATGTAATTGAATAAAGATTTCAAATATAAACAAAGATTCTCCTTTATTACTCATTAGATTGAAGTAGATACGGCCAAACTCTTCACTGAAACAACTTAAATGACACTTTCATTCCCTTTTTTCTGTAAGGAGAATATATTTTAATTAAATTCTCTGACAATTGAATTACAAGAATATGGTGAACAAATAGCATCATCTGAGTAGTTTATTACAGACGTTTGGTTTTAAGTGTTTGCGTTACTTGTTTCTCATTTGAAAAGTATTGTGTGCTAACTAGCTTACTTGATGTGGAGTCTTACTGTTATATGTATGTATGTAGGTATATGTATGATCTAATAATGGCTAATGAGGAGGTCTGAATATATTACTTTGTTTTGGTCATGAGATAGTTTGAAATATACTGTGTTTTGAGCAGCATTTAACTTAAAATGTCAACCTTTCTACATAAGTGACTAATCTCAAGTGAGATGTAATAACCAATTAAGTTCTACTGCAAATGCCACCAAAACAGACAATTTAAGAAAATCCATTTGAGCTTGAATCTGCAGTATGTCAAGAAATATGCTTGTGGTCAAGTTTTTCTGTTTTAGTGGGAGTGTTCTTTAGATTCAGCAGCACTGATTATTGCAAATGCAGTATATGTAGGATGAGATCAATAATTTGCCATAGGGTGTGTATTTAACATAATCTTTCCTGTCTTGCTCTTGATAAGAAAGAATATTTTATTTATCGGTCTGCATATCCCCTAGATTAGAAAATACAGGGTTTGCCTCCTCTCAGACAGAAAGAAAAAATACACATTTGGAATTTCAATCCACTTTATCTCAGTTCTATCAAGAATTGGCATCATTTCACGGGAAAGGATCACTCAGACTTTTGATGGCCTAAAGAACATCCAACAAACCAATTGCTTTAAAGTATTACACACTCCATTTTTGGTTCAGTGCTGCAGCTGCTTACGATATCCCAAATATAGAAAACTGTCTGATGCACGTCTACCAACTGGTAAATACAGAGGTACAGTACCATTGTACAAAAGGACAGTGAGGCTGATGCTTAGTTAAGATTTTTCAGTGAGGTGCTGTATAGTTGCAATGCTTTTGTTATGCAGAAGTTTAGCTAATGTGACCTCAGCAGGTCTGGCCTTAAACTGGAATTGACTGAGTTCCATCCTCGTCTCACCCAGCAATCTGCTTTGCTGGTCTGCTAGAGATCACTTAGTCTTGCTGTGCCCCTCCTCTTTATTTATCTTTTTATATTGAAGACTGTTCTGTTAATGTTTGAACAGTTCCTAAGGTTATATAATCTTGATCTTAATAGAATTTCTTACACCCTACTGTAAAGAGCATACAGTGATTGACAGAGCATTAAAACTTTAATTTGCCTTGCAAAGATGTCATAAGACATCACCAACCCAATACCCAGCATACAGTTGTCTGCCCCACACTGAAGCAAGAGGAAAAATATATTTTACCTGAAGTATTTCTTTAATGACTTCAGTATCATTTTAGAAGGCTGGCAAAAAATTCTTCTGCTTGATCATGGTAATCAACATTGCACATGATTTGGTAAGTTAAAAGGTTTTGCAATGTAGCATTCAGAGAAAATGAATACCACAGTTAATTTTAAGACAACACTCAAGCTATAAGTTTCTGGTGCTATTTTATGCCACTGAGCAAATGAGGAAAAGCAAAAATAAAACAGCAGAAATGTAAGTTGTTTATTAACATCTGTATATGGAAAACATGTCCTTTTTCACAAAATGCTTGAGGAAATCTAAAATTTTTCAGGAAATAAAATAGTCAGTGCTCTCATTTAGATCCACTGCTAACACATGCATTTGCTAGTTTAGGAAAGAAACTAAGTTTATTCAGGATTGTCTAAAATATTGCCTGTTTCTATGTATCCTTTAAGTGCAGTATGGAGAAGGGAGCAATGATGAACCCTGATGAATGTGTTTTTCCCCAAGATTGCTCTCCTTATTACTCTACTGCACACTCAATGAATCAGACTGCAGGTGAAAGAAGTAGGAATCATCTTATGCTATATGGGTTTTTCTGGTTTTCTTTGTTTGGTTTTGTTTTGTTTTGTTTTTTCTTGTGCAAAACAAACACACTGATGATGTTTTAAACATTATCCCTATTTTCTGTATCAGGAATGGAACTAATATACATCTTCAGTTCATGTGGTATTGTGTAACATTGGGCAGGAACAACAAGGAAACTAATTTGAGAGCGATACTGAGCATTTGATAATAACATGCAGCCCTTATAGTTAAAGTATGTCTTAAACAGAGCAGAATAAATAACAATTTGTAAACATCTGTCTCATTAGATTTTGAGTTAACAAAGTTAGGTGAAAGCATTTGGTTTGGTCCCATTTTATGCATATTACACAAACAATGAATAATAGACCTCTACAACACAGCAAATAATGCTGTGTTTGTTCTTTATTTTTAGTTGGAGGCTTAAAAATATGGAATGGAAGGTGGTTTGTTGTATAACCTTCTTTACATAACTGCCAGAGAATTATTCATAATCATATATATAGTAGTTACAAAGAGGCATTTTTTTCTTATCATTGTTGACTTTTGAAGGGCAGCTTAAAGCATTTGTGCTCAGACAGGCTTCCTGCTGAATATTTGATGGCTCTGCTAGCTAATACAGCCAGCAATTCAGTGTCATGGTCTTTGGATTGCTTTACTTGGGGAACAAGAGAAAGGGGAATGTGTTTTGTTCAATTGCATGTTTCGAAATCATAGGATATTAAATGTTCTTTGGTGAGGAATGTCAAACAAAATTAGTTATTTGCTTAATTATGATCCAAGGCCCTACAGTTATTCTCTTGGACAGCTTTATAGAAAGTTTTTGCTTTCTGGCTCCTGGGGTTCCCTGTATTCAGAGAGAATACGGACATTGCTATATCCTTCACTACCTAAGAGACTTAGTTTTGTCTCATTGCTTTGGGAACCTAACTCTGTACTGTGGAAAGCTAACTAAGCATTTATTTAATGTGAGGTTTGATGGTTTGATTTTTGTTTTTATGATTTGGTTTTCAGGCCTAAAAATCATCTTTTTTCCATGGCAATGAGATCAAGGCACACATCTAGTACCTAAATCTAGGCTTTATTTTAGAAACTCAGACCTGCAGAAAGAATAAGATTTATCAATTAATTCCATGCATGAGGCTGGCTGTGTTCAGTAGCACTGAGTGATTAACTGGAGGTGCTTCACAAGCCTGACGCAATAATCACAACTCAACCTGGAGAATGGAATAAGCTATTCTGCCTGATGGCTATGTCTGATGAAAGGAAGAGGCACATGCATAAATTCAGGGATGCCAGAAACCTCCTTTAAGTTATATATCACTCTTTAGCTTGTGTTGGGTGGTGAGTGAGAAAGTCGGTGTGTCCCTTTGCCAGACTTGTCCAGGAACAAATACACCAGTTGTTTGTAGTAAACCAGAAAATAAAACACATAAATGTTCCTATACCACACCTCAACCTAACATGTAGGTTTGTGACTTCATTTGACCCTCTAGTAAGATAATGACTGCGTTTAGCCACACTGATATACGTTCTCTTCCGTCCTGGGATGGAGTGTAACCTCACAAAAAAGGACAATTGTATTGATAACTTCCTAAATGTAGTATTTTGGGGTTGGTTTGGTTTTGGTTTTATTCTTGTTTTGGCAAAGTAGGCTGTGTATTGCAGCCAGAAGGTCCCTTCAAAGACAGGATGACTGCATGTGCCCAGTGGGTCTGAGTTATCACAAGAGCTGCATACTATAGTTGTATTTCCTGTCTTTCATGAATTACAATTTTTAAGGATTTGCAAAATAGAAAATTTAATTCCTTTGAGTTGGGGGGACTGACTTTTTTGGGTGGGTTTTTTTGTGTTTTTTGTTGTTTTTTTTTAAGGGACTAATATTTTGGAATCACAGGATTTTCTGTTTGGTTAGTTTTACTTCTAACATTTGGGAACTATGATTTGTAATAATTGGTGGTAATGTAGACAGCTCTCATGGTTTTGAATTGAGCTAGTATGTTTTGGTAAAGGTAAAAGGTGTTGTGCAATTCTTAATGATAATGCTTAGAAATGCTTTGATTCAAAGTTGCTGACAATCTGTATGAAAAAATTGCACATATTGTCTATTGCCTGCTTCCAGAAATCCTGAAAATGTAATTACATTTAACATTGCCATAACCATCTCTGAGATCTATATTTGCTGAAGATTTCTCCTTTTCTTATTCCCTGAAACTCCTGTGAACATTTTGCTGGAAACATTTTACCACTTTCTCCTCCATCAAGCTGTTCACGTTCTGGAAGTCTTCAGTATGGTGTTGTGAAATCTGTAGGTAATAGGCATCATGCATCCCATAAGAAACTGATATTTCTAGTCAGAAGAACTAAAAAAAAAAAAAAAAAAAATGAAGGATGACAAAAATATCTGTCAGTTGGGGAATTTAGCGCGTGAAAGCTGAGAGACCAGCACTGCATCACTTAGTGACGTAACACATAAGACTTACTTAGGATGGGACTAGTGGGTGAGTGAACGCTGTTCAGCAACACCTGGAGATCTACCAGTTCCACCTCTCAAGGTTCAGTCCCCCAGCCCTGTTTAGACGAACAGCAGGGATCTACGGGAACTGGACACTTGCTCCAGTTCCTCAGTGTACCCAACTCCTGGCTGTTGGTCCATGTTTCCATCTCAGGCTCAGCCCCAACTTGTTTCTGGAAGTCCATGAGTGGAGCAAGTTCCTCCTGCATGTCTGAGGACTTCCTGTTTTCACTATTTATTGCTTTCTGTATTAGATTGTTGGCACAAGCCACCAATGCCATCGCATTTTTCCAGATCTAGGAAAATAGGGAGACTATCTGTCTACAGAGGACCTCATCCACTCGGGCTCCCTGGTCAAGTAGCCTATAGCAGACCTCCACTATAATGTCACCTATCCCTGCCTCTGCCCCATTCTCCCTTAAATCCTGAGCCATAAGCCCTTGGTTGGCTCCTCATCCATCCCCAGATGGAGCTCTATGCACTCCAGCTGGTGATTGACATACAGGGCAACACCCCCTCCTCATCTTCCCTGCCTGTCCTTCCTAAAGAGCCTGTATCCTTCTGTTCCAACACTCCAGTTGTAAGAATCATCCCACCTGTTTCTGTGATGCAAATAAGATCGTATCCCTGCAGGCGTGTGCATGCTTCTAACTCCTCCTGCTTATTCCCCATGCTATGTACATTTGCATTGAGGCATTTATGTTGGGGCCCTGATGAAGTTGACTGGCTGGCTGGAGCAGCTGGGATTCCTTTTTGTCACAGCCCTCTCCAAACCATCAAGCTGCAACAAGGTATTTTACCACCTCATACTAGCACACTCTTCATCCCAGCCCCTCTGCTGCCTTCTCCTCATCTCTCCTCCTCACTCAGGGCATGCTCTCTCTCCTCTTGCTTCTTGCTTCTTCCTTGGCTGTCCACCCCCTTAACAGAACCACCCACAGCTGCACTTTATCCACATCAGCCAACCACCCACCCCTGAAGCCAGCCCACAGCTGTATATTATCCATGTTAATTAACCCAGCTTCATTCCACTACAGCTTTTTACTACTGTTTAGGTGCTCTCTTGCTGAGCTACAATCCCTCTCCAGGCTCAGGCCATCTCTAGCTGGCATTGGCATCAAACTCATAGGAGTGGGATGGATTGGGGTTCCTCTCCCCTGACAACGTTGGTTTAAAGCCCTCTTCACCAGTTTGGCAAGCCTTTAACCAAAGATATTCTTCCCCTTCTCTGTCAGATAAACCCCATCAGCCTGCAGTAGACCAGGTTTCTCAAACAGGTCTAAGTAGCTAAACCCTTGACTCTGGCACCAGTTCTGTAACCATTTGTTAATTTGCCAGTTTTTGCTGACCCTTTCAAACCACTTCCCTTTGACTGGGAGGATTGGTGAAAAAACAACCTATGCTCCAGAGTCTCTTACCACTGCTCCCAGGGCTCTGCAATCCCTCTTGATGATCCTCAGACTGTTCCAGGCTGTATCATCGGTGCCTACGTGAAACAACACTAGTGAATTACAGTCAGTGGACTGTAGCAGGCTAGGTAGTGCTTTGATAACATCCCTGATATGAATCCCTTGTAAGCAGCGCACCTCTAGAAAGCACACCAGGTCAGCAAATGGGTGCTTCCTTGCCTTTTAGAAAAGGGTCACTTACCATTATCACCTGTCAATTTTTCGTAGTTGATCTGGTTGTTATACAAGGAGCAAATCAGACTTCTTTATTCTGCTCCAGTATCTTTCCTGATTTGATGGGTCTTTCCTATTCAGCTGGCAGAGCAGCAAAGAGGTTCTAGAAGGGCACCTCAGGCTTCAAGGGAAGTCTCTTAATCCTGCAGGTCCTTGCCGGTACAGTCTTCCATTCTTTTGCATTATTGGTTCCTCCCCCTTTTGTGTGTGCCAGTGGGAGAGGTTTTGGCTGTTTGTCCGTGGGCCGTGGGTCCACTGCAGACTATGCTTGGAACCAGCTATCTAACTCCTTGTCAGCAGCTCTGATGTTATCCTGCCTCCTCACCACCTTCTGCAGCTCAGCCACTGGCTGCTGGAGGTCCTCCACCTGGGCACACCTTTTGCAGGCAGGTCCATTGCCTTTCCCTGCCCCAGTAGAAAGGTCTAGACCCTTCCTTCAGCCTGAGGTCTGCACTGCAGCCTCTGCCTTCAGCAGCTCTGTCTGGGTGGAGACATTGGCCACTACCAGGGTAGATGGAGAAGACACCCCAGCCAGAGCTGCACCGTTATCTCTCAAACAAGTGCCCACCATTCTGCCATGAGGGTAGACTTTCTCCATATCTAGGGTTGCCACTGGATTTTTTATCACCCTTTGGTCTCTTTTCCCAAGCTTGTTACAAGGGTTTGAAGTGACATGTAGTTTAGGTTCCACTTATCTGAACAATGCATTTTTGTGGGCTTCTTGTGACAAGAACAATGAATGATGGTGCCAGTTACTTTCCAAAGAAATTTTTCTTCAATCTATGATATCTGGGCAAATGTTACTGCACCACATCAATCTTCTTTGCTTTCTGATGTCTTTGTGTCTGAGAGAAGCCAGTAAAAAATTAAGATGCTTTTGTATTTAGTATGTGTTACCAGTGATACCAGAACAATAACAAACTCAGTATTATTTTCTCTGCTTCTCCTTTGCCCAGTCATCTTGGTCCATCCTTGGGTCCAGCTTTCAACTGAAAGGTGTGAAAGGGGAGCCAAGAACTTTGAAAAAATTACGGACTTAATAAAAGCATGCAGGCAGAGAGAAGAATTGGTATATCTGTAAAATAGCAAAGGATTTTGGCCAAGATTTGTGGCAGGAAGATGAATTTAGATTTCTGACCTCAAATTATGAGGCTTCTAGAATTCTCTTGCATAAACAGGAGTGAGGGATGCTGATGTGCACCTGGTTTCTGAGCAACTGACTGAGTTTTCAGTATGTTTGGTATTGCTTACCCAGAGTTAACACCCTAGATATTAAGAGGCTAAGGTGCTTGGGACCATGGCTGGAATCTTTGCGGTGAGTGTAAACAACTTTTGTGTTGTTGAAGAGAGGGAAAAAGGAAAGTGCAACATCCTTTTAGAACTGCTTACTCAGATAATCCCTGGTTTACTTACTTGGATTGTGACCAGGTGTATTGTTTCAAGAGCACCTTGAGGCTCTAACAGAAGTGCTCAGATACATCTGGGGCTGGTGAGGCACCTGTGCCCTCGGCGGTGTGCCTCCCCCTGTGCTGGAGCAAGGGGCAGAAAGCAGCACCATTGCTCTGTGCTACGTGGAGGCAAACAGCATCTGGTCACACGCTTCTGCTTGCTACTCCTGCTTTGTCGGGGGAGTAAGAGAAGCTTGTGGAGGGGAGGGAAGCCTGAACGAGAAGCTGTGAGGTGTGTGACTGCCTCTGATTATTTCCCTCTCTCCGCTCTCCTCAGTGCCTGTATCTGGAAATCTGAACAGGGAAGTTTTCTGGTTTAAGACATATGAGAAAGTTTGTTTCATATGCTCTTCTGCTATCCCCAGCTGGGCTTCTATCATGTACCTAAAACCAGCATAAACTTGGGAGCTGATAGTATGAAATGATCGGTGTAATTAAGTATAATTTCAGATGTATTCTAAATATATATCTCATCTCATAGTCATCTGGTTTTTATGTGTCTTTGTTACTAACAGAACTATCCCATGTCATCCAGATTTCACGTTTATTAAATTACACTTCTAAACTGCTACCAGCCAAGTTTTAGGTTTGCTGTCACTGTGGCTTCTTTTATACCTCACAGGGATGAGCTACGTGCTTTACTGACAATAGCACAGTGAAATGCACATCAGGTTTTTTCAACTATTAGTAAACACTTAGTCAACAACTAAATGAGATGGGTAAATATACCCAGGCTGACATTTTTTTCCCCAATGGCTAAAGTTATACCTGTTTATCAATATACTGTTTAGAAACATTGCAAAATATCATATGAGCCTGATACTACTCTGCCTTTCAATCTTTTATTCAGAAAAGTCACCCAAATTAGTCAAACTTCTATGCTATATTTCAAAGACTATTTTGGAACACAGATATTTCCCTCATTTCAAAGAAGCTAACCTCATCAGCAGAAAGTCAGTAAAGATTTATCTGTATTGTCTGCATTCCCAAATGTGTTAGAAGTCTGACTCTGCTCATGCCAATGGCATCTACTGGAGATAATGAAAGAATCTATGGGGATAGATTGAGCATGAAGATGAGGCATACACCACTGCCACAATATTATGACAAATTTCTGATTTATGTATGCTTGTTCAAATGATAATGCTTATAGTATTATTTTTTCCTTCAATTATCTCTTGAAACTCTGATCACAAATTAAAGTTGTTAAGAAGGTGACAGAAATGTATTTTATGGGTCAGGTCATGAAATAAACCCAACAAACAACCATCAAGCCCTTATTTACAAATGGGAATGATCAAAACAAAGCATAAATTAAGTTTGTTTAGGAATGGTGACTGAAGCTTTATCTTTGCTATCTCAGATCCTGGCACTGTTCTGTGGACACCCACTCCTCATTGCATGTTCTCAAAATGACAACTTGAAATATCTTCATGTAGCTGAAAAACCCCATCAAGTATGGCTTCATACAAAACATCTCAGCGCTGCTGTTTTACTACAGGTGTATTTAGCTTCATGGGTAAAAGTCATCTAAGTTTTTTGTTTTGTTTTTTTTAATCCTTATTCTGTTGGGAATCTGCCCACACACCATCACATTTTGCCTTAGCTAGGTTAGCCCTGCTTTTGGAGTGAAAGTCTGCTGGCAGGCTACAGCCCTAAACAGATGTAGCAGATCAAAGAATACATGTCAAAAGCATCATTTTTCATTGTTAATAGATTCAAACACATGGACATATCTTCTGCAGCTCTGAAAGACAAGAATCCCGGACTTGTCACTGTAGAAACGAATCAGTGGTTTTCACTGGCTGCAGAATGCCTCTTGCAGAACTGGAGCAAGTTAAGGGTGAATGAGAACAGCGTATATAAGCTCTCACACCCAAAACTATGCAGAAGGAGCTAATGCCCTAAGAACGCCTTTTACCCTGACGGTATATCAGAGCCTGCAAAATACCAACATTTTTATATGCAGGCACCTGGTGCAGCAGGGAACTTATTTTTCATGTTTTCTTAGGATACTTAATTGTGACAGTCAGCTTCAAAATGAAAAAGAAAAAGGTAATAGCTGAAAACTAAATAACCATTCCTATAGTTTTTAAGCATATCATTTGAATCATCAGCTCTAGACATTTAAATTGAGACGCATTAAACTGGTTAATGTGCAGAATGATAACTAAACATCTGACCACCTGGTTGATTAGCATTTAGAAAGAAATTGTACAGTTGAGAAATAGAAACCAATTACAGACCTTAAGAAAGACTACGAAAGTCACATATCTTGTAAATATGAATGTGAGCAACTTAATAAAAATACATTTTTGCCAGCTGTTTCCAGATTTGCTAAATCAAAGTAAATGGATTTTAAAAGCCACCTAGCAGATGGAAGGAAAATGCTCACATTTCCTTAAGTGTTAATGAAATTTAGTTATAGCAAAATTGGAGAAAACAAGGAATAGATACACAGATTTTAATGGTTATGTGAAACCAACAGCTGTCACAGTAAGGTACTGAAATGTAAAAAATAAAAAAAGGGAGAAAATAATAAATGACAAAAGAGAACAGGTTACATCTCTACTTTTCTTAACAAAAAATTGGCAAAATAAAAAATGTGGAAAATGTTGATTTTCGTTTTTCAGATCTGTGGTAATGAGTGCCATTTTTTGTTAGGCAGTTGTTATAATGCAGTGCAACTAACTCTTAAATACAGTACTACTGAGACTGGTAATGATTCAAATGATAGACATAAATTCACTCAAATTGATACTTAGGGCATTGATAAAGAAGGCCAACAGCCTGAAACATTTTAAGTGTTCATTTCAAAAGTTTTAGCACAAAGAATTTTGTTTCCCTACAGAGATCTTCATGCAGTTATTAGAAGTTTTATATACTTACCTGTAAGACTCAGACAATGATGAAAAGATACAACACTTCTGAAGCATAGCAGCAGAATTGAAGTAATAGTTGAGCTGTTTATTAAAGACTTTATTCCCCACATTATCCACAGAAATAAACATCCTAAAGATAAAATTGTTTTATTGTGCTGTGTAAGAGAATAATGAAATACTTATGAATTGGCATGAGGACACGCTAAATAGTCTCCAATTTCTGCTACCTATTAGAAAAAAGGAAAAAAAAAGAAAAAAAAAAAGCTACAGCGTTAAATTCAGATGAAATGAAGTCCATACACCCTACAGGATAATAAAAGCTTTTTGAAATAGTTTATTTAAGCATATTTTAATAAATGAAAATGCAGAGATCTTTGATAATTTTCTTGTTTGCTTTGATGACTAGTTGTGCAACACAGGACAATAAATTTCTTCTGTTTTCTGATCCCCTGCTTTATGGATCCTTTGCCTTCCTTTCTGACTTTCTCCTTCAGAACCTCTGATCTTCAGATAATGTGGGTCCTTTTGACTTCTTGCGCAGCTATTCCTTGTGGTGTCACCATATCTACCACACAAAGAGCAATTGCTATCACCTGAGAACACTCATCATTAAGTTACCTATATTTGTAGAGAAAAGTGCAAGTAGGAAATACAAATAGACAGATATAAAAAGACTATTTTAAAACACTGGTGAAAAATAAAAATTTGTAGGTCTATAATTACAGTATACAGACATCTATCAAGTCCCCTTTGTACTTTCCTCTTGTTGCATCTCATGTTAAATACTGATTGTAAATTCTCTGAGTTGGAATATTGCTCCCATATAAATTGTAAGATACCATATATGGTTTTGTATTGCAAGAAAAACTTGATAATTGCTCCAAAAATATGGGCATAGTTTTCTTTCTTTTTTTTTTTTTCATAATAAAACCAGTCTTTCCCATGTAAAAATATTTCACAGGAAAATATTTATTATCATTAAAATTATAATATGGATCTTCAAAATGCATTGTTTGACTTGTTTCAATATTGTGGAAATTTTTCATTTTAATTGCAAATATTTTTTTTATTATTTCTTCTTTTAATTTCTTTTTTTATTTTACAGTTTCCTTACATAAATAAAATCTAATGGAATTGCAGTCTCTTTAAATTATTTTTTTATACATATTGATATAATTCTAATGCATGTTTAAAGATTCAAATTTTTCTTTGAAATCATAATGGAAGCAGATTTTGAAATAGTAGAATTTCCTTTGGAATGAGAACTCTGGTTTCTGATATCTTTTGTTAATATGTTAGCCTCTGGTAGAAAGTTCAAGGAAAGTTTAACATTATTTGAGAAGTACATGTTGAGAATTTTCAACAAAATCTGTTACGTGAATGCAGACAACTGATTCTGAGGAAACTGTCTTTAGGATAGTCTCTTAGATAAGAAAAGTCATCTCATCATTTTCAGTAGCATACTGGACAGTGTATTTGTTTGAAATGTAGGTTCCAGTTTCTAAGAACTTGAACTTGGCCATCTGTCACTTGAAAGGTGTGCTATAAGCACCAGCATGTAAACTTTTTGTATATATTCCTCTTTTCTGCTGAAAAAAACTTTGTAGGTATTAGTTGCATGACAAAGAAACAAGCAGATTAGTTTTTGAAATCAGACACACTTCTGCCAGATGGATATGAAGACTTTTTGCTCAGGTCCAGTTCTGAAGTAAGTACCTGTGATCTGTTATTACTGCTATAAATAAACTTTTATCATTAAGGAGCTCCTTAAACTTGTACCATTCTTTTTGTGTTTGTTTTGAATTTTGAGATGTCATCTGGCTTATTAT
>JAVJGJ010000037.1:86942332-86956506 GCA_035590215.1 Microhierax caerulescens
CAAGTTTAAGTTAAAATTTATCGAAAAAGAAATCGGGTAAAACCCCAAATTGCTCACAATGCTTAACGGAGATGTACGACCTGAAACCTCTTTGGTGTTGCAAGTTAATTTATGATTTGCACAGCACTTCCACCGTCACAGTCCGGGCCGGGGGTGTCTAAGGCAGCCCCTGGGAGCCGTAGCTCACACACTGAGTTAAATTTATTTTAATTCATTAATGCTGAGAAAAAGTAACAATGGTTTAGTATATAGACATAAAATAGTGCTTCATTCATCTGAATTTTATGTTTTTCTCCATAAGTTTATGGAAGTTAGAGAATTCCCCCAGTAGGGTTGCCCACTACAATATCCCTGCACTAGAAAAGGTCCTGAAGCATTAACAAAAAGTTGTATTCTTGTGTTTATATTGGTAGCCACATTCCTGAAAGACTCAGCTATTTCAGCACAACTTGCAATCCATTCTCATCCCAATACCCACAAAAGTTTTGTAAACAGAGATATCTTATGTCAGGAGTTGAAACAACTTCAGCGGATTCATGTTACCCAGGGAGAACTTACCTTTATTATCAAGTCACATTTGAATGAAACATTCTATACTTATATTTATAGTGACCTTTTTAATGCTGCCTTATTGTGCACAATGGTAAGATAATAAAGGGTGTAATACCTTGCCCAGAATTCCTACTCTTCTACTCTTCTACAATTATATTTGGAATACTTTCAGCATACTTGCAGGAATTGTTCATTTCCCTCAGCCTTCAGATAGAGATGTAAAAATTTTGGTATGAATGACACTTTAACACTCTCCTCCTCACCTACCCCTCCCCTGGGCTTTCTTAAATAACGTATTTTTAAAACCCCAAAAATATTGGCTTCTTATTCAGGATTTCCCTTTAGCTGCACTAGAATTAGATTAGAACAAGTGTTAATCTACTTCTGGTACAGATTAATGATAAAGGAGCTCCTGAGTCTTGCACTACACAGTGGTAGCGTGAAGGTATAATGCAAATATTAGCTTTCAAGAACATTTTTTTGATGATGAGGGCTTCACAGCATTTTAGCCATTCCAATCCAGATCCAGGAAAGTTAATGAAATGAGTTCATTCCTAGGAATTTAGTGCCATATAATGACAGATATGTACTGTGAACATAATATATGTGACTCTGGGGCAAGATTACAGCATTTATGACTCTCATGAGCCAATTTCTTGTCAAGCACTTGTCAGTCAGCCAGCAAAGAGCTTTCCTCCACAGAAGATCTCAGAGCTGGACGCTGCCTGTGGGAAGGAGCTAAGCAATATGTTGATTACAGCATGTTGCAGCTGTTTATGGACCTCAATTAAATCAAAGCCAAAAGCTATTATGTAAAGATTTAGGAAAAGTGAAACAAACTTTTATATAAGTGCGCATAAGGTACTTTGAAATAAAATCTGTAATGCATTTCCATATCAGGAGATGATGAATTAAGTGTATATGGACATGTGCTGGGTAGGATGGGAAGTATTTACCTGATGCTGTACCAGTACATCCAGACTCAGTTTGAATGGGAAAAAAAACCACCTTTGTGGTGTCCTGACAGGCACCTGGACAGACAGAAGCTATTTTTTTTTTTTGTTGGTATTTTTTTTTTGTAATTCTTTCCGTTTTCAGGTGCAAAAACATGATGCTTATTATTCACATAGTCCTAATAGCTACCCATATTAAAAACATTTTTAGAAAAGCAGCCACAAAGCTGAACTTATTCCCTTCCAAGTTGAATGCTCTCAAAAATGGTATCAATGAAGACATGTAGAAAAACTAGTGTATAAAACATATTTTGTTTTCTGTAGCACTGTTTTGGTAAGCCCAGGCTCCTTTGTATCTGTCTCTCTTTTCTTTCCTGGTAGGCCCTGTTTTCACATTTAGCAGGTACTCATTTTTCCAGTAAGTTTATACAAATGGAGTGATATAGAAAACAGTAGCAAGAAGCATTGCTTTGTGCAGGCAGGCAAAAAGTTTTGCTAGGAACAGATTTAAGAGCAGTACTGCCTCTGTTGATGCATAATGTAGTACCTGTGCTTAGGAATACACATGTGCATGCATCTGTATAATTCTAGAAACTTCTAAAATTTTTTTCAACTCCATTACAGGGACTCAGCACACTTCAGCTGATGGCAGTGAAGGCGTTTCAGGTAGGGCCTTTTAGCAGAAGGCCAAGGTAGACTATATCTGCCAAGCTCATCAAAGAAAAAAAAATAAAATCAGTTTAAAAAAATATAAAGGGAAAGCAGGTATACTCTCTGGGTATATGAAGTCATGAAACAGGTTGAAATGAATACAGTAGCAAAGCTGAGGTTAAGAACAATTATGTGAATGAGGAATTAAATATTTCCAAGATAAAGCTAGTATTTCTCAAACTAGCATGTCTTTTGAAATTAAAAGAAATACTGGAAAAATGTTCATATGACTTTCTAGGAGTAATTATGCTCCTTCTGTTCCAGAGAGAATCCAGTTTATGCTGTGGCTTTCTTTCCTAGTCTTCAGAAATGTGTCACTAGCAGGTCTACAGTTGATAAGAAATCATCTGATCATTACAAAACAATCTTTAACTCTGTTGATGTCGATGCTGCCCTGAAATGCAGAAAATGTCTTTGTTCCTTCTGATGTATTCCACTTGCAGAAGTTGACTTGCCTGTTGCTGAATTTTTAGAAGATTCTGTGACTCACCTGATGTTCAACACCACCATCTTAATCAGTGTGCATGGGTATTCTTCAACCATGTTAAAAATCTACTGCATACATCTAAAGAAAAGAAAAGTGATAAAAATATGGTTAGTACTCACACTATCAATTGTAAATAAGTTCCAGAAAGCTTATGTGTTTCTTGTATCTTGCAAGATCTAGTATAAAAAAGATCCTGATCACCATCTTACTTATTTTCCGGAATTTTTTGGAATGTGATGATGAAACTGTTGTAAAAACTACTTTCAGGTGAATGTTTAATAGGCTTAATCTGTAGATTAAACTAGTGCTTAACTGGCAAGTAAATGTTTCTGGTAACTTTTGCTTTCCATTTCTGAAAGAGTTATGAAGATGTCATTTCTATGATGAGCATTTTATATTAATTCCAGTCCTGCTGCAGGTTGGTTGTCTGTACAGAATACATTTACTTGGATTTATCTTGTTTTGTGCAAAAGAAGACCCAAGAAGAGCCAACATAACTAACTTGTTTTTTACTTTTGGCCTTTTATATTTGGCTGGTACTGATAGTTACCTCATATTCACAAAAAATGAAATGTAAAAGGTGGAAATCACAAATGAACTTTGGAAAGAAAAAAGAATAATGCATAGATTTTACTGCATTTATTGGAATTCTTTGGTGCTTTACAGTTTATTCCATTCACACTGTTCCCATCTGCAGCACCAGCTTGCTTTTCTTCCCTTAGGACTGCAGGGTGTTTTAATAATAGGCCTTCAAGACCCTCATAGCAACAAGAAGTCTGATAAAATAAAGAGAAAAAGCAACTGAAGTGATCCCTAGAGAAGCAAAGCATATTTTCCACTTTTCATTTCCATTTCACAACAGAATGATGGGCTGATCTAATAAAAGCCCATTGGCATTCCAACAAACCCAGTGTTTGCCTGTTGGGTAGTAAATATATGTTCCAAGTATTCACATACATAATTAAATAGAGTTCTGTTTCTTTAAATAAACATAATCACACAGAAGCCAAAATAGTCAAATGAATTCCCCATTCTTATTTGGACTAGAGAATAACAAGAAGAGTTTACTAGTAGAATTTTCTTTCTTTGCCTGTTTTCATTTCTAAGCTCAGTTGATTTACAGAAATTATTTCAGTTGACATCTGTAATCCTAGAATACTATTCATTTCTGAAACACATTGTTATCATTTGGCCAGAACTGAAAACTGTCAGTTCCTACTAGCAGCCCATATTTTAACCCAAACCAAGTCTTCCAAGTTCAGCTCTAATATGTTGAAGTTTTGCTTGCCATTAAGCGCATACATGTCAAATTGATAGACATGCAGTTGTGGACCCATAAGAAATGTCCTGCCTAAACCCCTGCTTCCCATCTGCCATCTGTCCCAGGACTTCCAAATGCTTTCCCCTTTCCTGAGCAAGGTTTCTTTGCCAGCCAGCCTTGTGTTACCCTTCTAGGTCCCCTGCACGGTGCATGGCGCAGGAGAGGCTGAGTGCCTCTGGCTGTAAGCTACACTGCAACAGCTGCTGGGCACCAGTCACACCAAACAGGGAGGGCAGGGGAGAAATAGCTCTCTAAACGTTCTTGGCACACACACTATCAAATTTTCTAATTCCACAAAATTAGCCTGTAAATGTTTTGCATTTGTGCCATTAATATTGTCATTAGAGGAAGAAGATATACAGTCATTGTTTGCTCCATGAGGCCATGTGGAGACATAATGCTTTGTAGGTTTGTGGCTACAAGTCCACTGAGAAGACCAGAACGTCTCAGGCATGATTATTGCTTAGTTTTATTGGAACAGCGTCTCTGACTCCTGATCACACAGGTTCAATGCCGTGTCATATGCTATGCGCACGTTTGAACACCATCCCCCCCATCCACCACCACCACACCACCCCCTTCCTCCTTCTTACAGGCCTATTACCTCAGATAGATCTTCATGTAGATAGAAAATAGTAAAAAAACAGTTGGGGGAAAAGGCTGTTTTTTTTCCCCACACTAGTAATTCTGTATTCTGAGCATGTCTGCAATCTTCAAATTATTGTCATTTTTTTTCTCCTACACCATGGCAAAGCTGTACAGGAAGCTTTTTCTGGCGCAGCATAAGAAAAGTACTGTTGGGTTTGAAAAGTGTCTGCCTAGAATATGACCTCTTGGAAGCTGTGGTCACCCACAAAATAGGTGACCAAAACACGCATGTTTATGGCTCTGGATGTGTATGTGCAAGGCCTATTTTATTTGTCAAAGCTCTAGAAAAAAAACCAATATCTTAACTGAGACATAGTGTCACCCTGACCTGCGATGAACTCCGCCATGGTGGATAGGCAGTACAGATCACATCTCTAAGAGTTTTATGCAGAAAGATTTTCTGTTTCTATTCAGCACTCTGCAATGGTATGACTTAATAAAAGGTGGGACTGGCTTAGAGTTTGAAGAGCCCCTCAGATGAACTTGATGCAGCATAAGGAAATCCTGCTAGTGATATACAAGGTAAAATAATTTTATGTCAGTGTTACTGAGTGAATCTAGAGAGCTGTATTCTACCTTTTGGTTTGTGAAGAAATCCTGTAATTAACTATTCAAAAGCAGCACTGGTCCATGCTTTTAGCTAAGGAAGTATCATCAGACAGACTTTTTAGAAGACTCAGTGTTACTCTGTACTTTGAGAAGCTTTTAACACAACTCTGTCTCAGCAAAGTTCTTTGTGAGCTGTTTATTAATGATATTGTAATTTCAGAATGATTAAAAAGTTCTAATTAATCTGGGGTTGGTCACCATATAGTACTATGTCTTTCCTTGGCCATATCTTTTAAACTGGAAAGAATAAAATTAAAACCTCGAGACAGTCAATCAGAAAGTGTGCTGTGTGTCTTTCTGCAGATCTGCAATAGTTATCCCCAGGGGTTTTGTTTGTGTTCTGAAAATAGTATCAGGACAGCAGAAATCCTATAAATATTTTTTTGTTACTAGAAACAGAATTTAAACAAATAGAATTTCTTTAATTAAAAAAAAAATAAATTACTTTTGAAAATAAAATGTATTTCAGGATTTTTATTTGATTTGAACAAGGGGTTAAACTGTTCATGCTTCTCATGAAATTGTCTCCTAGTGGCCTCTAGTTCCACAGCATTTCAGAAAATTTACAATTAGCTAACTCAAATAGGAAGACATGTAACTAATATCCTTCTCCCTTTGATTTCTTCAGAGGCTGTGTCTTTATCACTATCCATTTAAATCAGGGAGTGCCAGTAGATACTCTTTCAGGAGATTCAAAAGTTGATTCAGATTTGTCTTTTGGGGTTTTTTTGTTTGTGTTTTTGTTTGTTTGTTTGTTTCATGGTTGAAAATACAATACAGACAACATGGAAAAGTAGGAAAGAAAGTTGTTGCTGTCTTCAAAGGATTACTCATATTTTCTCTGTCAGTATGATTAGTGTTTTTGGGAAAGTAAACTTGTACATTTTTTGCAGAAAAAAACATGTCTGTCAGCATTGCATGACGGTCACATTAAACATTACTTACCTGAGAGAGTATAAAGGAGAACAGTCCTTCAGGTACCTCAGTTCCCTCTTTTCCATTAACTCATAATGCTAGACATTTTTTTCCGTGGCCCCCTGTAGCTTCAACTTTTTTTTTTTTTTTTTTTTTAAATTGTTGAGATCAAATCCAGCCAAGAACTCTGGCTAGAACACTCCTAAGTTCACCATTAAATCAGCGATGTTATAACAAGTACTTTTCTGGTAGCATAAAGGAGTATCATTTGACACATTCAGCATTGACTCCTACATGTGACTATGTTTAAGATATTGTCTCGAGAGAATATTCCAAGGAAAATGAACTCAGAGAGGGACAAAGAGGTTTTCAGGTAGTCATTTGAGAGAATCTCTGTTGCACATATGAACTCAAATAATCGGTGACATTAAAGTCATTATTATAATTTATTGGGGTCACATGCTTGAAAAAACTTGATAAAACCCTGAAATTATGAAACCTACTCTTGGTGCCTTCATGAAAGGAGACATTTGGACAAATTCCAAGTCAGGCAATTACATTTTACCTCTCTAGAAATTGTAGGAAATTTTATTAGATACATTATTCCAATTTTTATAACTCAGCTGTTATGTTGTGTTCCTGCAGAAACATAAAAACAATCATTTGTAGACCTTTGAAAACCAAAGGATTTTGTTCAGGGAAAGAAGCAATGTTTTTCTGTAGACATGAAATTGGTTATTATGAATACTTATGTTCCACTTGACATGTTAGTGGACAAAGTTGAAACCTCAAGATTAAGCCTTGCCAAAATTAATAAATTTGAGGATGATGCCACATGAAACCTGTAAGAATTTCCAGGGCTTTTGCTGAACAAGACCAGATCTTAAAAAGCAACAAAGCATAGGTAAAACCAACAGCCATTCAGGAGAACTACTAGCATAGTTATGATTCTTTCCCTTAATAATAAGGGATACATTTTGTTTTGTTTTGTTATTTTCATGTATTTTCCATTTTTCAGTTTTATTCCAAAGCAGAAAGACTTACAATCCTATTTTGCAGATGCAAAGGGAAATCAAATAATTACCTAACCTAGTGGCTGATTACCTGGAATGTCAGTATTATGCATAAGTACTCATAGTTTGAGGTGGAGGGAGCCCAATACCTTCCTAGACATACACAGAGGAATTTAATAGGAGTTCCTATGTTTTTAATTTCCTTCTCTACACAGCAGCTGCATGTGAACAGTGAAGTGGAAACTACAGGAATAAATGACCGATTCACCCCCTTGAAAGACTAGCGGTTAGGGCATGAAGCTGCAAGTTAAAGAGACTTGGCTGCTGTTTCCCACTGTGCCATTTACTTGCTCATTGACACTGCATGAAAGATTGATTTCTCTGTTCCAGTTTTCTCATAGTCACAATGCGGCTAATGAAGTTAATGAATGCAGCTCTCCTCTCAGATGGAACTCTTTTTTAAGTTCCTCTATGGAATTTAAAAATAGTGAAATGCACTGTGTACAAGGCTCAGCACAAATGCAAAGCATGATTTTAAGATGATTTGGGTTTATAACTATGTACCTATATCATTACTGTTTTATTGTTACTCTGATTACTCTTTCAGTGCTTTTGAGAATATGTGAAGACTCTAACAATCTGCTGAGCTGTTATGACACTGCTTGTTGTCTCACTCTGAAGAGCATCCTACTCTTACTTGGCTCTGTAATACATAGTGAGGACAAACACCTCAAGTTGGCTAATATGGAGCTTTCAAACTGATATCCAGGAGGAGCATACAAAACCAGACAGCTGTTGCTAAAATATCTGCTGTTGCAGTTGGCGCTTCTTCTGCTGTTGCTGCTCCCAATCTGTGGCCCCCAAGGTCTGAGCGACGCTGATCAGAGCTTGCCTAAGCCAGGAAGATGAAGCCAATTTTTGTAATGAGAAAATTGAAGTGCTAGTGCAGAAGATTAGTACCCCCCTGCTGCTTACTGTAGGATGATGGGACCTTGGTGAAGAAAAGCTTGGTACAACAGCACAGTATCAGTAAACACAGCAGATTCTAACTGCAAACAAAACCAGTATTTTGGCATCTTGGCTAAGTGGCACCAGAATACTTTCAACATCTAATTAAATTACAGTTTATATGCACCCACATTAAATGTGTGATGCTATTAATCTAGCATCAGAAAATATAAGCAAAAGTGACCAGATGTTCCATTTTGACAGATGAAACATATTTTTTTTTTCTCCTCCCTAATAAAATGTCCTGCTGTCTTAGTGAATTTACTTGCTGAAATATGACATGGTCAAACAACTGTTTATGTAAGAGCAGAGACCATTAGCTATAGATCTACTGTCCCAAGAGTGTTGTATGTCCATTAGGCTAAAGAATCATATCATTTCTTGCTCAGCTTTGTCTCCCTCTTTCCCTCCAAATGCCTAACTATTTCACAGAGCGTGGAATTGCTTCAATAACAAAAATTGAATAGCTTCTTGCCATCCTTTTCCCAAACAGCACAGTCTATACTGTTGATTCAAAAGCTTTCTTGAAAGGCAGGAAATGGGGATTCAAATCCTTATTTCAGGAAACAGAAACTGTGACTTCTAGCACCTTATGACCTGGAGTAGTATTGTAATCACTGATCATTAAATACAGGAGGGCTGCTACTCTTACTGTATTCTGTTTCAGATAAATTTTGAAAGAAAAAAAAAAAAAAGGCTCTTCCTCACTTTTATAAGGGAAGATCTAGCTGTCTAATTTTCCAGGAGAATTCAGGATGTTTCCAGTGCTAGTAGAAAGAGACCCTCCTCTGCACCTGGTAAGTGTGCTTGAGTTAAAGAAGGGATAAGACTGATTTCTTTCAGGTCACAACTCTATCTGAAATGTTTCCTGTCCCTCGTTTTACCCACCTTTATTTTTCAGCATGTGAGATGTTATGAACCCCCACTCTTAAGCCACTAATTAATTTGTGACAGTCTGACAGAACTTCTGCATTTTGCTGAAAACTGGAGCATGACATGGTGCCCAGATGTCCAAAAGCTTACCAATGTGGTGCCCGAGTTTCAAGGCAGACATACATCTTCCCCAAGGCAGCTACATTAAGAGTACAACTGCTGTAATCTCTGTCTCTAGCTGGTGGTTTGAGCTGTGCTCCGAGAGCTTCTGTTTCTCTTTGCTCATGCTAACAGCAGCCCTCAGCTACAGCAGCCCTCAGTTAGCAATCCAAAATTAAGTGGGTTGAATTTGGACCTTCGCTGCTGCATAAGCTCTCTTACGAAGTTTGTAGCTTGACTGGGATGCAGTCTCTGGTTTTCTGCTAACTGAAAACAGTTTTCTGTTTTCTGTCAGTTGATTCCATGTATGAACTTCACACAGCTCCTGATGAGGAGTAGGACTGTGCATCAGAATGTGGAAATACTTTACAGGGCAATAGTATTGCAGCCAAGGATTCAGAAACACCCTCATGCTCTTAAGTGTCAGGCTTTACCTGTACTTGCAGTGTGCATCTGTGATATTTTGGCACTGTACTATGTGTTTCGTTGTGGGAGGCACACGCTGTTGTAGCAAGGTTTAATGTGTAAATACTTTGCAGATGTCTTCCCTTCTTCCCTTTCTGCCCTGTTCAAGCTCTGCTGATAACACACTGGCTTCTTACGATGTTATTTAATCTGTCAAAATCCTATCTTCCCCTGTATCTGAAGTTGCTAAATTCAGAAATAAAGAAAAACAGGTAGACAAATATGAGTTAGTATAAAAGAAGGTTTATGCTAAATACTGTCTAGTAATTGACTTGAGTTCTGGTGACATAATGTGGTCCATTTCACATTACCAAGGATTATATGCCCTTCATCACATAAAAGATTAAAAACAACTTTAGCAAGTATGCACTGACAGAGAAAGGTTTACATGTCTACCACACAGGTGGAAAGTACTCCAGTATTTTAAAGAAAATGAAAATACAATTTCATAGAAAACCTACAAAATTTGGAGTATCATTTGGCATGCACTGATCCTTTATCAGTAGAAAATTATCAAAGCCCAATTTCTACAGGCATTAACTTGCAGTTTTATCTTTTAATTGCAGTCTCAGCAGTAGTTTGTTTTGTAAATCACTTCTGGGATGACAGTAAACCAGAGGTCTAAGGAGTGTACAATACTTCCAAACTACAAAGCAAAGAAAGCTGATTCAGCTTCCAGCATTTTGCATGCTTGAGGATGTGACCATCCAGTGAATGCTTGTCTTGAAGATGTAACACTTTTAACTTTCTGTTGAGTAGGTGGAAAGGTTGTCCCATAGGGAAGATACATGCAACATGAAAAATAAGTCAAATACTCACACTTGATACTTCTACAAATATATTTCAGACTCTACAAAAGCTGAACCTTTGATGGTATAAAAAAACAAAAACAAAAAAAAGAAAAAAAAAAGAAAAAAAACCTGAGTTAGTGCATGAAGTTAACATTTTATCTGTTTATTCTTACTCCACACACCTCTGATTTTATATTCACCTAATGAAGGGACAGAGGCTTTCTATCGCTCTGCCTGCTCACACAATTCCTGTGTCACACTGCCTGTTTAACTTTTTCCTTCAGTAAGAATGGCAGTAGTCTGTCATTTTCCATTCCATCGAAGTATTATTGTAATATGTCATTTTGAATGTGTTTATTATATTCTTTGCATTTTCTTTTCTTTTTAACAGTAAAGTCCTTGAGCCAATTAAATGCAGAGGACTGATATTTGTCCTGCCATTTCATAACATTTTAACATGAATGGTTTCTTTTCAGTGCAGCATGTGCCTTTGTTGGCATGCGTACATTTTCATGTTTTGTTTGAAATGGATAACAAAAGTAAAGTGGCTAAATAGTTTTATTTTAAAACAAAATAATAAAAATACCCACATAATCTTCATTGTAAACATTTATTTAGTTAGTTAGTTATTTCTCTAGTATGTGAAATAGAATTTTCTCACAGAAGGTATAGTAGTGAAAATGTAGTGAACTAATAAAAAGTGCAGTCATCCTCACTTCATATAGGGCGAGGGAGCTGCAAAATGATATGTCCAAGGCTGTTTGGCTAGAGCTCAAGATTTCAGGTTCTGGAATCCATGCTTTGTTCCCTGAAACACCACTGCTTTACTTTTTATTAAAGCTAAGGTTCCTCAGAAATGAGGTTTCTGGGCAGAACAGGTGCCAGAGGGTAGCAATCTACAGCTTGTTTTAAGGCTTAATTGAATGCTTCTTCATCATGTAGAAACACACTGTAGAATTAAAGCAGAGATTAGAAGCATGACATGATCAGTGCAAGCTTTCTTGTGATGAGCATAACCTGAGATGATAACCTCAGAAGGTAACACTCAATTTAGCAGTTAATGGATGGCACTTTATTGTATTCAGCCTTTTGAAAGTATCACGTATGACACAATCCTTGGATTTTGTGCAGAAACTTCAGAAGGTTTGACTTTGTACAGAAATTTTCAGATTTGTAACATCTTTTTTGGATTGGGGGGTAGACAAAGCACACCATCTGCCTAAGTTATGTAATAGGTTTGCTTTAACACATTAGTATTGCTTTTGCACTACGAACTGACCAGCTTTGACTTTAGATTTTTTGATATTTTTTTTTCTTCTTACTATTGAAAACAGGGCATTAACATCTGCAAAGCAGAGATTAGTCATACATCATATTGATATATTTATTTTTTCTGAGCACTGGTATTGCTTAAAAAATTCCCCTTGTGACACATTGCATGAAGAAACAGAAAAGTCTGCAGGCAGCAAACAACCTTGAAGCAATTCCACTGCTGTTCAGAAGTAATTAATGATAATGTTTTCTACTTTCACCCTGCACTTCTCACAGATATACATTTTTGCTCTTGTTCTATGGAGACATGAAGTACTTGTTCTACAGAGATAATCATCCAGAAGGACATTTTCATTGACAAGTATTTACCTAAGCCTTATAGTCCTTATTGATCAAGACTGACACCTTCATCAAATAAAGACAGCTATAGTCATTGAAATGCTTATGTGTTCTGAACCATCTCAAGTAAATCTGTTTTGTAGTGATTATCTACAGCTGGAATTTAGCTTCATCTGCTTTCTTATTCTAAACATTGGGAATGGTTTTGCTGCTTTTATTTTAAATATTTTACCAAAAATATACTGATATTTATCTGAAGAAAATAATTTTTACTGTACACTAGAACTTATTGTATTCTTTGAAAATGAGTTGTCTGTCTTTTATTAGTGATTTATATTTTTCCTGTATAATTGAAACCTTACACGGTAACAGTTTATGGTTTAGCAAAATATACTCCTTTTTATGATATGCTAAATGTGACAACTATTTGCAGTGAAAATTTAATATGTAGCTGCAAAGATATGTAGGTGTCATTTCAGAAAGCTAGTGCAAAAACAGACTGTACATAAATTTGAAAAAGATTTGACAATTCAATCATACAGAACATAAGAGTCAAAGCTAGCAACGATACAAAGTATAGACAATGTTTGTGTATCCTTTAAGAAAAATATAATTAAATGCTGACTATCTTAAAGAAAAAAATCCTGAGGGAAACTCCAATATTTGTGGATAAGTCACAGTAGTTTCTACATATGAATTAGACATTAAAGAGGAAGAAAAATGTTAGCTTCACATCCTGCCAGCAAAACTAACTGGAATGGTTCATGATTCTCCTACTCTCCCAGAAAAATTACTTTTGCTTTTTGATTGATTGATTTTGTAAGAAAACTGGTTGTTTACTCATATGCTATAAAAGCTTAATTTTGACTTTTGCCAGTAGTGATGAAAAACTAGTCAAAAGATGCTGTAGACATCAGAAGTTTTTGATAATCCAACGGGAGACTGGTGGAGCTGACAGTAAGGAAATCCAGGAATTGCTGCAGGATGACAAAGATGGCTTAGGAAATCCCTGAGACAAGTTTGGAATATGAAAGCATGCTGGGACGCAGTATCACATAAGCTCATGATGTTCTTGTCTTCTTGCCTAGGTGCTTATTCACAGACACATTGGGAGAGAAAATATTGGGCAAGAGTGTCCTGATCTCATACAGTACAACCGCTCCATGGTTCCTGTGTTCTTACACCAAAAATTAATGTTTCCTCAGTAAAGTACACTTGAAATTAATGACTAAATCTGCATTCATGTATCTTTCAGGGGTGGGGAGCAGAAGAATATCACTTTGATTCTCCTTAAAACTGCACAGTTCTGAAGGATATAGTTACTTAACTGTTACGATTAAGATTTATATTCCCATGGGTTGAGCCCTGAACCAGCAACAAACCAGGCATCTCTTGCAATGTGTTAAATTGGTGGTTATGTAACGCTGACTTTTCCAGGAACTGGAAGCCTTGAACTGTTGTTAAATTAAAGAATAAAAGTGACATATAATTTGGAGCTGATAAAATGTTATGGGGGAAAGAAGACATGGCTGTGTGATCTAAGTGTTTTCTTTTATCCTGCAGAGCTATTACACACTATGTCTCTATGCTATGTCTCTAAGTAACATGAGTGTGAAATCAAAATTCCTTTAGAAGAACTGTATATTATTTTTTTTTGTTGTCAGAAATCTTCTATATGCCAAACAAATCCACTGTATACACAAATTCAGATAAATACCCAAAAGGATTGTGAAAGATAGGAGGGAACAAATAGCTAATTTGAGACCCAAGGCAGGAAACCCAATTATGAAGGCCTAATACTTGACAGGCTGTCCTACCTCAGGTCTGGGCCTAGAAGCCCACGGGCTGAGACAGTAGCAAAATACAAGCTCTAACCACAGAAATCCATAAGAATCTAAGGTTTGGAGCCAGGGAGAGATTTGCAGTGCATCTTCAGAAAAGGAATCTCAGCTAAGGGTGGATTATTCACTTATATCACCTTTTTTTTTTTTTTTTTTTTTTTTTTATTTTTTGAGTAAAAGGGGCGGCAGGTAATATTTTATCAATAAAAAAGTTGTA
>JAVJGJ010000037.1:86956606-86969179 GCA_035590215.1 Microhierax caerulescens
TATTAAATTATATCACCTTTTTTTTTTTTTTTTTTTTTTTTTTCTGTTTTCAGGAAAATGGGAGGCAGGTAATATTTTATCCATAATAAAGTTCTAGTAAAAAGTGACAGCCCTGAAATAACAACCGATATTAATAAATTGCTAATATCATTTATCTGCTATGCTAGTCACTCCAGGAAACTGAGCATTAAACAAATCAAATAATGGTTGCAGTTATAAGAAAGTATTTTTTCTCCTTTTTTGGTTCTGTCTTAGAAATTCAGTTAGATATTGCCATTTACTTGGGGATTTGAGGCTGTCCCTCCCCAAAATAAGGTGAGACATCAACACTTGTTTCCTTCTAAACAACCTAGTGAGGCAAACAGGGGTGAATTGAATGGGTTTGTTCCCCACCAGCCACCTACCTACCACCAACTACCTTAAATGGTTTTCATAGTCCATAAATCCTGTACAAACTCCCTAGGTCATATACTATAAAAACTTCTAAAGAACATCTTAAGAAACAACTAGCTCTCACTACTAGAACTTAGCTGCCTGTCCTGTCCAATTTGTATGTACAGTATCTCCTAAGTGAAAATTAACTTTTTTCCTCCCTTTAGAGCATAAGCACTGCATAATACTTTGTGGATCTCTTTGAAAAGGTAAAGTGCAATCTAAGTGCAAAGAATCATTAACAAGGGGAAGTGGGTTAGGTACTTAATAAGATAGGCACATGTTTTTAGTGATGATCCAACCCATGTAAATTCACAGGGGGAAATCACTTTGTATGCTTTACTAATTTGGAATGAATGCCAGCTAGAAATGTCTAATTGATATTTGGAGCTGAAGGTCAAGTCATATATTATTGTAAAGGCATATTCCCCAAGATTTGCAGTGAGGTTTGATGTATGGCTTTGATTCTGTTTTAATATACCTGTTTCTTTAATGACTACTTGCATTAATTTGCTTTATGAAAGGAGGAAATACACGCCAAGTGGTTTTGATGTCCTAATACTTAATCCTGCTAAACTGCTTTCAGCCTTGGTCTATAATAAATGTGTGACTTTTTTGCTCAGTGATGCCAAGAAATTCTTGGATGTCGAACTGGCAGCCTCCCATGCAGAGAAAGGTGAGAGAGTACTTATCAATGGATGATGCTATAAAAACCATACTTTTGTTGCCAGGTCTCTAATTAAATTACCTTTTATTGCCTTTTTTATAATTATTATTTATTTCTCTTCTTTAAAGCTTTATCTTGCCTCATAAGCAAGATTTAAGACCTAAATGTAGCTGTCCTTCAACTGTTCTCCAGCTAAACACTACCTGAAATCACCATCCTTTTAAAGTTTGGAAAAATAAAATGGTGCTTAAATAGAATACAGAATCACCATGAAGTAAAATCAATAACACCGTAGAGCAGGATTTTCAAAGTAACATTACCTAGAAGCTCAAATTCCCTCAAAAATTAGATTTCAGGACAGACACAAAGGCTCTGGATGGCTGAAGTATTACTTACACGCATGTGTCCAAGTAACATATAAGGCTAGCTCAAAACCTGTCTCACAGCTTAGTCTTCAGAGCATCCATATACAGGAATACTTTAATCTTTTTAATTCCCTAGGTATTTATATTCTTATGGAGTGTAAATCCAGGTTGCTCAATCTGAGAAACAGTGTCTGACACAGCAGCTTGTATGTGATCTACTCTATATACCTCTCTCCCAGCTGCACTTTCAGTGAAGCTCAATCTGTTGTATGTTCACACCACAGTTTATACAACGCAGCAATATTCAGATTAACAGAGGACATAGTTCCCATCACTGTTTTCATTTAAAAATACAGGGTGGTATCTGTCATGCTTGTTACCAACAGCCACTAAACAATTACAGCAGTTTTCCGTTGAGCAAGAGACTTGCATTCAAAAGCCTTTCTCATCTTATGAAACTTTCACTCTCTGCATCAACCTGCTGGGGCCTGGTGCATGAGCAAACTAGGATGTATATTGGGTGACAATATGGAGAACCAGCAACACTCATAGAACAGAAGAGAGAGAAAGCATTATTAAAAGAACATTTGCAAAAAAGATGGAGGAAGAGGCTTCCTATTACAATGTTAAAATCTTTTAAGCAGAACTGATGTACAGTAGCTGAAAATGCCTGATGGTGGTGGTTATTGAAAGCAAATATTACCAATATTATTATGGGAGGATGGTTTTAAATGCTGCATATTGTAATGAGGAAAACATTTTGGCCTGTACTGAAGAACTGAGTAATACCTAAGAAGCAAAGGGAAATACTGAAATAAGCTTAGCATTTTTCTACTGGCTTGACAGAAAGGTTCATTTTGCTTCATTTAGTTGAGCAGCTCTCTGCACACAAGGGCTCTACCATGATTGATGTTTTAATAATGTGAAGGTGGCACCTAGTGTAGGCCATCCAATGAGGGACTTCAATATCTGTTTGAATCCGCTCTAATCACTGTCTGCCATGTGGGAGGAAGGCAACATGGGCAGTATTGTCAGCCTTATGTAAGGTCAAGACAAGGCGAAATTCAGAAATACACCAAGTTCCTGGAAAGAAAATGACTGAGGGCAAAAGCAATGATAGGCTACATTCTGGTGGCTCAGGTTGACTCAGGTTGAAAGGCTAACCAGAATGGTTTGGATTCAAGTATCAGAAGGAGAAACATGTAACATGCAAATATGTCCCTTGTAGGATGATAAGTTTCATTTTTTTCTCCGTTTTCTGTAAACTAGTGGAAAGGTTTTAAGGTTTGAATCGAACACTGAATATATCTGGTTTCTACACTTTGTATTACCTTACTTCCATAATTTATCACAGGTGTGGTGCTATATTTACTAAGATATTCCTGTGTTGCCTTAATTGCTGCACTGTGCCAGAATTTGGGGGTCATTAAACAATAAGACCGTTGAAATAAAGATCAGTACAGGAAATAGTAATGCCTTAATTTAATTTAAAAAAGTATTACTTAATTTGGACCATTAGAGTAATAGGTTGCAAGCAGTATTTTGTGCAATGCACGAGCTGGATGTGGACTAATTAATACTTTTGGGATAGTCAGACTTATTTTAGAGGATTGAGCATTATAGTGAAGAAGTGAAATGTCTCTAAAAGTAAAAGCTGTTTCATCTTTTGATGTAAAATAGACAGAGACTTCATAAGCATGAGCCTTTACAATGAAATACCATAATGCAGCAAAGAATAGCCAAGCACCGTGACACCTGCCTTATTAGCTTTAAAACATAAATTAATCTGTTGTAAAATTAGGAACATATTACAGGACATATGAGGGATTGCAAAAACCCAGAAGTTCCAAATACAAATCTAAAACTATTCAGGCTGTTGCGTTCCTAGCCTCACTAAATCATAGAAAATGAGTTTTATGAACAATCCACCAGATGGGAAAATGTTCAAATACCACAAAATGTTGATCAGATTTATTTGAAAAGCAAGCTGTAACCATATGCATATGAGAGGAAGTAAAATGGATTTTTAGATAGGCAGTGACTGCTGTCAAGCTTGCAGCTGTATGAATTTAACGCTATATTGCTGCTTCCACAGTAGACTTCCTTGGTTTCACTTACATATTTGTCAGCTAGTATGATTAATATTGATTCAGTTTTACAAGCAATTAAATTGGAAAACATAAACAAACTTTCTACTGGATTTTCACCAGAAAGTACCACACATCTAAATTTTTGACAGGAGGGGTCTCTGAGTTGTATGAATATTGCAGCATCCAGAATATTTTTGCACAAACAGACCACACAGAGATCTTTACAACTCTGGGATTTCTCATTTATAAATCTTCTCAGATTACAATAATTTGCATATATTCTACTGCACTGACTTCGGTTCATCTGCTGGAGTCAGAAGAGGGTATATAAACAGTTATAGTTGCTTGACAATGGATGTAACTTTCCATTTTAACTTTCTAAATATTTTATTTGTTGAATTAGAAAAGAAATCTGAATTGAATTTGAAATAGACTTTAAAGGGATTTGAATGTGTGGTTCACTTTATTAAAACCAATGATGTCTAAGTGATTCCTTCCATTTTTGTTTCATAGAAATTTTTGTCTTTATATCAAATCATCAGATGCAATTTTATTTTTATTTGTAATCTTTTGTAATTTTTTTAATTGTAAATTTTCAAAAGCTACTATTGATTATAGGTTAGGCATTTAACCAGTCCTTTTCATAATGTATTGTTAAATGGTAGAAGTTCAAGCTAGTAAAAAAATCAAGTGATTTAAAAATATATCCAATTGGGACCAAAATTGCCAGCCACTAAGAAAAATCTGGATATCAAAAAGCATTTGTGCTTATATAGGGTGTGCATTTTCAGTACTCTCAAAGCTTTGTCTCCTTTCATTGACTGAGAGGAAAGTTTGTGTTAGGTCCAGTGAGTACAGAGTACAAAATCATTCTCCTGAACTGTTAGACTACTAGATCTGTGTGTTTTATTAAATCCTCATCAAGTTGCTGCTATTTTGGTGACAGCCACTGCCAATATTGTGGTTTTTCACTTTCAGTTCGCAAGAAGTTTATTCAGTTTTGGAAGTTTTTTACATGCTTGACTTTATCAAATCAAGATCATGTTGTTGCACTATACTGAACTGGGATTTCAAACACCAGCAACTTGTATCTGTGGCTTGTTAAAAGCAGAATTCCCTGTAGGAAGTGTCTTCTACATTGGATTGGCATTGGTTATGTGCCAATTTGTGGATAAAATTTTAATGCTGACCTCATGCATTATCTTGACTCCTCCAGCAGCAGCCTCAGTCTTCAGGTAAGGCTACGTTCTAGCTATTAACAGCTCCTTTGCATTATGTGAGAAAGATGGTAACTGAACATACTGAGTTCTCATCCACCACCTATCAGCACATGTCCAAGATATAGTGAACAACTAAATTTCTTATCCAGCCTACTTGCAGGGAAGTGGGTTTGATTAGTGACTTGAAACAGAAATAAAGAAAAAAGAAACATAAAGAAGCCCAAGTAGACATGGTTTTGGTTTTGGTTTTTTTTGTTTTTTTTTTACTTATTTCTCACCTCCTTCCTAGTTTGTTAGTTGGTTGGTTTGGGGTTTTTTTTTGTTTGTTTGTTTGTTTTGTTTTAATTTCTATTTCTATTTCTTCTATCATTCTCTAGATTTATGTTTATTGGAAAATTACTCTTGTTGAATACTGTGCAGTGTCCAACAGAGGGTGACATTTCAATTGGTTGGAATATTTTGAAACTCTCAAAAAACTTTAAATACCACCAGGTATTTAAAGATACTAGGCTAGAAAGAAGAGATCCTGGTGTCTTATCCACTTGGTTTGGAACTGAAAATTTCAAATGGTGACTGGATATTGGCAATATTAATTTTTATCATGAAAAATTTATAGAGTTTAATCAACCCCAGAACCAAAAGAACAAATCAAAGAAAAAAGTGTTAGCTATGTCATTGTTATCTCTATGATGTGCAAAATAATTTCAAGTAATCTAGTAAAATGTGGGACATGACAAATTTTGCTTTGCCGTAAAAAGGATCAGGTGTGAACCAGAGATTTTGAAACGAATTACTGTACTATATGCCAAGATAATAGTAAGCTAAATTACTTATGTTCAGTCAAAAGACCTAATTATTCAAATTTACCCCTCCCATGGTTGAGACTTCTAAGCTCTCTCTCCCCTGCTTAACTTCCTTACCTTCACACAGGTAGGGTGCTGGGACAGGTTTTCCCCCTTTTTTGCAGTTATGGAAAGGAGGACTGTTCCCAGCCCACTGTCCTTTCTCAGTAGACCAGTGATCTACGCCAGGATACAGAAACGTGCCCTTGAAATCTAAATCGAGATTTCTCTCTCTTTCTCAGCCCATGCTGGCAGCCTTGCCAAACAGCTGTACAGCAAGAATTGACCAGTTCTGCACATTTTCATTGATTCACAGGACTCTGTGCAACCTCTGCTGCAATTACCATTCTGTTGCTGAGAATAACCTGACTGGTCATTTTCTTTTAAGGAGAACTGAGTCCATGGCACAACAAAAACGTTGCTGTAAAACAAGAAGAGGTTCAAGGTGATTAACTTCCTTGTAGTTTTCCAGCTGGTTTCAGATGTATGCTGCTGAGTTATTATGTAGTACCTGAGGTTCTTGGAAAAGCTTTGCTTTATTTGATGTCGGTTTCTCACCGACAACTAAGGGGCATTGCTGCACTGCTCTGCTCAGACTCTGCTAAGTGTCGACTTAAAAGCACATTTTATTTTACAAGAAACATGCAAAACCTGGGTGCAATAACCTACACTTCAAGTTTCAGAGCAGAGATACATGATTTACTGACTGATCCTTACAATTTTATCTCAAGGATTAGCGCATTTTCATTTTTTATAAATTAATTATAAACCCCCTAAATAGTATTTATAAGAGGGAGCATTTTTACAAAATAACTTTTAATTATGTTGATTAAAGAGAAAAGGTTGAAAGGCCTACTTTGAACTTTCAAAATTTGAGGGGGGGAAGTGCCTTCCCCTCTCCACATTTTTGATATTTTTTCTTTAAAATGTATTTTAAAGATCTTGGGAATATCAATTTGTATTTTCTTAAACAAGAGATGTGGTGGGTTTTGTTTGGGTTTTTTTTTTCACTTCAAAAGGCAAAAATATGAATGCATCTTTGTGGAGTTCATTAAATGTTTCAATGACATGATATATGTATTAATGTATCTTACAAAACTAACCATGCTGTTAGTGTACACCCGTGGACACAATGCAGAGGGATGGTAGTGAAGGCCTTAAAGGCAGATTCCCCCAAACTGCAGGGAATGGGGGGGTGGCTTGTTGATTGGAGTGGGTATGGAGAATTTAAATGGATCTCAGGTGTTTCGCCTCCCCCCCCCCCTCCGCCTTTTTTAAGGCAGATTACTATACTGACTGTTATTTGCTTCTAGAGTCCATACAAGATTTTCCTTAGTGTTACAGGAGGCCACAAATACTAAGATCATTGTGAAGTATGAGCCTCTGACTGTGGTGTCAGTGTCTGCTATGCAGTTTCTTCAAGTTTTTTTTACTTTACATTAGGCACTTGGGGCATAGCACAGCAAGACAATTTGTTACAGTGCATGTGAAACAGAGGAAGCAATAAGCATGAGAACCCAGCAGCCCAGATTATGCTCTAACTGCTTTTTCTGTCACCATTAAATAAGAGGGACATACTGTCATTCTCCAGGTGGGAATTAATTCTGCCAGTGACGTGGATTTATCAGTACTGAAGTGCATGTGAAACCTTGATGGGATTTTTTGGAAGGACACAGGCATATGATACTCTGGTCATACTGCCAGAAGCCAGAGATATTGGGACACTTTTTTACTTTTTCCTGTAAGGTCAATCCTCCCAAGATTACTCTTCCATCTGGCTGTATGTCTGCTTCATTCCCTGGCTCTCCACTAAGTCAGCTGTTGGCAACTCCAACATGACAAAAACCCTCTTAAGTCATCAAAGCCCCAAACTTGTCTTCTGGTACACATAAAAAAGCAGAGATTAGTGGCAGCACCAGCTTCTGTTTTCCAAAGAGGAAAGTAGGTTGACAAGAAAGCTCATTCATGTCTGTCTTTAAAGGTTTGGATATTCATTGCTTTATTAAGTAATCATCATTTCAAGCCTCTGAAATCCCAAGCTGAAAGACCAATTAGATATTACCCTGACTGTGCTGTTTGCTGTAATTTAGATTTATGCCTATGTCAGTTTAAAGAATGAATCTCTCATATCAGACACAGAAGTATTCGTTTCATTTTTCCTATGGAATACAATGTTTCATTCATTGGCAAAATTCCCAGACCTTCAATATGATGGGAATAAATTATGTACATTTACATGGCACTTCTGTGAATTCTTAATTAGGGAATGGTAACTGTGTTCTGAAAAGAAACATTTTATGCAGTGAGAAAAAGAATAAATCCATTAGCCCCTATAAATTGCAACATTTAGCAGGAATGGCAGATTTATGTTTGCTTTTAATTGTCTTCCATTGTGTTAAAATGCCCTTTAACCTTTGACTATTGATTAGGAGCAAAGAATGAATAAATTCTGCTTGCTTTAGAGGTAAACTTTTAATTTTGTCAATTTCAGTGCAGCACATCTAAGTTTATCAAAAACAAGCAAACAAACAAAAAGCCAAATAAAGCAATATAATATTGCATTTCTTTACAGTAGCAGAGCGGCATAGTTCTGGTCAGTGCAAAGGTTAAAAGTTTTGTTTTACAATTCCAGTTAACTACACAGAGAATTAGATTACCAGCCACTTCTTGTAGTTACAAAAAGTGTTATTTCTGATGTTTCAGAGAGAGAAAAAATATATTTCACCCTAGTCTGCTAGTACTACTACAGAGCACCATGTAATTCTCTTAAAATTCCTGTTGTATTTACCACCATCGAAATAAAAAAGTGCTTCTTAGTTGCAGCTCAGTCTTAAGCATCTGGTCTTAGGCATGGAAAAAATTAAATACCTACTAGGCAGTTGTAATTTTAATGCATCTTAATTGTGCATACCTTTAGAGAAATTTTGGCAGTAGATGTGTGTGCATTCATATCCATATATGCAGTTATAATACAAAGGAGATGTAAGAGAATATAAAGACCAAGAAGAATGGAAGTTTTTTATTATCAGGATACTGTTAACAGGATGAATATACCCAGTTACTATATGCTGAAAACCAGAAAAATACTAGTTATTTCCTTTTCAAGGGCCTTGCCACTATTGTCTTGTGGACTCTTTTCATGGGCAGCCTAAGCTGCCACAACCGAATCTGAGAGCTTGAGCACATCAAGCAAAATCTCGTCTGAGAGCTATGCAGGTACATGAACACATGACATGTCTGCAATGTGTTTAGGTGTGAGTAAAATATACATTAAGTGGAAAGTTGCTACACTGTGTACCAAGCTGTAACATACCTCCTTACCACTTACTGCCATTTCATTGTGCAGCTGCTGCATGTCACTACTGGAAGATATGAACAAGGTTATAAAATTTCTGGTGGGGATCAACCCCTTAATCCCCCAGGCAAGAGCCAAATCTGGAATCGATATCCCTCAGCCAAGACACAAGCATCAAGCCTTAGATTACTTTGAAAGACTCTTCCCAGCCCCCTTATGCAGTAGCTCCAGGCTCTCCATATCAGCCCTAACCGTAAAGCTTGGCTGAGCCACAGGCCAGGGACCTCAGTCTCTCCAGACATGAAATATTACTTAGAGGAGAACCTGAATATCAGTATTGGCTCGCCTGGGAACACGCTTCCTGGACCCCCTATGATGACAGCTCTGAAAATTTTATTTCTTTCAGCCTTAACTCAAACACTTGGTGGACTCACAGCCAAGGCACCCCAGCCCTTCACCACTAAAAATCCTTGGCATGGACAGTTTTTATGCCCCTTGATTTTCCTTGACAGTTCGTTTTCAGCTCTACTCCAACTTTTGCCCTGGGATTTTTTTGTTTCTCAAATCTAATTCTAGTGAAATTCATGGACAGAGGACTATGTAGATGTTAAATTTTGAAAAACATATAAAATGGCCACTACCTCATAGAGGCCTTTATAACTATTATCTTCCCCTTTCCATCCTTATCCTAAGTTACAGGACACACTTTTTGCAAGACTGAGATTATTCAGTGAAAAACTCACTGCAGGCTACTCTGCAGGTCACAAATACACCACAAATCTATGGTTTGCTAAGTGTTTTAAAAAAAAAATAATATATATATATATATATATATATATATATATATGGATACTTGTTACTTGGAAAATTGTTTTATAAGTTTAAAGCTGTTGCACTGCACCCTATTGCTAATGTAGGTCATTGTGTGTCACTAAGATGGAGCAAAACCCAAGTATTTTTCAAAATAGAAATGGTGGAGGCGAAGCCCACTCTCGCCAAGGTACAAGCAAGCTTTGTTGCTTGGTATTTCAGAGTACAAATAGAGTACATGCTGGACTGTTGCTTAGTAGGAAAAAGTGGGAAGTTAGATAAGATGTGTAGAGAAAATATTTACAGCAGTGCCTTTTAAAAACTTGCTTTGCCTTTTAAAGTTCCCTTTATACTTCAGTTATAGTTATTATCCTAAAGTTAACAGAGTGAAGGTCAGTGACCAGCAAAGTATATGGAAAGAAACATGTGCAATTCAGTATTATTCATGCAAATTACAGGCAGACAAATGAAGAAATGCTAAGACAAAATACATTTAAAGCTTTGCAAAATGACAATTCAGAGTGAAATATCATAACTATGTATTAGGAGGTGTAAATGCCAAATAAAAGCATGGATTTGTTTTATGAATCACTAAAAAGAACGTAATTAAGTGCAAAAACAGAAATGATAGAAGTGAAGAACCAAGGGATAAAACAGAAGCAAAATTAGGCTAATCATTCAAAGAAAATGTATAAAGAAAGCACAGTGCTCTAAAAGAAGTGAAATATGTTCCTTAAGTTTGAAATTAGACGAAAAATATTGGAAGTTAAATTGTAGGGAACCCTCTGCTGTTGAAGGGAGCCGGGCTACACTGAGATTACTATTCTTCTAAAGTTTTTGAATTAAAAATGCTTTCAGGAAATCTAAAGCAAAATGAAAACCAGGAATAAAAGAGGAATGGCAAAAAGAATGAAAAGGCTGAGGCAACGCTCATCTGCAAACCCATACGTGTTCAGCAAGGTAGCATGTAGCAGAAAATGCACAAAAAACAAACTAAGCTGTCCTGCCAGCTTTCAGCTGTACTGATGAACAGTGAGTTAAACGCAGAACTTGAACTCACGGGAGAGTGTGTGGCGTGGGGGGTGAATGCATGCTGGACTTGCTGTTAGCTCTGCACTGTGACATCGCTGCCTGAGCTGGGCTTGGTCATGAGGAGGGGTGGGTGGCGTGGGGGACCATATAATGTCACAACCATTGCAAGAGCTGCTCTCACGTGGAAAACATAAAGCCTATTCCCTCCCGTTCTTACCTGTCCTTGAATCTGCCTTACGAAGATCCTTACCTTCTCAAAGCTGGTACGCTTGCACAAACACATGACCAATGACTCGCTTTTTAGCCTTACAAACAACTTCTGAATCCTGTGTCCTTTTCTTCCCCTCCCCAAATAGTTTCTTTCAAAATTATTATTAAAATTCTCGTTCTTGTGGTTTGATTTTCAGGTAAAGGGGACAAGAGTGAACACTAGCAACTATCTAGATGCAATTTTGGCAAGGTAAACAAGATAAGCAGTCACATCACAGAAATACTCCAACAGTACAGCAGAACACATCAGGGTGTATGTATGTACTTAGTGACTCATGGAATAAGTACCAGAAAAAACAAACAAACAAACAAACAAACAAACAAACACACAACATGCATATGATTGTTTTAATATTTATCTTTCTGGTACTTAAAAGTATGTTAAATATTTGAAAGGAGGGTGAGGAACCAGATAAGATATTTCCTTTCAGAAATGTTGGTTTACATGTGCCAAACATTCAGAGGCATTTGTCTTTGTTTTAGGTCACAGAGCTCAGCTGTGGCTGCTGCTTCTGCAAACAGAAGTGGGGCAGAGCTGAGAAGTGCAAATAAATGCCACAAGCTACCATATCATGGAGGCCCTGAGCCCAACTTATGCTCATGGATGATGAGTTCGGTCTCACAGCTTATAAATCACTGTGCATGCACCACAGGTTCAGAGATTCAGATATTTTGTGCAAAGCTGTAGGTAAGAAGCGTCCCAGTTTTGATGAGTTGCCTGTGTCTGCTGGGGTTCTTTCAAGCTGCGAACTAGGTCACAGATCCTGTGGGACCGCTCTGTAAGAAAACACTGGTCAGAAACCAAGACATGGGGTAGACAGTAGAAAATAGGTTAACCCTTTAGAAACTTAAAATACACACTGACAAAGAGTCTACCTCAGTAATTCGGATATCAAGCTGTGTGGAAACAATTGGGCTAAGTGATCTGCTGATTCTCTTACATGTTAAGATTTTGTGATTAATTTCTAGAACATATTCAATTATTCTTCAGTGATGTGAACTCCAGTTTTAGAAGTGATTAATTATTGAGAAACAAAGTCATACTGACTTTGAAATAAACTTAGAAAATACTTTAGGTTGTCTTGAAAAATTTGCAGAAGTTATTTTAATGATTTAACATCCGATATTAAGGAATCTTTTTCTTTATGCTTTATTGTTTTTCTTGATGTTTTAATGGTTGTTTTAACATAACTTTTATTTTTGTTCTTATTGTTAAATATCAACATTTATTAAAGATGTAAACTTAAACATGCTGAATTTTAAGAGGTATAGCCTTTGACAAAATATTAAAAAAATGCTGACTTTTAAGAGGTATGGCCTTTGATAAAATATAAAAAAAAAAATCCAAACTAAACCTAGAAAGATGCAACTCGGTTTTTCTGAACTAAATTATCCTCTTTGCTTTCCAAGTAATAAAGTTTGCATAAATCCTTTTCTACTGCTGTTACTGCATATCTATTTATAACATTATATCACCCAAGCCCCTATGGAAGAACCAGTACAAAATATAAACCTCAGTATTAGGTTATCCTACTGGTTGTGAAACCTGT
>JAVJGJ010000037.1:86969279-86996497 GCA_035590215.1 Microhierax caerulescens
AGCTCAGTATTAGGTTATACTCCTGGTTGTGAAACCTGTTGTTGATGGAGTATGTAATCCGGTGGTATTTACAGTTTTACATCTAGTACTTTATCAAATGATATGAAAACATACTTTTCATTTTTCTTTTCATGTTGGACTTCAGAGAAGGACCAAGTTCTTATCCCTCTGAAGTCTGCAAAATTTTGTCATTGAGTTTAAGGAAGCCTGACTAGCCATGTGCAGGGAAAAATCTTACATAACTAGAGAGAAGTAAATATAACTGAAGCCAGATAAATCACTTCTAAAATTTATAGAATGAAAAAGTTAATGGGATCTGTTATAAATGTTTTGAGCATGCTAATAGACTGCTCTAATTAATTCCTACCCAAAAGCTGTCAAAAGTCTTTCTACAATCCTCTCAGATTCCAGGGGCTTTTGTAAACCAGAAAAACTGAAATGCTGAAGTTCCTCGTCAGTCTATGTGGTGCATGATTTGAATTGTCAATGAATTACTTAGCACTCATTCTTCCATATTTCTTTGCAGCATACAATTTGCCAGCTAGAAATGTGAAATTTCACATGATGGCATACTACAAGTTTCTTCAAAGGTATCTGGTAAAACCTGGCACATGCTAATTTTTGTAATTTTCCAGGACTCAGAACTTTGTATCCCTGAAGCAGTCATTAGAACTGGGAAGGCTCATTTCGTTGATTGCACAGTGAGAAGGCTGTTCAGGTTCAGATGGAGCAGAAATGTTACTGGAATATCGTTTAAATGCTTCAGTGGTCTGTGACAAATCTCCAGTCATGCTCTTATCACAGCTGATGAATTTAATTTTTAAAAGGTGCTAAAACTGAGTACATCCTCATATTTTCCAAAGCTGCAGAAGCAACTGAATATATACAAAATGGTAATTTAGATAATAGCAATCTCCTTGATTTTGTATAGAAATTACCATCGTGTAGAATCAGTCAGTGAAGAATTCTCAAATTGTCCCACCAAAAAGTTTATGGTTGAGATATTTTTCTTTGGTTTTAATGAATGAAACTGCAAATAAACATTTCTGTAAATATATACTGCACTTGGTAGCCAAGTCAAACATTGTGAGTATCATGAAATCAGAAATTAACATATGAAATTAAGGCACCAGCTGTGAAACTATGGATAGGATTGCCTGGTCATTTTTATTTCATGTATTTGCACAGTGCTTTTGAGTTATCTTTTCCCCATGTATTAGCATTATTATTTGCACTGTATTTCAGCAAACAGCTCATTTGCTACTATAGGTTTTGCTTGTCTTACCTCTATGCAGCTCCTTTGATTTGCAACATCTGGTTACAACAAGAAAAACTTTGACTACTTTTGTTTGGTTTTCTTGGAAATTGCAATAGGAAAATGAATCTGTAAGTGGTCAAAAGTAACTAGATTAAAAAATCTGAATCTGATATTTGGAAAAAATATTTCTGTAGCATTCTTTATTTTACTTGAGGGAGTACAACCAGTCATATGCCCTTATGTAGAATAATAATAATAATAATAATAATAATAATAATAATAATAATAATAATAATAATAATAATAATAATAATAATAATAAAACCAAACAAACAAAAAAAAACCAACCCAAAAACCAAACCAAATAGGAAAGGACAAATTTGTTTTATTTTATTTTAACTAATATTAAAGCCATATTACAGACTGTAGCTGATGACTGCCTTGAGTCATTACCTGTTCTACAGCCTTCAGTCAGATTTGGGACAATTTATATCTGCAAATTGAAAACTTTTTTTCAAGCAAAGAAATAGGCTTCCTGATTTGCTAGCATTTAACACATTTTAAGGAAGGGCATATTTAATTTTTTTTCCACATTGTAGGCAAACCAAATGCATCAAACATTTACATTGCTTATCTTTTAAATTTGAAATACTCTGATGAAACATAAAACAGTTTTGTTGCTGCATTTTAATTAAAAGATACATTAATACAGGGACTTGACTCACTGACTAAACAAACAAAAAATGATTAATTCTAGTATATTGAACTGAGCCATTTTGGTTTTGAGGTTCGTTTTTCTTTGACTGAGGTACAAACAAATTGTTAGATGTAAAAAAATTATAAATTTGGTAACTGTTTGAAAACACTATACATGGTGGGTTTGCCTGCATTTATTAGATATTTTCACCCAGATTTAGTTCTGGCTGTAACTTTCATCCCCAAGGGACTGAATTTTCAAGATTCCTTAAACATCCAAACAGAATATGTGCTATAAAGTGGATTTGCATTTAGTGGTGAGGACAGAGCTTAAGTACAATATAAATCACAAAACTATTTCATTATTCCCATTGCACTTCTAAAAGGAATTCAACAGAACATTGTAAGCTTGGTGAAGTGTTTTGTGTTTATTTAAATGCCAGTGATTACAGGAGGTGATTACAGGAGGATTCTATCAGTTTTCAGGTCATCTCAAAGAGTTATAAACAAAAAGATAGAAAAATTATAGAGCTTCTGTATGATTAATCCAGATCAATTAAAGAGCATTTACCTTTAACAACCTACCAACAAAGTCCAAGTTTCTAGCTATTCAAAGATTTGAGCACACTTCTGAAATCTATGTGACCAAACATGAAGGGAGGCTTGAAACTGATATTTAATGTCTGTAAGATCCACTGATGTCAATGAAACTATGACAAAATTACAGAAACTAATGATGTCCCTGGCCTGTTTAAAGTTATGCACATCTAAGTTCTCACTTGATCAAGAATTTTAACTGAAATTGAAGATTTGTTATCCAATCCAAAGTATTCTTGTCTTGTTTAGCCTCTTGCTGTTTTTGGTGATACCCAGTCTTGGTTATGTACTAAAAGGTGTTATTAAAACTTAAGACCAGTCTTCCTTTGTGTACCCCTGCATAATAGAACATAATGCAAACACTCTGTTGACTGATCTAAGAAAGAAGCATTTGCTTGAATGTAATGCTTACTTCTATGTAATGTTAGACATGGTTAAAATGATAAAAAATCTTTCATTTCTAATAACATGGACAATCCTGTTTTTTTAACCTCAGAAAAGTTTAATTTTCAAGCAATATTTGTAGTGTTGCCATAGAAGAGAGTATATGATGGGAATGTTCTTTACTGCCTTTGATATAACATTGAGTTCTGTGGGCTGTGATGAGCTATCATGAAGGCTTTGGACTGGATTCTTGCGTTGTGCTGTTGATGACAAATCAATAAAAACCCAAAACATTCAGTTGACTAAGCAATTGACAGTTTACAAGAGTTCACACATACATTTGTTACAACTGCCCTACTCTTCTATGTTATTTTAAATTTAGAGACTGAGACCAAACTAGAACAAAATAACACTTTATATCATACCATAAACAGACATAAATCAAAATTTTAAAGAGCAACATGGGAAGTGTTCTGTCAGTATGTAGCATTGTAAAATGTAATATCTGGAGATTTAATGTGAATATGGAACGAATGGGGGAAAAAACCTCACAGATACAAATCAACTAAAAAACCCATCTCAGTAATGCAAGAAAACATGCCTTTCCCTTTGATGATATGGCTTTTGGACTAGGTAAGATGAAGACGTAGCTGATGCCATCACCTGGCTACAACTCCATAATTTGCTAGAAAGTAGTTTGAGTAAGGTGAATGGCACTTTATACAAAACTTGTTGCAGTATGTAAATTCAGTTTAGTCAAAGCACATCCTCATGTAATTTAATGTAAAACACATACTCCTGAATGAGAGGGATAACATCAGAACAGCCTGGTTTGTTGGACACCTTCCTGAGAGGAAGGGAATCTGGATTCCTTTTCCTGATTCAAGGATTATTTAGGAAAGCAGTAATTAGATGTTAATGCACTCTAGTTCTTTCTTTTTATCAAGAATTCCAGGAAATTATTAATTTGATTCAAACATTTAAGTCAGCTGTCATTGTTTAGTTGTTTGGTATTTTAGTATCTGCCAAATATTTTGCAAATAATCTTAGTAATCTTATTTCTTTGAAAACTTTTAAAGTTTTTTTTTTGTTTTGTTTTTTGTTTGGTTTTGGTTTTTTTGTTGTTTGTTTGGTTTTTTTAATACACTAATGATAATTAAAGTACAAAGTTAGCCTGGCAATTTTCAATAATATCTCTAAATATACTTTAATTTTCCCTTTAAAATTGCCTTTAAAGGTGTGTATTTCCTAACTGAAGGAGTATTTTCTAAACTAAAAAAATAGTTTAAAAACTAGCAGAAAATGCTTGGGATGTATTCAAATGAAAAACAAATACATATCAACTCAGAGAGGTGGAAAGATAGTACTTAACACTATAAATTCAACGTGTCACAATGGTGGTTGGTTGATTATGTTTTTTTTTTCACTAGGAAAATCTTCTCTCAACAAAAAAGTAAATGGATTTATAATTATTCAAATTCATGCAGGTTTTCAGGAAGCTAAGTTTGAACAGTCAAAATGTTTAGTAAGAATTTTTCATATAAAGGAAAGGTGAAAGACATAATTTGAACAAAACAATGTCAAATATATGATCAGGAGATAATGTTTTGAAAAGGAAAATAAGCTAATTCTTTTAAAATGGAACAAAACCTCTTTTAAAATGTTTTTTGTTAAAAAACAAAACATTTCTTTTAAAATGGAACAAAAAATGGAACAAAAAATATTTTCTTGCTTATTCTTAAGGAACAGACAAAATGTATAGGGGTAATCTAATACACCCCATAAAAGTGATGTAGACTTACCAATTCACTAGAATTTTATTGTTAAATTTCTGCTTAGAATTTGAAAATACCATCAAGCACTGGATCATAAAGGGGTGAAAAATGTGAATTCCATAGCCCTGTTTTCCTAAACGTGCAAACAAATTTGTGTATACTTGGACACAAGTGAAAACCTATGTTTGTTCTTCTTTGTTGCAGCAAAGTAACTCAGGCTATAAAAACGATTAGTAACATTCAATTTTTTTCTTTCCTTTAAATTTCATAACATTCTCCACAAGTATTCAGCAAGGCATAGATGTGACCAAACTGTCTGCTGAGAGCAGTTAATAAAAATCTGATAGATAATTAATGTCTGTATTTATTTGAATTATTATTTTTCTTTAATTATAACACTAAAGCTAGAAAAGATGTAAATAAAAGCCATAGGAACCCGACTTAAAGTACAACACAGTTTTATATACCACAGCATAAAATTATTTTCATATTCGGTACTATTAAGTTTTTAAAGGTCTAATTTTGGTGGTTTTTTTTTTTTAAAAAAAAAAAAAAGGCCTGGTTATGGATATTCAATCATCTCTTTCTCATCTATAAAACCAAATTGCACTTGTCATGTCACCGCACCCCCCATTTTCCACACTTCTAAGATTATAGAAATAATAGTTACAATATAAACTTTGAATGGTGAAATTCCCTTCTGTGTAGAAAATACACAGCTTTTGCAACACCTATAGACTCATCAAGAAATATTGTAAAACATATTTCCATTGCCCAATAAAACAGACTGGCATGAAAAGGGAGTTCTGAAAGTTTCTGTATTGGTTAGGTATGTGGAATATTCTACCTGATATCTAACTTGCCTCAGTAGTTACCCAAATATCTTTGAAAGTCTATTCCAATTCCTTAACAGTTCTGTATTCTCAGCATGGAATTTAAATGAAAACAAATGTATTTCTCTGGTGGTGGCTGTTCCCACAGAAGTTATTTTCATTTAAATGAATAAAATGGAAAGTATATTAAATAGTAATAAAACAGTTAGTATCTTTCCCAATTTCAAAGTTCAGACATCAGCACAGTGTGTGTTTAAACTGAGTTGACTTTAATAAAGTTTCTTCTGTCTTAAAGCTTTTCTGCATATATGTGAGTGGCACTTATTTTATCAGAGAATAGATTGCTATCCACTGCAAACACTGCAGACATTTCAACAAGTATTTTCCTGGCTGAGACTTTTGACATACATAACGTGTATGTCATACAAAGATGCTTAAGGCTTTAGACTACAGGCAGGGGTTGCAAAGTCATCTTAGGAAAAAAAAATTGTAGAAAGTAATTCTCTATCTTGCTAGGGAATATTTACACTGTTAACTTGTGTTTACCACTAAATCAGCTTCTGTAATGTTTGTTCCAATGACTCAATGTATCATTTAGACAGAGCTCCCAGCAGCATGCTAAATATACCCAGCTCTTCAGTAGTATTTTCTTCTGAAATTTACTGTTCATCCAGCCAGTGCTGTAACAAATTGCCTGCAGTGAGAACAGCATGTGTTACTAGAAGGTTAGCTAGTCTTCAACTTCAGCATCTGCACTACAGAGGTTATTAGCAAAGTGTTAAGGTCAAATTTTTGTAAAAAGGCCTTTTGTAAAACCATATTTGAAAATGTTTGTGATGATACAGGTCCTTAAGGCGTAGCTATATATCTGTGCACTTTGAGCTAGGCAGCGCGTTAGCAAGACAAGGAACTGAAGTGGTATGATGAGTGCTACAGCATAAAATAGAAGTTAAAACAAGAATGGAATCTTTTCTGTTCACTGTGTTTAATATAAATTTGGTGTGACATTCATATTTGTGCTTTGAATGGGTTTGACTAAATCTCTTAACATTTATAAGTGTGTAATTTAAAAAAAATGTAAAGAAATTGAGGGTACTAATGTTGTTAATCATCTTTCTGTTTTTATTGGAGGCAGATTAATCTCTAAATAGGACCATTATGGCATATTTCTGTATCTGGCACTGCAGAAAGGTGGTCTCATAAAGGTCTGAGACAATATGCAACAACATTGTGACTGAGTGTCTTCACTTGCAGAAATGGTTGGGTACTTGTGGCTGGCGTTTTTCTTACATATATGTAAGATATACATATCTTACATAAATTTTGCTTTTTCTTACATATAATGTCTCTTTTATCCAGGAAATGTTTACTGACCACCCTTTGCTACACATCTGTTTTGTTAAATTTCATGTTTTATGACTGTCAAGAAGATAAATTAAGTTTTACACCCTTTTTTTTTCCTTGAAGAAAACTTCAGGATTTGATCCGTCCTTCCTGATCCAACATTAAAATCAAAGTAAAAGCTCCTACTATTTTATGAAGAAACAAATTAAGCCCATACTGTTTAAAAGTCATGTTTCATTAATACATAAACAATTTTGGGAAAAGACAAGATATGAAATAGTATGTACTATGTTTCTTTAAGGTTTTTGTTTCTCTAAAAAAAAGTGAAAGTATTACAATTCCTTCAAACATAATTTTAGCATGCATTGTACAACTTACAAAAGAAATATTGAACATGTGTTTCCACCCACTAGATCATGAGCAAGTACCTCAAAATAGCTTGCTTCTGTCAGCAACTGTAAGGCTCTCGTATAAATGTAAGTTATCATTTATGAAGTATTGCATGCAGGTACACCACAGAGGAATTAAATGCTGAAACATCTGTGGGAAAGCTATAAGTTACTGGTAAATATCCTTCTAAGCACACGTGAGAGAATAAAAATCATCTTGCTCTCTTCTTCATGTGGAATAATTATGTAACAGTTGAACATGTATATGTGTGCACAATACAATGCAGTTACTCTGTCAGAGACAAATTCAGCCCTCTCAGAGGGTGTGAATGTAGTTGATTCTTTGTATACACTTTTAGTGGTATACAGGCACAATTATTTTTTTTTACAGGCAACAAGTGTTTACAGCTTCCAAGGCACTGTTGATACCAGTGATGCTAGAGGAAAAACTCATGTGGAAGGGTAAATATCTACTTTGTTCTTTATAATCCAGAAAGCATTTGGTCTGCTCATATTCCGTGCTGACTGATGGGGTACATGATTGTGGCCGGCAAAGAATCTGCTGAGTGCTACTGAGTCTCCACCAGCCATGTACAATCATCTTTTAGGGTGACCAGAATGTTGTGGATTGATCTGGTCTACATCAGCTGAGAAGTCATTGCAGAAGTCATCTGGTATAATAAAGTTGTAAGAAAACTTAACTTCTAGAAGCCCAAATCCAATCTGCCATTACTATTTTCTTTGTATGTGATATTTCATATTTTAAAATATTTGTGAAGTCCCATAAAAGTTGAAAGCATTAAAGTTAGACTGGCATATGTGGAGAAACAGTGTGACATTGATTCTTGTACCTATGCACGTGTCCTTAGGTAGCAGAACAGTGGCCTTTGTAAAGTGTGAGAAGATATGCTGAACAGTTACACACTTGTATTATAACATGACCAGCTCAAATAAAATTGCATTCAGAATCTCTGCATTCTGTACCCCATTCTCCAAAAAGCTGCTTTTGACAATTGTACAACTTTAGATAATGATGATTTAGCTGTTGACCATTGCTCTTATTCTAACCATATGAAAATCATAAGGATTTCATTTATTTTTTAGCAGTACAGAATAGACAGGCAACATCACAACATTCTGACATATAATTTTGAATTTGTAAAGAATGTGTTCATTAGAAAACCACCATTTCCTTATTTTCTTCTGTGAACCTGGCAGTATCACAGTCATCATACAATTCTTTGTGATCTTTCCTGCCTTTTGCTTTGCAGTTTCAGATTCTGTAAAGCACTCCATCATTCTTTCACCATCTTCCAGAAGTTTAGGATTTTATTTGGAAGTCTCCTTTTCAAGTAGCAATTTGTCTCTGCCTACTCTGCATTACAAAAGCTGACATTATCAGAGCCTAAGGTTGTATGATTGCAGGCAGCAGCTGGTTTATATTGAAGTCTGAAAGCAAAGATGCCTTTAAATCTTATATTGCTTCATATGTGACCAGGGATAAGGTATATTTTAGCAGGGATTTGCATTAATAAAAATTAAAGCTTTAGGATTTTACTTCAAAGGGAAATGTCAATGAAAGCATATCCTCTCTTAGTTGCATTGGTAGCAGAATATTAACAGCACTAATGTAAATGTTTATATAGCTGGAGGCTGCAGTCTCTGTCTCTCAGTAGAGAAAAAAATAGTTCTTACACTACATCAGAGGACTGCAGCACTTAAAATACAAAGATAAAGAAATGAGGAGTGACTTTTTTTTCAGGAGCAGTAAGCACATGGAGCACACTCATTTTCAAATTGGAATATCTATTATTAAAAAGGTTAATTTTTAATGCATGAATTCTAGACAGGCATTGACATAAAAATAAATATATTAATCATTATATTCTACCTTTTGCAAGCTTTACTGGGTCTAAGTATTATTTTGTGCTACAAATACAGTCATTGATTTCAGCAAAACAACTCAAAAGTATAAGCTGCTGCTTGAGGGACAGAAAAATCTGTGTGAAGTATAACTTATCAAATACAATTACACAGTAAAATGAATTATTGCATTGATACTAGTTCATAGGAACATCCAATTTGCAAATAGTTAGTGAGGAGATATTTGAACGCAGGAAGTCCTTTTTAGTTGAAAGGCGGAAAAATGGATGGCCAGTTTTTTGGAACAAGGCACAGGTAGAAGATGTGCACATTTGTTTTCTTGCCATCCCAAATAATTAAGGGATCTTAATTCTTTTATTTTACATAATATAAGCAAATGTAAATAGTTCACTTAATAGGAAGTTCAGTAACATAAATTCTCAGCCAGGCATTGCTCAAATATTTAAAGCATTCACTAACCTTGACAAATCTTTAAAAGTGATATTAAAAAGCCTGTGTTTTAAGAGTATAATCTAGAGATCTTGTAAGAGAGCTGGAGTATTTCAGCTTTACCCTTCACATAACTTGAATGCTAGCAACTTAGCCTTGAAAATGATCCCAGAATATTAGCGATTAACTTGTGTCATGTTTCAGTACTCAATGAATATGCCAGGTGCATTTGTATACTTGTGAGTAAGGTTAATAAAGTCTGCACAACAGGAGGATATTTTTTAGTTGTTTCTTTAGTTTTGTTGAAGCTGAGAAAAAATACATGGTCTAGGAATCAAAAAAGTAACATTTTCTAAAGTAATATAAAACACTTTCTCTCTGGATTCCTCACATATCTAGTTTCATCAGAAGTCTGCATCAAGTAGGAAGAATAAAGATATACATTTCTCTTGAACTTTAAAAAGATTTCCTGAATCTGGGAAACATTAATAATTGTGCAGTCTCTCTAGCAAAGAAAGTGTAGGTTTTTTGCAACACGCCTTCTGACAACAGAAGTCTTGAGAGACTATTGAAGCCACTTTTCATGCTAAATGCAAACTTTTCTACACAATTCCTATAATTTAATGAAAAGTACGTTTGGTGGTATTTTTAATGAATTTTTAGTGAATAAACAATCATTGTGAAAAAGGCAAGTAGTCACATGCCTATTCAGCAGGATGTCAGAGCTGCTGGTGTGCTATTTCAGCATAGGCTGGATTCTGTGACTGGTTGGATTTGATTGAGCCACATTTGCAATTTTCCTTATCCTCTTCTGTGCAGTGATCTAATCATTCAGTCAGCTACTAGGAAAACCTGATTCAGTTCCCTTTCTCCTCTGAAAGGATTTGATCTAGTAATTACAAACTATGGGCAATATATGACCTGGAGTGAGGAGAGTGACTGACACCCAAGACTCACCACTTCTAGAAGAGTTTCCTAAACAGCATGATAGATATTTGGAGCCCTTTTGGCACTAGAACTTATTTGATTGTTTGTTTGTTTGCTTGTTTATTTATTTATAGTTAATTTGGAAAAAAAAAAAAAAAAAACCCAAACAGGAAAGATCTTGACTTCTGAGTCGATTGCTAATATTTTTTACTTACAAAATTAATAAAACTCTGACTTATAACTTACACCTAATTTATTGTAAATAAAATCTCATTCTGTTTTCATTTGAGAGAATGTATGTGGGGAATTTGGTCTTTCATTTCTTTGTGTGTATCATTCAATGCTGATTCTGGGGGCGTAATAACTAAGTGTAACAGCTCTGGGTATAATTAAATGGCATAACAACTGCTTCTCAATAAATTCATCCTTAGAATGGTTCAGCTGTAAGCCCTCATCAATGGAGACTGAAGTTTAAGTCTTCCATGTACCTCTGTTTTAACAGTATCAGGTTGAAAGAATAAATTCACAGACACTGGAGAGCCTGAATGTGCTGCTTCCGCAAGTATAATGCAGTAAATATCATGCATCCAATTGTGGATGTGGAATGAGTTTATTGATCTGACAGTCTGAGTTCCACTGGATTCCAAATTTACAGGGCAACGTTGTTTAGAATTATACATAGAGAAGTTTTGATGCTACATGTTTGAACAACTGAACTGTTGTTACTGATGGAAAAATTGTGATTGGGAATAACCGGAGATGCAATTTTCTCAATTACACATGCAGGAATTATTAATATTTTTATTTCAGGACAATACACAAAGTCTGAAGTACAACTCATTAAAAAAAGACAGTGAAGGCTTTATTTTTGCTACCCCATTAAAGAAAAATGTGATTTATCAAGACTGAACTTTCTAATTACACTCAGAGTCTCTTCAGACTCCCATTTCTATTGCTTTGAATGCTTTTGATGCTCTAAATTCATGTTGTTTGACAAGCACTTGTTCTATCTCCATTTTTTCAAAAATTTTGGTCTACAAACCTTTTCATTTTCTTTGTGATTTAGAAAGTAATACAATTTAAAGATCAAGAGTTCTTTCAAAATTTGCAATTCAATTCAACTTTGCTTTCAATGTATATATCACTTATAGTAATGCACTAAAACACTAGCATATCTCGGCAAAATCTCACTTAACAGCATTATCAATCAGTACATTTTATGTCTGTCTTTTTACATAGTTCCTGGTATCTATAAGTGTATCACTCATGTCTTAATTAATCATCAGCTTGGAAACCGATTTTCAGATTACAGGTAAATTGCAAATATCTTTGACAACTCAGTGTACATGAATGGATACATGAAAAAGTTTCTGTTCCTCAGCTACATGACATTATTTTTAACTAATGAGTAATAATAGAATGCTAATATGAACTCATAACACTTTAAAAATTACTGATATTTTCATGAATACTAACAGCTGTTGAAATATTCCTAATTACAAATATCACTTATCAAGAGTAGCATATTGAACTGAAGTAGTTTGTATGCAAGCACATTTGCAAAGCTGTTATGTTCTATTTTTTCCTCTTCACTCTTGAGCTAGGTTCACTTTCTCTTAATGTGCATAACACTGGACTTGAAATAGTTTAAACTGAAATTAATACACAGTAATCTAATAAAATATATCTTTATTCCATAGAACAGAAAAGCAAAGAAGCTGTAGAATTAAACTTTTGCCTTACTAAATTAGATATATTGTCTGTCACAGCAGATATATCCTGTATTATGTGGAAGATACTGGATCAAATAAATTACTTACTACATCAAATAAATCATCTGGTTAAACATACTATATTAATATTAAATCAAATATGTTTAAGAATTCTGCAGCCTACAGGTAGTTAGAAAGATTATTTTCTAAGTCTTTATTTAAATTAAATTGACTGAACATGCAAGTTGTGCACCATCTGGTATAAGGCAGAAATGTTCTTTTGATAGATTTCTTTTTCTTTTCTATGTTAGACTTCTTTATCAACTCTGATACTGAAGTAGCAGAATGGTGGTATACTTAGTACTAGTAAGTTTTCTTACACTTTTTATTAGTGGATGAAGAAGTTTTGTTAATGAGTGTTATGACACATTTATATGATGGCTGTCATATGGGATATTTACTGTGCCTCTTAATGAAAGGCATCTTCCTGTTAGATGTAGTGGAAGTCTGCTTTTTACTGTCATTGACAATTTTCTTAATTTTAGCTGCATAATATCTACTTAGAGTTTATGCTGTTACGCAGATATAATGTCCAAATTTTAGCAGTTGCAGTATTTTGCTGTGGTGTGTTTTATAAATTGTTTTCATTTCCTTGTTCATTTAAAAACCTGAATTTGTATTTTCTTTTCCTTGTTTTGTTTAACCTTTGGACAAACTATCACCTTTTTGGGACATTGATCTTCAAGAAACTCACATATTATATATATGGAAACCATTTAGGTATTATATAGCTATCTAGAAGTAGATCGTACTGGTAATTCTGGTCCAAATATGACAAGAGTCCACAGTGCTGCATATATTATACTAATAGAGCATTTGCACCTGGTTCATCCTCCGCTATATAAAATGGGATTATAATGGCACCCAGAACACAGAAGTGGGGCCATTAAGATCTGACCATATGTAGTCCTGAGAAGCCTGGATTGGGATTGAAAGAAACGTCCACTTGGCTGGTTTCCCTACATTTTTTTCATCTATTAGCAGGCAGCTTTCTTCCTGTTCCAACCTAGGTATGGATGTTAGCTTCATCAATAGAGTTGCAGTGAGGATTTGTTCTATCAAGCTTATGATCCCATAAAGTCAGGTGTAACATCTCCTGTGATTTCATGATTCAACTTTGTACAGACTGATTTCTTGATAAAAATAATATGACCATGTGACAAGCAATGACAGAACTGTGCAAATGCAATTCAAATTATGTTTTTAAAAATAACCCAATGCAGTTTATATTATTTTGCTACAGAGAGCACATGCAGAGGAATATCTGGAACTAAATGAGTGCTAAAAGAAGGGGGGAAATGTGTTTCTTGAAGAGCTGTTTGTAAAATTATTTCCTTTTAATTTCTGATTGTCTTTTACTTGACTTTATATACATTGCAGTTAGTGATGCACTAAATCTTCACCCCAAAAATATATCTAGGTAAATGGTAGGAAGTTGCTATCATTAAAGAATGACAATATATCTGACATATTATACATTGAACCTAATATTACTCAGTTTGAGAATCAAGAGGAATTGCATGGCCAGATATGCACTCTATTGTTTCTGATTGTAATCTTAATATGTTCCAGAGTTTAGAACAAAACTGTTTAGCCTCTGTTATTTACTTATTTGGCTCTACCACCACACCCTTCGACGCTTACTGCCATGGTGTTGGCACAGAACCATTTGCTTACAGGGAGTTGACATGTACATAGCAAAACAGAAACAGTGTTAAAATATATAATATTTTTAGATGTTTATCACATTTATAGATTTTTGTCTTGCTAAAAAGTTATATATATATTTTAAGAAAAAAATAAAATAAATTTAGTGACTTTTTTTCAGTGAATATCCTTTGATGTGAATGAAAATTTTCTAATTCAGGCTGTGGAGAATTCTGTGAAATTGCATTTTTTCTACAGTCATAGGAAGTTTTGAAGCTACAGTGGGGTAATTTCCTCATGGCATTTCTCAGTGGGCTGAATGCTTTCCTTCTCCTATGTGAATCAGAGGCAAAAGAGAACTTCTGTATTGATACTGAAGTCAGTTAGACCACTGTGGCGCAAGAAGGGCCCACAAAAGCTTCACTGTCAAGCTGCTGGAGGTAAGCAGAAAAAAAGCAGCCCCAGTCATGTGTGATTTTTCTGCGGTATATCAAGGAAGATCATTTAAATGGGAGCTGTACAGCCATCTTAAGCTGGGAGGAAGGGGGAGAACCCCTTTAAAAGGGCAGTTCAGACAAAGCATGGGAGCAAGCATTGTAGTGCTGGTGTTTGCAGAGTAAGAAGTACCAGGGGGCACAAGTTGGGCCTCCAACAACACTGCCAGCATCTGTATGCATAGGACTGCTGCTGCCCAATTTAGGAGGATAATTGGCTTCTGGGTGACATCTTCAAGTTACTTAGTACCAACATATGATAGTACAGGTAGCTGAGGAGTTTTTGAGGTCAGTTCCACATTAACCAGGAGGCCCTTATCAGCTATCTTCAACATCTGGCACTGCTTTGTCGTTCAGATGGTAGCCTTCAGCTCTGTTTCCCTTTGGAGCATGATATACCTACCCTTGTACAGCAGTAGTAAGTAGTTACAACACAAGACACTGATCTACAAAGCAGCAGTGTTTGTTTTGTCTGTTTCTAGGCTGTCTACCACAAAGCATCCAAGCTACATAATGAAATCAAAATACCAACCATTTCATGTCGGACAACAGATCTAGCCTGACATACACCAGGCAGTACTTTAACAGCAAATGTAAGGCAGTGTCTGACAGATATTATGGCAAGTCAACATCACAAAAACAGATCAGTGCTCTGCTCATATGAATGGCAAGTTAAATAAAGAATAGCAAAAGCAAAATACATGTTTTACAATAACCTTGTACAGTTTCTTCTATTGTGGGCAATTTTTTTGCCTGTTTGTTTGGAGTTGGTTGGTTCATTTTAAATTAAAGCATTTTTACAAGTTTTGAAAGACACTGAAAAACAAAAGATGTATCATTTTATTACCTCCTCTGTAAAATGTAAAAACATACTACTCCATGAGAAACTCTTTAGCTGAATTATTCTTATGGAGATGTAAACATGTGAGGGTATTTATTCTGTGTCTTAAATAAATTCAGGTGGCATTAAGTTGATGTTTTCATTCCCTTCCTCAGCCTCCGACACAGAGACAAATCAGTATCACTTGAATTTATTTTCACTGGGCGGGGCAGGGGAGAAAGATTTGATCTCTTAAGACCAATTAATTCAAAGATAATATTGTCTTACTGAAGTAGCAGAAAATCATGAAGAACAAAACCTAATCTGAGAATAGAATTTGACAAAAGCTTCATGTAAATCAAACCATAAGTATGGTTGGTACAAATACTCCATCTGTGTTAGCTCACTGTTAAGCATGTTTTTGCAGGAAAAAAAAAAATAGAATCTTTATAAACTGTGAGACAAGAGACTTATAGCAGGTCAGGGTTTCACTAATATCAAATATAATCAATGCCAGGCGTAATTAGTGTATTTTTCCTATTCTTTTAAGGGTAGCTTTCTAAAATTAATCCTCAGTGGTTTTATATTTAAAAATAATGTTGAATATGGCTAATTGCTAACATTCATGGCATGATACGGAAAATAAATCTTATGCTTTTGCATAGAAAATGGGAATTTAATATAACTAAAAAGCATCTATTTCTGAACTTCGCTGTGCTAGACCACTGACAAAATCAGGAAGTACTTCCTGTCCAAAATTTCAAACATTTTTCTTCAGTTTTCTTCTCAAGTGCAGTTTCATAAGCAGCGGCATATAACAATATCCATATGTAGTGATTAATGTAATCCTGAAAATTATTTGATTTGTTGAGTGCAAAATAATTATTCATCTTTTCCTTTGTTGTATACACATCATGGTGATGGACATAAGGTAAAGCCTGTACTAAAACGGTTACAAGGAATGGACAGTAGGTGGTAAGCAGATTATTTAGCCTCACATTTGCCAGTTTGCCGTGAAGTTTGTGATGCAGTACTGCTTTGTAGGGCCTGATGGACACTCTCTTTTTTCCCATTTCCTGTAAAAAAAGGGGGTTCAACAGACTTCACAATATTTCGAAATCCTTAACTAATGAATAAGAAAAAGAAAATCAGCCAAATGGGAGGGGAGGGGGGAAGCAAAGGTATTCCTGAATTATAACCTAGAGTCTAAGCTATAGAAATTAATTTTTTAGCTGGATGAAAGAAGTTCTTCCAGGAATGTTTTATCTTCTCTCTAAGTTAATCAGAAGATAAATTTGAACTTTAGCTTTGAAATTCCAGATGGATGTACTCCCTGCAGTGCTAGAAGAAGGAGAAAGTAAATAATTTGCCCACCATAGTTTATATATTTGATTCTAACCAAAAGACCCAAATAATTACTTTGGCCACATTTTTCAAGTGACCCAAAATAATCATTCTCATTGGTATTTTGTGGGCTTTTTTTTTTTTTTTGTTTGCTTGGTTTTAAAATTTAACTTTGACTGTTGCAACACCAGCTTTTGGCTGACTAAATATTTGTGAGGTAAATACATCCTAACTAATATACATTTGTCAAAGGTAAATTTGAGAACTACTTCATTAAGTTTTTAAAAGCCTAACTACTTCAGAAACTTCTAGTTCTGAAAAGCTGCTCATATGAATAAAGGACTTCCATTTTAAGGATTTGACATTTGACATTTAAAACAAAACAAAACGATTTGATATGTCAGAGATAGACATGGATCAGCTCTTCAGTGGTTATGCTGTAGCTACTTGATTTTCCGTGGCATTACAGAAATCGATATGTACTAGGTAATTAATCTATTTTTTTCCCAACAAATACGCTCTTTCAGTCATGGATAATAGGTGGTATAATTGCTCTGTGATATTAATATAAAAGATGTTGACATTTTTCTATATCTTTTGCATCAGGAACACTCTTGTAGTAATGACTTCAAATAAAAATTCCTAAATCTGTCAGACCATGTTAGGCACTCCAGTGTACTGAATTAATTATACACATATATTAATTTACAGGCATTTTCATTTGTTTCACTGATACCAGTTTTTATAAATATTGGTCTGAGTGATTTCACATGACACAATGGCTTTACTTGTTATCTCCATATTAAATTCAAAGAACTAAATGAAACACCTTTGATGATGAAATATACTCTAGGATTGTGGCATACAGTATTTTTATTTTAATCAATCCCAGTAGACATGTCTTACTATACCAGATCAAACAAATTGCACTTTTGATTTAGTTTGAATCTAGTGAGGCTGAATAAACTACATTTTTTCCCCTCACTATATGGCTGATAATGAGCAAATGGATAACCAGATGGCATAATTTTTGTAAAATTTCCAAGACACGTACTATAGCATATAAAAAGACACATTCATAAAGTGTCCTATTTTCTGGCACGTATCTCAATTCATTCAAGTAAAAATTATTTTGTAGAAAAAAGTTCTTGAGAAGATATAACAAAAATTAAACACTTCAAAATGTATAAGTTTACAAATGGACTTTGTTAACTTCAGTCAAAATAAATTTATTGTAGATAACATTTATTTCAGGAGGAAATTAAGTCTTTCACAGTAACCCAGTATAGGGCATTTGAATGATTTAAATCTTTCAAAAGAGAAGGCAGTAATCAGCCTTCAGCAAAGTCTTTTCTACACAGGAGAATCTCTAGTTTTGTTATACACATCTTATATACATGTTAGTGTAGAAAAGTGTTTCTTGGTGTTCACAAAGCTTTTTCTTTTGTGCAAACACCCGTGGTCTGTTGTTGCTGTTGCTAAAAAAGATTAATTTATTGTGATCTTTGCCATTTGCATGTGAGATCAAATCTCTTGAACATGATGATCTGTCACTGTACAGATGATGATGGGATTTTCCCTTGCAAGAGTCCTTGAAACATCTTCTGGGTCTGGTGAGGCACCCTGAACTGCCATTCTAGTAATTTTTCATAATTCAGCTGATCCACGCTTTTACGTGACCACTTCAGCATATGTATGATTTGTTTGCTGTTGATCATCTATGTACAAAAGACTTACTGCCATGTGATAATTTAGGCACCTGTAGGTACAGTTTCTTTGGACTGTTTCCAAGCACCTCACCTATGAACAGTTTGGTAAACTCTACATGAAGACCTGCCTACGGGGGTCTCTTGGATGGGCAGATTCTCAACCCAGCTGGTAGTTGAAGCACATGTTGAAACACACAGGCTGTGCTTAACAGTTGGTTTAGACAGCACAAACTGCCTGGAGGAGTCTCTGGGACCATTTCAAATTTCCACCTGGACAGCTCCTCAAAAATTTGTCAAATGCTTTTCTGCAGCATTCTGGCTGAAGGCAGCTCTTTCTGTCAGTCACCCAAGCCATTAATGACTAAGTACACTGCACACGTACACAGGCACAACATATGTTGTCTCATACAATGATTGACTGGTCACATATCAACCAGGGTATCCAGATGTCCAGGACAGGAGAGGACTAAGGAGTGTCTGTGTATGTAGGTGTGCATGTTTACTGTGTGATTAAAATAAGAGGTGAATAATGGAAAATATTTCATAACCACCCTTCAGATATTTGCAATTTCTGCTCAGTTTATATGGGCAGTCAGATGGAGTGGGAGAGGTGAGGTGGAAATACTCCTTTTCCTTGAATTTTCCATTCTTGAACTTTGATCTTCAGATGAAGGCCTCTTCCATATCTAGATTCCCACATAAGCTGAGCTCCTGTTATCAGATAGTGGTACAAATCTCAAGACCTATATTTAGAAAAGAGATATCTCTCTACTTTCTGTGCTTCAGCACCAGCTGAGAAGCAGGCTGACACCAGAACCAAGGAATAGCAGGGAGAAAAGGCACTTTTTCAGAAGCCAGAGGATTCAATGAGAAGCTGAAAGTCCTGTCTCACTGTGACCCACACTGTGAGATTATATCTTCAGGAGAAGCAGTGAGGTAAACACACTGAATATGTAATGTAGTCTCTGGCAATAAAATCTTGTATGTATGTTAATTACTAGATAGCAAGGTTACAGTAGTTCATTGTATGTTTTAACGGGGTGGGGGTGTGGAGAGACACCTGCTTTTCTGTCCACATTCAAAGACACTTGACACAAGTCAGTGCCACTGTGTATGAGCTGGTGTTCCCTGTTTCTCATGTGGGGGCTGTGCCCAGCCCACAATTATGTTTCTATACTACAGAAAACTAAAAACTCGTGACAGTCACTGGAGATCTAGTCAACAGTACCAGGGGAGTTTGGAGAGACATTCAGCTCATCTCAAAAGTAGTCACCTACCTTTGGCTAGCTGCCTTGTTTCTAGACTCCATTGACTTGTTTTTATCTCCATTGACTTAGACATCTGCCCTAAAATAGCCAGATACTTCTAGGTGGATAGGGCTGGAGCAAAATAACACTCACGTTCTTTCATTTTCTGGCAATTTTCTTCAACATTTTTTCAAGATAAAATAATCAGTTTAAGTGTTCAACGATCAATAGTCATCTCTTATACTCCCTAATCATAACAGAGTGTTTTTCAAGCTGTATGTACAAAAAAATGTCTCCATTGATTTAGGTAGTTTTCTTCTCAAAATCCCCTAGAAGAAATTTACATATTCGACTACATAAGAAGAAGACAATTCTGTATCACTTGCTTTATAAACCATTTTTTTTTAAGTAGTTATCTCTGTTATAAAAATATTTTACTGTCTACTTTAATTGCTGGTGCACTGTAATGTATTTTCTTTTTTCCAAGCAGAGGTTGGGAAAAGAAAATGTTAAGAATTCCTCATGGTCATTTTTCATATAGAAAGGTCATCACAATCCAGAAGCTATGAACTATAAAGTTCCAGGTGTATGTAAAGGCTAAAAATATATTTTAAGCTTTGCTTGAACTGTTGATAATTATTGAGTTTTTGAATCAGTACTGCACATCTGATACTTTGAGTCTCTGTGAAAACTACTTTATGATCCAGCATTCTGTAAAATGACAGAGTTGCTTGGTCATACCTATAGAAACAGGAAATCCAGCAGGATGACCAAGGTTTCTTGGAAGTAGTGCTCCAAACAGAACCACTGACTCAGTGTGTGAGAACATCTGAAATTTTCTCAGCATAACAAATCTGGTTGGCAAGATGTAAGATAATTTAATTTAAATTAATTATTTAATTAATGGCCTAAGTCTCTACTTACCTCTGTAATTCATGCTTTTACAGTTTTCAGTACATTTTCTCAGACCTACAGCACTGTTCATAAGCAATAAAGGGGCAGTTCCCTGTGACAAAGCTGGCTGATTCAGAATGTAACTACCAAATCTGTTTGGTAGTATATAACGGGAAAACAAAGGATACAACATGATCAGCCTCATCCACACACCACACCCCCCAAGCCTACAGAAACATATTTTCAGATCTGTCAAATTTCAGCATTATGCACAATTCCCACATCTCTGTTTCTCTCATACTGCCCAGCTTCAGGGTTTGCAGGTAATTCTTTTTGAGCTCAATTATGGTTTCTCTCCCACTCCAAACATAGTAGATTGACCTGCCGAGAAATTTAATCTAATGCATGGAGAAGGAGCAATTTAATCTAATGCATGGAGAAGGAGCATCCTAGGAGAGAATGTAGTCTCCAGAGAGAAGGTGGGCTCATGCCATGTCATGATTCACATTTCCTACCATGTAGCTTGACCTGTGGGGACCTCCACATCGTGTAGTCTGACCTGTGAATCCCCATTGTTACATGATCCTATGTACAGCATGTCTTGTGCTTGATCAGAACATAAAAGGACTGGGTTATTATAATGTTTCCTTCAAATTCGCTTGAATTCGATTTTCTGTACTGTCTTCCAGTATAAAGGGCACAAAAATTTTCTGCACCCATGGTAACATTTTATCATTTCACTGTACTTGGTTAACCTCTCAGATGCTGAAAACTTTGTTCTACCAGAAAGTAAAACTGCAATGTAAACTTTGAATGTGACTACCATTTGTCTGCTCCTGGTATTGCCAGAACCTGAATTCCTTATCTGGTAAAACCAGAAGCATTTAAAGACTAACAATTATAATATTGTAAACATTTCAGTTTCATATCAGATGTTCACACTTTTTCCTTGGTAGTCTAATTTACTTTCTGGCTCAATAAAGTGAGGTCATCAAAAGCAGACAAGTTTCCTCATAAACCAGGTAACTATAGGATGAAGTCCAACATTTCTTAACTTTCTTTTTGAAGACCTACATAAACTGAAATTCTCCAGCTTCTTACAGTAGGACACTCTTTCCCCTCTCTGAATCTATTTTGGCTGCTTTTTGAACTTTCTCTGGCTTTAGGACAGCTTATAGTTCTGAATAGCAAATTCACTTAGACTTGTCTTTCAGTGAGACATAGATGTAGTGACAGTGTTACTTCTAGTTGATTGCCATCACTTGTGTCTCCAAAGATTCATGTCAGCGTGGAGATCCACAACAACATCCTCAATGACCTGTTTGTTAAAACAAAGCTGCCACTGTGGTTGTTCTTTAGATTGATTTTTCTGAATCCCACAATATCAGTCTTGTCGGAGGAATCTGCATATGCCTCAGGGCTGCTTTTGGCCTCTGTGATGAAAGATATATCCTACAAAGAGAACATGTCTCTGGGCAAAGATATATCCTACAAACAGAACATATCTCTGTTAGCCCGTCTAGAAAAATCAGACATTGTGGCCTAAGCAGTCCAGTGCTTTTGCCTCAGTTTTATCCTTTCCTTGTTTCCCTTACACTAGGAAGCTAGTCACTCTGGGAATATATAACAAAGAAAGCAAATAGTCATGGTCTTTTAAAGTCCCTGTACACAGAAAATGTCACTTTTGGCATAGTTCAGATATATATAGTAATAAATCTCATGCACATTTTCTTGCTTCACTGCTCTTCCTGCTCAGTAGGATCCTCTTGGCTCAGGTGGATTTCCCCAGGAGCCCAGTGCCCTGGGTCTCCATTATAGGGATGTTTTGCTGGAGGTCTTATGCCTCTGCAAATGGCATCTTCCCATTGTTCTCCATCAGTGACTGCCCCTTCCCCTTTAGCAAAAAGCCCTCTGTTTACCATAAAACTTCTGTTGGGCTTTATCTTATGATTTGTCACTTATAGGAGTTGAACCAGTCACCTGAACGAACAGTTGCCTAGTTCCCAAAAGCACCTCCAGAAGTTATTTTCTTCCTTAAGCCATATAGAAAATGTCATTTCACAAACATTTTTTTAGGCACTATTATCTGGCTTAAGACATCCCTACCATTCTGGGGTGACTCATCTCTGATCTAATCCCTTTTTTTTTTTAATCACCCTGTTACAGTTCATCCCATGATAATTGAACTAATTGTTGCAAAGTAAAGTTACACAGTAAACCGGTACTTTTTTATTTAAAACAACACAGTGGGGTGGGGGATTTCAAAATTGATTTCAACTTGTTGGAGAAAAACAGGTGGAAGTATACACTTCTGTAATGTCTTGTCTTGGCTAGAAAGTCTAGGTAGTTATCACTGATTTTTGATTGTCTACTGTGCTGACATAAATATGCCAGTATAACACATGCACTAATATCCATTGTTTTTCTATTCCACACTGAAAAGAGGTCATTTTAGAACAAAAATACACAATTAAGTTATATTAAATAGATAAATAAATCACAAGATTTAACAAAAGTAATGTAGAAATCTCCCACTGTGCAGTTGCTGCTTCCTGACTGCTTGAACCTATCTGACCAAAGAATATTACATTTCTCTTTTGCCTAAATGTATTCTGTAGCATAAATGTGAAAATAATTCTGAATGTTGAAAAAGTTAAAAAAAGAAAGGTTTCGCAGTATTCATGCCAGTCAGTCTGTTCATGTGATAAAGTGTTAACATTTAATTTCTAATATTGACTTTGATATCAGTATAGCATGGCTGAATTTATTTTCCCAATTTCTGTGGACATAATTTCAGGTCTGTCCTCAATCTGCTGTTCCTTATGTGTAACTAATTTCATGTCAAAGACAAGAATTACTCAACTGGAATAACAGTGGTTTGCAATAGTGGGACTAGGAAAGTTTTGGACAGTCATACATTCAGTTTTGATCTTCAATTTGATTGTTAAGTGAAAACATTGTGTATTCTTTGCACAGCTGTGCTGTTGTTACCCTTTACTTTCAGATTTTATAATAGTTCTCTGCTAAGACCTGAGGTATTTTCACAAAAAGGAAAAGCTACAAGGTAGTTTGAGTTGAGCAAAATTATATCTCCCTTGTTTACACAGGCCTAAATGGGCTTTTGTTAAATATTCTAGTACTGATCACTCATTTGCATTTGATTTGGTTTGCATTCAGAATATAAAGGAGTTTTATGTGTCCTGTACTTGGATAAATTGTACTAGATTGTCTCAGTTCTACCTGTTCCTACACAATAACAGTTTTATTTACCTATTTGCTCATAATGATCCCTTTGGCTACATATACTCATGCAGGGAACAACCAGGAAAGAGTTCTGCCTTCTCAATATAACAACATAGGACAGAGATCAAATCAGACCATTACATTTTCATCAACAATTTTCACCTAATAAAATTCTGGTTTATGTTTGTTTAAGTAAATTTATGACATCAGTACTGTTATCAGGTACAGGGAATCAGTTCTTGATAGAAGTTCATCTATTATATACAAATGTATATCTACTGTACTATTTTTTTTTATACACCAAATGGCTATTTTTCAACATATTTCTTTTTTAAGAGTGTATTTCTTAGAAAACCTTAATAATTCCAAGGTGCTATGCAGATGCTAACTAGTCCAGCATATACTTAAATACCTAGTAGTACATGTTGGCTGAGATTTTTAAAACTTAAAGTGTGGATTTTTTTTTTTTCCATACAGTAGTAATAATACTTTCAGTGATATTTTTAAAAATTATTATCATGTTACATCTAAGTAATGCTTACACCATAGCTTGAAATTAAATGTACAGATTTATTAACATTGTTTATATATTAATGCTCATGACATTCAGTTTGAATATTAATCTGACTCTGACCTTGATTTCTAGGAAATAAATATGCCACTCAGTAATCTCATTTCTTTAGGTTCCTTCTCTTCATTTGAATTTAAATTTTACATTACAAACAGTCCCATTGGGTAGATGTTAAAAGAACAACTATGACAATCAATTTGTAGATATTGGGAGCAAAAATGTTAGATCTTTATACAAAAAACTGCTGAATATTTTACCTAAGTTGAGGATATTATTCATTTGCAAGTGTTATATGCAGAAGTTAACTTCTGACTGAAAGGGCAAGGATATATCTGCCACCATAAGCAAGTTGTGTATTTGTGACAAGGTTTTTCACACCAGCCCTGAAGAATCTTCTTCTAGTGCATCAAAGTTCAGTACTGGGCTCAGTCAGTAGTAATACCTACATTCTTACTACAGAAAAAAAGAAAAAGTGTTGAAATCACTTATAGACTAGCCAAAGACAGTCTCTTATACCATGAAGAGCATTTCTTTGTCTTGTGATACTATGAGGCAATTTTAAGGCTGGAGGTTTCTTGGTAAATGTTCTGTCCCATACTCATTCCTTCTCTCTCTATCTGTCATGTAACCTAAAAATTTAGTATTTGGGGGGGTTGGGTGTGTGTGTAATTTTCTGACTAAGTTTCATGGAGTTTTTGCTTTTTGAAGATGTTTCACAAAGCCACAGGTAAACCTTCAGTCTAGCTCACAAATCATTTTGCTGTAACCAAATGGTGCTCCTTTTACGACTAAGTATGTGCTGCTCTGGTGCCTTGGTTTCTTCTGGAATAGAGTTAGTTATCTTCTTAGGAGCTGGTATGGTGCTGTGTTTTGACTTTGATATGAGACATTTCAGTTTCTCAGGCCTTTTCATTATAACTGTTACTGTCATTATTGTTATTTCATTTTTATTCTTTTTCAATTATTAAATTGTTCTTATCTCAACCCTTGAGTTTCACATTCTTTTCCAACTCTCTTCCCCATCCCTCTGAGTGAGGGGGGAATGAGTGAGCAGCTGCGTGGTACTTTATTATCAGCTGGGTTAAACCACAGCACCTGGTAACATTCCAATGCTGGTACCTGAGGATGGATCTACTTGTCCTTAGCTGGCTATTTGTTATTCAGGGGTGTAAGAAGGGGTACTCCTGCAATAAAATCTATTACTAATACTGTTAGGAGCAGAGGAACCTGTCATAGTCAATGCTGGCCAAACTGAAGTGCTACTCCATAAGATGCCACATGCTGAATCTCTAGCATGAAGTAGTATATGTCTGACAGAAGATATGCACAGTGTGTGCAAGACTGGCTCAGAAGCTGGATATATATTTTTTTAAATATTGTCTACACTACTTCTACAATTAACATCATAAATTTTATTACCAAGACATTCTGAGAACACCCTTTTCTGAGAGTTGTCTAGATTTTTGAGCAGTATAACCTTCCTTGCCGCAGCATTCTCAAAATTATCAAGCTGTAACAAGGTCTTTTACCCACGATATACCAACATACTCTTCATGCCAGTCCCTCTGCTGCCTTCTACTTGCTCCTCATCCAGGGCGTGCTCTGTCTCTCTTCTCTCTGCTTCTTCCTCCCCTCTCTTCTTCAGCTGCTCTCTCTTCCTTGGCTGCCCAAACCCTTAACAGACTCAGCCACAGCTGCACCTTATCTACATCAGCCAACCCAACTCCCCTGAAGCCAGCCCACAGCTGTATATTATCAATGTTAATTAACCCAGCTTCATTCCTCTATACTTCCCCAGCCAGTTTACTATACAGACCCACAGATGAGTAACAGCCAAAACAGATACAGAATTGAGAGGGTCAAAGTTGGATGAGAGTTACACCTGCTTATGTCCCTTCAAGCAGTAGCATCACCAGTTGTCTAGCTACAGCCTGATTGTGGTACCCATATGATGCAATTTCCGTGCACCACCTCTCTAGCAAATCCAAGCATTGGTAAAACCATGGTTCTGGAAATAGAATGATAAGGTTTTGCTTGTAAAAATCAAATAATCACCTGTCTTGCAGTCTCCTGGAGAAGTCTGTGGCATTTCTCTATTTTTAATTCTGAAGTCCATTTTTCTATCAGTCCCTACTCAGTAAAACACTTCATACTCTGTTCTTTTTGAACAAGGCTAAATAAAGGTCTGCTTTTAGCTTGTAGGGGCAAGGCCATTTTAGCTTTAGGTGTCAGGAGCAGCCAAGATGTGGCTTATAGACTCCCGCATGAAATGTTTAAAACTATTGCTCTGTACTCAGAGACAAGGATAAAACCAACATTTTGTTAGTACTGTTACTTAAGAAGGTTGTATGTCTTTGCTATAGCTTTCATAGGGTAATCTGTTGAATCAGCAGGACCTGAGCAGATGCTGATTGTCAAGTGCATACCTAACAGTTTTGCTAGTCTAGGGTGTGGAGACAGGACACGGTGCTGAACTGTGTCAGAATAAGCTCCATAGCTCAGAACGAGAACAACAGCTTTTGCAGACAGTGTTTGTCATTATTTTCCAGCATTAGCATATTATATGGCTTCAACTTAAAATTAATTTAAAAAAAAACACAAAACCCCACTGATAAACATTAAAAATAATAAAGGACTATCCTATAGGGTCTATAAATGCCAAATTCCATTCCACTTGAACTATCACTACATTTCTGCAGTAGTATAGGTTTGCTAGTCTCACTCAGGCAGGATTGAAAAATTGGGATTTTTTTCCAATCATGTCAGAGCACTGAAGAAGTGGAGGCCAAATATATTCTATTTATGACATTCAGAGAGCCACAGAATGCTTTCTCTGGTAGAATTGTTACTGTTATTGGACGGTTTGTTTTGGGGTTTTTTTGTTGTGTTTTGGTTTGTTTGGATTTTTTAGTTTGTTTGGGGTTTTTTTTGTTTGTTTTTTTTTTTTTTGGGGGGGGGGCT
>JAVJGJ010000037.1:87007050-87018024 GCA_035590215.1 Microhierax caerulescens
AAGGGAAGGGAAGGGAAGGGAAGGGAAGGGAAGGGAAGGGAAGGGAAGGGAAGGGAAGGGAAGGGAAGGGAAGAAGACTAGATAGAGGGGAAGGGAGGAGACATGAGGGGTGGGAACAGAGAATACCAGACCAGAGGGGAAGGGAGGAAAGGGAGTGGAAGGGCAGAAAGGGGATGGATGGGAGGAGAGGAGAGGATAGGGGAGGGCAGTGGAGGGGACAAGAGGGGAGGGGAAGAGAAGACAAAGAGGAGAGGGGAGGAGAGAAAAAGGGAGAGAGGACAGGAGAGGGTAGGGGACTGGAATAGGGGAGAGGAGAGTGGGGGGGGAGGAAAGGGCAGGAAAGGAGAGGGGAGAGGATTGGAATAGATGAGAGGAGAGTGGAGGGGAGTAGAAGGGAGGAAAGGAGAGACATCAGGGGAAAGGAAGAGAGGAGAGGGAAGAGGAGAAAATAGGATTAGAGGAGAGGGGAGGGAATGGGATTAGAGAAGGAGAGGAGAAGAGAGGGGAAATGCAGGGATGGGAGGAGGGGGAGAGCGGACATAAAAGGAGTGGGGAGGACAGGGGAGAGTGAACAGGAGAGAAGTGGGGACAGAGAAGATATGACTGGAGGAGAGAAGGGTGGGGAGGGGAGAAAAGAGGAGGAAAGGAGAGGAGAAGAGAGAGGATAGAGGGAAGGAGAGTGGAGGGGAGGAGATGGGAGGATAGGAGACAGGAGGAAAGGGAAGGATGGGAAGGTACAGGTGAGAAGGGGAGGAGAGGAGTTGAAAGGAGAGGGTAAGGAAGGGGAGCAGAGGAGTTGAGAGGGGAGGAGAATAGAGGGGAGGATATGGGAGTGGATTAGTGACAGAGTAAAGTAGAGGGGAGGAGAGGGTAGGGAAAAGGAGAGAGGAGAAGAAAGGCACCCAACCAAAAGTATGAGGATTTTGTTTGTGCTTTAAGGACCTGTGGTAGCATTTGTAGAACTGTCCCTTGAAATGATGGGTATAAAGATATCTATCAGGACACCAAAATTGATGTGATACATAAACACAATACTGTGGAACGTCAAAAAATTCAGGCTACCTGATGTGTGGCTTAAAGGAGCAGTTTATGGTTTGAATAGGGTACGGGGAGAGGGAGAGGGAAGCAAACAACCCACCCTGGAATTTGGACTTACTTTTGTTGTGCTTTTATTGAACAGGTGCTGCTTCATGGTGGTTGTTGCTTGTTTCCTGATGGAAGCACAATGTTTTTAATGTGGGCCCTCAGTACACTGACTAAATATCATTAATATCAATTTATCTTTTCACAAAGATCAAGTATGAGAAAAGGAAAGAAAGACTGACAAGAGCAGAAGCAGAGGCAGCTGAAGGAGTGATAGTCTTGACAAAACTAACATGTTTTTCTTAATCTTTTATAGTTATAGTGTGGATTTAAGCATGACTCAAGTGTCCTACTCATAAATGTATGGTATGGAGAAGCCAAAGGTACTTTCAGCACCATTGAATGTTTAAGCAATAAAAGGGTTTGCATAGTGTCTTTGAATATGTCATTAACACTGCAGAATGATGAGGCATTAAAAGGATACATGGCATTAAGTGTCCACTAAATGGTATCAATCAAGTATTTGAAGACTCACTGTACACTTTCTCGAAATGTCTTTCCTGCACTAACAGAAATGTTACAGCTACATTTTTCCCCATGTGAGAAAAGTTTTACAAGAAGCACTTAAGATTAGTGTAATTTGGATAATACCTCCTATTTAATGATCGGTGTTAACAGCTGAAACAAATATAATCCACCAACATCCTGAAGCTCTCTGTAAAAATAGCATACAAATTAATAAGAATAATAACAAAAGTATATAATTTCCTGCAAGGTGAGAGAAAAGCCCTTTCATCTCCTATTCTAGTACTAAGCGCTCAAGCCAGTTAGGTAGTTATATACCTTCCAAATTAACCCAAAGATAAATACATTTTGCCAAAGTGTAAGTCTGTTCTCTAAGCTAAACAACAAAGGAAAAAAACCCCATCATAATACTATGTTATCTTGTATTTCTTGAATTACTTATTGCAGTCCTTCATTCCTCAAAGGCCTGCTCCTTCTAAAATTTATGTGTATGCCTAATTTAATGCAATAAAAATCCCTGTGTCCCTAAATGCATGCATATTTCCTGGCATAGAAATTAATAGTTCACAATTGGTACTGCATGTGGAAAATGCCATTCAGACATTAATTTTTCTAACACACTATAGTCAACCTATAACTAATGTTACAAGTAGAAGAGAGCTTGCATGTTCTCACTCCCTTTGAGTTTGGTTGGCTTTTTTCATTTTGCAAATGCAGCTGCAACGACTGAGAAGAAGGAAACTTCTACACATCCAAGAAAACTCCAAACCAGTATCATGCTCTTACAAAGTGTCCTTCAAACTGAATGATTCTGAGATGTGAGATGTTATACAAGTTCAGCTAATGATCCTGACTGAACATTTCATGGGAAAATTAAGGGATTTATTTGTATGTCCTTGAACAAAGCAGAGGATTCTCTTGGTTTTTAAAACCATTTTTCTGTTTAGGAGAGGGTGAAAGCAAATTTCAGTTTATTTGTTCCATGGAGCATGGAGGGTATGGGGGGCATATTGTATCTATTTCCAATTGATATTTTTTCTTTCATCTCCAGGGACATCGCTACTGTGTACTGCACACTATTCACATCAACTTGCAGACTAATAGTTCACAATAATGTAATTGATGCATGTATTTCTCAGCCTGATTATCACTACCGCCATTTCTTTGCATGTAAAGGATTTAGAACATAGACCTATAGTATTGTATAATATTAATTTATACAGGACCTATACAATATTACATCTAAAAATTTTTCTATGGCTTTGTTGGACCATGTAGATAAACAGCATTTACAATAAGGTAAATAACCAAGGGGTTTGGCCTCAAAATGATATAAAATACGTAATCAAGAGGTCACAAGTGGCTAAGGCCCAGTTTAAGGCCTACCTCAACTGAAAACTATAATTTGAACTCTATAGAATATGAAAATTTAAAGTAGACATATAAGCTTAATCTGATTCAGAGAATATGTCTATTTTAGCACAGTGCACAGATTATTTCTGTAAGTAGGTAAAGCTGGAATTAACTTTCAAATTTCAACTATGGTTCAAGTTACAAGATTTCAGAACACTGCTACATAATCATGATTTATCTGGGGAAAAGGAAAACTCCAGTAACTTACTGTATTTAAACTCTTATTTTATTACTGTAAATATTATTAATATTATTCTAGGATTATTAATGGGGTTACATGAACTTTATGTTTAAAGTAGTGATAAAAAAAGTTTTGGTATCTTCCTCAAAACACTATCTTTTGAGTACATGGAGACTATTCTAGAATTACAGTATGCATAAAACTAAGCTGCTGTCTTACTTGAGTGTCCTATGGACAGCGGCTGACCTCTGCTGGGTTAGTTTTTAATGTGAATGCTGAGTGCCTCCATAAGGCAGTTGGAGACAGCATGTTTAGCCCTGTTTGTAGTCATTTAATATCAATTTGTGTGGGTTTCACCTGAAGCTCGTCTTTTATTTGACTCGTATTAAAAGAAAGCTTTATGGATAAGATGAAAATGGTAAGTAAAGCTTATTTTTAAACAGCTAAGTGTTCTTAATTAGAAAAAGACTTATGAAGCATGTTGAAAGATGCCCATTGAGATTTTGAGCATTGTACTGATTTGGCTGTAGAAACCAGTGTGTAAGTATTAAAGCACATAGAATTTTAAAGACATAGAGGATGCACAGTTAAACATTTCATAGTACTAGGCCACAAAGGGCTAGAAATCCTCTATGTCATAAACTGTACAGTCAAAAGAGCCCTGCAAATGGTTTCTTTTCTGTTGATTTTAGACCATATAGGATGCAATGTCCATTAGCGCATTCTGAACACCCATTAAGTAGCTGGAGGATGGAAAATACTCAGTGACTAAGACTGAAACTTGGGAGCTAAGAAAATTTAGTTTTCAGTAGCATGTAGGAGAAAGAAGCAATTATATAAAAATCTGAGACCAGAAACTTGATGAAGTAAGGTGAGGCAAGACTGCCCCCTGCCCTTCCTCCTTAGTTCAGGGGGTTACCTGATCTGCCCCCCAAGCCAGGGGCAGCAGATGCAGCAGAAAGTGTGGCAGAAATGCACCTGTCAGGAGCAGGGAGCAACAGGGTGGAGAGACTCGACCTGGAAATGCAGGTTCTGAGCTGAGTTATGGAAATGTGGAGCGAGGGTTGGATTATTGGTGTTAAAAAATCAGATGATGCAACGCTGATAACATCTGTTTTGAAAATTATGTGTGTCTGCGTTATATTTGTGATCTGAAATGATGCCAGGTTTCTGAAGAGCCATGAAGGCCCTGGGGGAAACTGATACTGTAGATATTTATTGGATTGTTAGGGTAATTAGTCTAAGCATCACAGAAACATATGCATTTTATCAAGCAATTCCTGCTTTGATCCTGTTCATTCTGACTTAAACAATGATTTGGTGAAAAAAAACCCCAAAAAACCAAAAAAACAAACCCCAAAAAAATTCTCGTCTAGATTACATCAAATAACTAAGTGTGTGTTCAGATAAATTCCATTAATATTTTAACTTCTCTGTTCTTTACAAAGTCCAAACTCAAACAGACTTGAGGTTAGATTTAAAGTAAAGTCTATGAGCAACAAACAGTTACAGCTGTAAAACTACTGCTAGACATCAATACAGAAATAATTTTTGAATTTGTTCTTCTTAATGCTTTGCACAGCCTGTGCTTGAGTGGCCTTTTTATGACCTTAAATTTTTATTTATTAAATCAATTTTACCTATGATTGTACATACCTTCATAACTCTAAACTCTAGTTTCATACAACTACTTCATAGTTTTATTAATTTTGACCAGTTCTGACCACTAAGCTTTCCTTCTGTACGTATTTTCCATCAATTTATGTGCTTTTTATTGCTGACTGCAGTATCTAATAACATGACTGGAACACACTTATTTAAAACTATGTGATATTCAGGAATGAATAATGAAAGCTGGGATGGTAGGATAGCATTGTTGGTTAATGAAGTGATAAATTGTAAAGAAATAAAAGCAGACAGCATGGAGCAAACAGAAATTTTGATCAGAGTTGCTTTGGAGAAAGGTGATAGAAGCAGTTTTATTTTGGTGGTCTTATGAGAGCAAGCCTCAAGGACTGGAGATAAATATAAAATTCCGTATTTTACTAGAGATTAATGCTACTAGAAATTGCAACATTATTGGTAATTATTTCTCCATTATATATCAGTGGAAAAAAAGTGCTAGAAATACTGCTGTCTGGATATCTGGATATTCTTGGTCATCATAACTAATGAAGTTCTTTGTGATAACTTTAATAAAATAATGAGTGGTGGTAACGTATCAGACATGGGAAAGTTATAAAACAGCTTTACAAAAAGATCACATATAGGAAATATGCATATAAAATAAGAAAATGTGGGTTGTAACTAAAACTCCTGATTTAAAAAAACCTGTATTTCATAAAAGTACTATTTGTGGTATGCTTACAGATACCCTATCCTACAGATTAAAGTTTACCCTGATAACATTGTGTGCATAATTACTGTGAAATCAGTGTGACTGAGATACTAGAAACTTAACTCTAAAAGGTGCTTGAATTTCTCCAAATCAGATTGGCTAAAACTCAGAGGAATTTGTATTTCAGGGAAAGGGGGGAAACATCTGACACAGCTGAGCGAGCCAGCTAGGGAAGGCACCCTGATGGACCTGTTGTTTGCAGGCAGAGAAGGATTTGTAGGTAATGGGATGGTAGTAATCTATCTTGTGCACAGCAACCACAAAATTATAGAGTTTTTGATTATCAGAGAGGGAAGGAGGGTGGTCAGCAGAACTGCCAACTTGGACATCCAGAGGGCAGACTTTGGCCAGTTTAGGAGATGGGTTGACAGACCACCTTAAAGGACAAAGGAGTCCAGGAAGGCTGAACATTCTTCAAGAAGGAAATCTTAATGGCACAGGAGCAGGCTTTTCCCTGTGCTGAAAGATAAGCTAGTGGGAAAGGTCAGCCTGGCTTAACAGAGAGATTTGGCTGGAACTCAGGAAAAAAAAAGAGTTTATGACCTTTGGAAGAAGGGGCAGGAAAGTCAGGAGGACTACAAGGATGTCATGAGGCTATGCAGGGAGAAAATTAGAAGGCCCAAAGCCCAACTAGAACTTGATGTGGCTACTGGTGTAAAAGACAATTAAAAATCAAAATGTTTCTATAACAACATTAGCAACAAGAGAAGGGCTAAGGTGAATCTCCATCCTTTACTGGATACAGGGGAAAATGCACTGACAAAAGATGAGGAAAAGGCTGAGGTACTCAATGCCTTCTTTGCCTCAGTCTTTAATAGTAAGACCAGTTGTTCTTGGGACACTCAACCCTCTCAGCTGGAAACAGGGATGGGGAGGGGAATGAAGGCCTCATAACCCAAGGGGAAATGGTTAGTGACAGGCTAAACCACTTAGATACACTCACTGAGCCACTTTCAATCATTTATCAGCAGCCCTCACTAAACAGGGACATCCCAGTTGTCTGGAAGTGGGCAAATGCAATGCTCATCTATAAGAAGGGCCAAAAGGACGATGCAGGGAACTACAGGCCTATCAGTCTGACTTCAGTGCTGAGGAAGGTTATGGAGCAGATCACCCTGAATGCCATCACATGACACATACAGGACAACTGAGGGATCAGGCAGAGTCAGCATGGGTCTTTGAAAGTCTTAACTAACCTGATCTCCTTCTATGAAAAGATGACCCGCTTTGCAGATGAGGGAAAGGCTGTGGATGCTGTATACCTAGACTTTAGTAAAGCTTTTGACACTGTCTCACACTGAATTCTTGTGGAAAAGCTGTCTGCTCATGGCTTGGACAGATGTACTCCACTGGGTGAAAAACTGGCTGCCTTTGGCTGGGCCCAAAGAGTTGTGTTGAATGGAGTTAAATCCAGTTGGTGGCTGGTCACAAGTGGTGTTCCCAGGGCTCAGTACTGCAGCCAGCTCTGTTTAATATCTTTATTAATGACATGGATGAGGGGATGTAGTGCACCCTCAGTGAGTTTGCAGATGACATCAAGCTGGGTGGGAGTGTTGAACTGCTTGAGGGTAGGAAGGCTCTGCAGAGGGATCTGGATAGTCTGGATCAATGGGCCGAGGCAAATTGCGTGAGGTTCAACAAGGCTCAGTGCCAGGTCCTGCACTCGGGTCACAACAACCCCATGCAACACTACAGGCTTTGGGAAGAGTGGCTGGAAAGCTGCCTGGCGGAAAAGGACCTGGGGGTGTTGGTTGACAGGTGGCTGAATATAAGCCAGGAGGTTGTCCAGGTGGCCAAGAAGTCCAACAACATCCTGGCTTGTACTTGTGGCCAGCAGGACTACAAAGTGATTGTCCATTTGGACTTGGCACTGGTGAGGCCACACCTTCAATACTGTGTTCAGTTTTGGACCCCTCACTACAAGAGGGGCTTACAGGTGCTGGAGCATATCCAGAGAAGTGAAATGAAAGTGGTGAAGCATCTAGAGCACAAGTCTTATGAGAAGCGACTGAGGGAACTGGGCTTGTTTAGTCTGGAGAAAAGGAGGCTCAGGGGAGACCTTATTGCTCTCTACAGCTACCTGAATTGAGAGGTTGCAGGCAGGTGGGAGCAGGTGTCTTCTCCCAGGTAACATGCAATAGGATAAGAAAAAATGACCTCAAGTTTCACGAGGGCAGCTTTAGACTGAGTATTAGGAAAAATTTCTTCACTGAAAGGGTTGTCAATCATTGGAACAGGCTGCCCAGGAATGCGGTTGGGTCACCGTCCCTGGAGGTATTTAAAAGACAGACACGTAGACGTGGAGCTTAGGGACATGTTTTAGTGGTGGACTTGGCAGTATTAGCTTTACAGTTGGACTTGATGATCTCAAAGCTCTTTTCCAACCTAAATGATTCTATTCTATCCTATTCCATCTTTTGGGGAATAGTGATAATGTGTTATCTTATTATGACAGAAATCATTATAGAACAAATAGAAACTTGAAGAAAAATAAAAGATGTATTGATATTCAGTATTGGTATTGTTTGGATGGAAAGGAAAGAAAATAACAGAGGCAGCTACAGGACTTTCAGAATGACCTTGGCTATGCAATTAGAATAAATCTTAAAGGAAATAATTACTATAGGAATTGAGTCAAATGAATAAGCTTTGACATGTGTGATACACATTAGAAAATAGTATTAGATTGACCTTACAGCTTTCTTAGAGATGGACTGTTTCACAGTCATCTTATCTATTATAGCTTCCATAAAGTATTCAACATGATGATGAATAAGAAGTTATTTTTAAAAAAGAAAAGGGAAAGGATAGTCTTGTAAAGTATACAGACAAAAAAAGGAAGATTACAACAGGTTTTACTGAATGTAAGTGTCAACTCAGACTGATCCTGTTAATGCAGTGTTCTTGAAGAAGTAAGTAACAGAAAAGAAATGAAATTCAACTGTACAAGTGAAACATCATGTTAAGTGAAACTTAACAGCTAGGGGAAAATGTTTCTACTAAAAGATAGCTATTCTCACCTAAAGAGCAGGAGCTGAATATATTAATTGACTGTAGGATGGTTATATTAAAATGGTGGCATGACAATGGTGGCAGGAAAATAAGCGGCATGAAAATGCCACTAAAAAGTATGATATGGTTCAAGAAAATCTGAGTTTAGTTGTTCCTTTAGAACAAGAATAAATAGTTCTACTTTACAAGTCACTAAACTGATATAATCTATAACATGCATGATTCTTGCCACACAATGCATATTTCTACAGGTTACACTTGAAAAATCAATGTGGGGCACACTGATCTGCATAGGCTAATCCTAGTATCCTACAAACAGAAAAGACATATCACTCAGCAGGCTTTCAAGGAGAAGGATTTAGGCTAACACAACCCAAACAGAATAGTTCTGACTGTTCTTAATTAAAATAGCTCATTTTCCTACTTCATGCTTATCATTTCACCTTATTTACCAGTATACAATGTTGTGCAAGAGATCAAATGGGTGTAAATTGACTGTGAATTAAATAAGGATGAGAAAGAAGACAATTTCTAACAAAAAGAGCTCTGATTTTTTTGAGCAAAATAGCAATAGCAGGATCAAGAGGCCTAAATACTTCTAAAATGGTGCTTGATAAGTTTATGAAAGGGATTATATGACATGGTTGTCTGTGATGGCAGGTGCTGCATCCAGGCAGTTCATCACAGGAACAAAGGAAACAGGATTAGGAAGAAATTATTGCAATAATCTTATCTGCACTTCTCAGATATGTGTCCTATGGTTAGGAGGTGTGGAGCAATGAAGCAGTCTGCTCAGTCTAGAGGCAAGAAGAAATCAGCTGTAGTCAGCTTCATTCTCTTTGTTATTATGCATAGCTCTGCTGATATGATGATTTGTTTGGATTTTGTCTGCCTTTAAGGACAAGTCTGACAAAACAGTTATTTCAAGAGTATTTAAGAAAAGTATCAATAGATGTACAAATACAGAGAACGGAGGTGTCAATATAACTTGAGCAGAAATAGTAAGGTGCTGCAGATGTTTGCCTGCAGGTAGAAATAAGGAAAAAGTGTGAGAGAAATTAAAATCTAAAAAGCAGTAACTCTTCAGAGTTGTCATGTGCCCTCAAGTTCCAAACTGATTTTTCTGTGACTTGAAGGCGAAATAATCTCTGTTGTCCCATGCTGTCAAAATTTTATGTTTGAGTACTGCTAGTGTTGATGTATCTCCTTTGCTCTAGTGTTTAAAAAGATGTTTCTGGGCTGCAAGATCAATCAGTAGTATTCTTTAGAAATGTCAATAGCTAGCATATTACCACTTCAGATATATATCCCTTATAAATGGGGAGCACTTGACATTCATTTGGTACCATACAGCAATACTTAGATGGTGATACTATAGAAGAGAGGAAAGAGAGAACAAATATAAACTTTGAATTTTAGGAAGTGCAAAAAGACTTCTGGAGTTGATAGTTGCTGAAACTAATGGGAAAATAATGTCAGAACAGTCATGAACCCACTGAAATCTGGAGGAGCTTTGCTACTGAATTCAAAGGGGTCCACGTTTCATAATTAACATGTATAGTTGAGAAAGTACTTGTTCTATAGTATATACTTCAGGAATATGTATTTTCCTGCTTAAGCCTTTGTATTTAAAGTAGGAATGAGTCACAATATATAAGGATAACTTTTGTTCTTAACTATTTAGACTGTAAATTCTTTGGATTAAATATCTGTAACTGAGTTTGTACTCTGAAACAAGAGATTCCATCTTTTATTTGTTGCTTTAGTGTTATTGTATACTGTATACTGTAAACTCGTGACTCAGAATATTAATGATACCAGTAAATAAAGAATTGTTCCCTATAGTTAATAACACATAGATATTTATTGAGGCAATGTAGGTCCAACCTACTAATAATACTGTTAATAATACAATAAAGCACAATTTCTTGCCTCAAAGCAAGCACATTGCTTAAAACAACAGAACATTCCCCAGCCTCTGTCCATCACAGCAATGACTCTCTCTTTGGCAAGTTAATAACATCCATTCCAATCTTCTCACTACATCAAAGCCAGTCAGTGAGACAACATTCTTAAAGAACACCATGTCAAGATACAAATAAACTGGAATAAAAAAAAAAAAAAAAAACAAAAAAAACAACCAAAGAACAAACACCCAAGAAAACCACCTCACAGTTCTCCTAAAAAAAAATGTCTTCAATAGTGGGATTGTGCAAGAAACTTTACAAATGCAACACACCTGCTACTACTAACACCACTGGATAAATTAGGGTATGTCTACAGTAAAGCCAAAGGTTTAACCCAGGGGTCCTCAAACTATGGCCCACAGGCCAGATACAGCCCCCCAGGGTCCTCAATCCAG
>JAVJGJ010000037.1:87021153-87038245 GCA_035590215.1 Microhierax caerulescens
TGAGGGCAACGGGGTGAGAAACAGCCCGGCCAGCCCCGAGGGGAGAGCGGGAGGGGGGCAGGGGGCTCCGGGCGCCCAGCACAGACACCCCCGCAGCCCCGGGGCAGACCCCGGTGGGGCAGGGAGAAAGTGTGAGGAGGTGAGGAGGAATGATCAAGGAGCAGCAGAGAGGAGCTGTTTTAGACTGACCACAGTCCCCCCCTTTCCCATCCTCCTGCTCCTGCTCTCTCAAGGGGAAAAGGTAGAGGAGTTAGGGATGGAAGAGTGAAGTTGAACCCGTGAAAAAAAGGGGGTATGGGGAGGAACGTGTCTTAATTTTGTCTTTTTTTCTTATCATCTGACTCTTATTTTACTTGGAAATAGATCAAAATAGTTTTTCTTAGGCTGAGTCTCTTTTGCCCATGACAGTAGTTGTAGGTGTCTTTGTCACGACCCACAAGCTTTTCCATTTTACCTTCTCCCCCTGTCTGGTTGAGTAGGAGTAGGAGAGTGGCTGGGTGGGTATCTGGCAGCCAGCCAAGGTCAACACACTACAAGGAGGTTTTTTTATCAGGCCTTGCATTGTGTAAGGTGCAGGCAGAGGGAAAACTTCTTATCTGTTAAGTTTTTGTTTTAATAAACTAGATAAATTTGTTGGTACATTTTTCCACAGCATTCTCATTCTTTCCTCTGTTTCCTTTCCTCTCAGATTAGCACTGTCTAAACTGAGGTATAACAGACACAATTGGAAGCCTCCAAATGTATATTTTATATTACACCAATATCATGGAGTAAGTTACAGTTTCTTTATGAAAAAGAGATAGCTATAGGAGGTACTGCACTTGTCTTTGTGTGCTGAGTGTCAGGCTGGAACGCGGTTACCTTCAATTAGATGTACAGAATACCTGTATGAATGCATATTTCATATAGAAATATGCTTTTGTTCCTTAAACTTGTTGCAATCTGCTAGGTGTGATCTTGTAAAGATCTTGTAAAGAGACAGCTGGGCTTACCCTGGGCAAAGGAGATAAATTCAAGGACCTTAAATATTTTACCTCTCTACAAGGGTTCCAGGCCTATTTCAAACCATACTTTACAGAGACCAGCACTGGGTTTGTGAATTGGTGTCATTTTAGCCAATCTAAAGGTGAATCTGTAAGGTAAGCTAAATCAAACTTAATTGACCTTAGCTTTTGTACTGCCTTTCCTGAGAGGCAAGTTCTGCGATCCAGCAACTAATTTGCTACAGAGCTGAAAGGAACTTTATAAGAACAGGGTAATAAACCTTGCTGCTGGAATTAATTGAAGGTGGGCATCTGGATATTCACACATCTCTGAAGAAGGTTTCTGATTTTATCTGTCAGGAATTACCCAGCTCATCTCAGAGCAGGTAACAATTTCCTCTTGGCTGGTGAATAAATACCATTTAAATGACTAATGGCCTATGTAATTGTCCTATTGAAGACAGCACCGTTGTGACTAATTTGCAAAATAAACCAACTTTGGAAACATCATACAGAACTTACTATCCTTAAAGTAATGAAGCATGATGATGGCATCTATACTTAATCCTAACTGTTCTTTGTCATTCATATCAAAATATTCTTCTCAAGAAATTACATGCTCTTGCAAGAATGTTCAGAACATAAAAAGCTTGATCCTTTCAATACAAATGACTAATTTTGCCCTGAATCATTATTTTTTTGAGTCTTAAATACTGTCTTTTCCCAATGTGTCAGCAGTGAGGGAAATGTAGTTGCAAAATAACACATTTAATCCAAACATTAGAAAGCCTAAGGTAAATAAATTTTTGTGTTTCAGCGGTGGATAACATTGCAGAGTTCAAACAGTTTTAGTTTCCTTTGCTTTTACATGTATCTGATAAATTCAGCCTCACCAAATGGAGAAATATATAGCATAGGTGTCAGTTCAAATTCAACTAATTTATTGGAGACTGTTTAATGCACAACAGTGAACACATTGCTGGTAGTATATGTAAGAGTGCCCAACCAGGCTACAGGGCAAAAGAAACTGAAAGTTATTGCTGCCTGCTATCTGTCTGGCATCCTGCAAGTGTGCGAATTAAGAAGCAGTTTTCAGGGACTACATTGCTGAAATTAATGCTAATTGATGCTCTTATTAGCAGTCTTAATAGTAAGACTAAGTTCTTTTAGGTCCTAATTTAATGAAACTTTAAAAGGTATGTTTAAATTCCATAGAAGACAATTTATAATTGAGTAAGATGTTAATGTTTAGCTGGCTACTCACAGCTTTTCTCTATACCGGATAAATTGAGAAACAGGACCTGCAGTACAGGGAAGGCATATGATGCTGAAATCCATGCTCTGTGTGCTCTGTAAGCAAAAGTTCAAGTGCAGGTTTTACAGGCTTTTATGAAGCCTGTATTCAAATGAAACACTTGAAATGGGAAGAACAAAAAAATACAGTAAGAAATATGGTTAGTAAACATTAATATTATTACAATATTCAAAAACATGCAATGTCATCTACAAAACAATTTCTTCATTTCCCAGAATTTCACACAGTTGTATTAAAAAAAAAAAAAAAGAACAAAAAAAAAGAACAAAAAAAAAAGAACATAAATCATAAATATGCTTACAGTACAGTTTTAGATATTGGAAAACATGAAGTGAAAACATAATTTTTAATTAAACTTCTTAGTGAGCTTTATCTTGCACTCATTTACATTGTTTGAGCTATTTTGACTAGCTGTTTATTTTATCTAATAATCAGCAAATAGAAGAATAGACAGAAATTACTTCAAATTGTTGTACTCTCTTTTATCAGGTATAGTATTCTGAATATGCTTCTGAACATAGTCTTCAGGTATCAAACTACTTAAGCAATTTGGATGCTATCCTATCACCCCTAAGGAATGTAGTTAAAGTTCACAGCTATGGTAGGTGACAGGGCCATATCTGTTGTGTGTAATAATAGAAAATTGATAGCCCTGGTGACATTAATCTGTCACTTTTCCAGGTGTGAAGCTGACTGAAAATAATTTTCAAAAATGCAGTAAATAGATATGTTTTATTAAAAAAAAAAAAAAAATCAAACATTTGCAGGTTCCTGTTGCTATGCAGTGCCATCAGTATCACTGTTAACTATGGAGTATCAATCACTCCCCTTCACAAAGTGCTATATGATGTAGTAGTTCAGAATATTTTTATGGTGGTTTGTGGTACCTGAAGAAAAGACTAAATTATAGAGGAGAGCAAATCATGACTTTCATGGAAGGGCTCCAGTAATCCAATTCAACTTAAGTAATGACACACCTTTTCTTCTTTCTGGTTTAGATTCTTTAATCTTCTGACATAGGTTCCAGCAATTTGATCTGTTTTCTATTTATCTCTGCCTCTTCTATGATATATAAAAGCCTTCATTCAAAAAGGTGATATGTATTTTTCAATCTCTTTCCCTCCCACCTCCACTCACCTGCAGACATTGTTCCCATGAGATTTACAGGTTAAACTTCTAAACTTTCATGTGACATTTTTACAGTAATGACAGCTTTATGTTAATGCTCACAGAATATTAGTGTCCAGCCACAGCAGTCAGAGATCCAGTGCAACCCTCACACAATGGTTTCTTTCTTGACACTGCTAGCAAAATGTATGCAATGGCAGTAGGGATCGCTAAGTCTCACTCGGAGAGCATGATTGCTGATCTACCTTCAAACTGTGAAAAGATGGTCACTCTTCAGAGAACTTACACCAAGGAGATGAGGACAGGGGAGATACCAAACCCCATAAACAGAGCTGAGAAGGAGACAGGGAAGAATTAGAAGGAGTTTGCTCAGTAAGGTAGGGCACATGTCTGGATTAATGGTCATAGGAAAGGCATTGAAGTAGAGATATCTTGTATCTGTCCTATTTCCTTTTGCCAGATGTATTTCCTCAAGGCTTCCAAATACATTACAGTTGCACAAAAAGCTTGACCAACATATTAATCATCATTGATCAAACTGACTTTGAATGCGTCCTTCAGGTGCTTCTGACAGTGATTTGAAACAAGCGCCACTTCCTGGCTGTCTTGTGTTTTTTATCGCTCCTAGTGAACATCAATAATATGAATTTAATTTTAATTCTTTTGTAAGGGATCTTATTTATAGAGCAATTTCTTGTGCAGTGTCTTGTCTCTATGAAATGATTGCCAACTCAGGCAGCCATTAAAGTTTACTGCTTAGGCCTTCCTTCAAGGTACACTATGGATATTACTTTCTAAACGTAATTTGGACTACAAAGTGATAAGGACATGTTAACTCCTTGCAAGCTGCCCATCCCATGCTGGGATGCTAGCTGGTTTTATGAACTGATCTAACTTAATTCAACAGTTCAACAACTTTCACATTCTTCTTCCTCTTCAAATATGTGGCTGACATTAATGCTGATGATTAAAACAGTGTCAAGTACTATTTACATTAACATTTCTGTGATTGAAACTATGATGTTATGTTTTGCCACTGTGTTATTCTTGATGTGTGCTTGGGCAATGACCAGCTATTTATTAACTGCTTCCATTCTCAGAGTAAGATCTTAGTACAGAAAGAAAAAAAAATCAAAGAAACTCAATTTTTGAAAATTCAGGAGCAATCCAAATGAAAAATAATGTAGGAAGTAGGTTACAATACTTGATGTTTCAATGAAGAATACAAAGAACTCAACTAACACAGAGTTTTTAGATTAATCTGGTTTAGTATTTCATGGTAGAAATTTTTTTTTTCCAAACCTACAAGTCAGTGGTATATTCCAGCACAAAGTTATGGGCTCTATAGCTCATCTGTTTTATTAATGGAATAATTTGGATTTACCAACCTTTGTAAATTGGGGAAATCTTGCTGATCCTTACATGTGAATGTACATTTGCCGTGATTGCAGCATGCTTTGAGGGTTGGGGATAAAAGGAAAGCAAGGAAAATACACCTTTGAGGTTTTCTTGGCAAATGTCATGTGAAAGACAGGAATGTGTTTAAAGGATGTTACCTCATGGAAAACCAGACTAATGTTCTCAGGAACAATTGAAGAGTACGTCACACGCTTGGGAACAAGACTCAAGTTTAACACATTGGCACATAATCTGTTCACAGACAACACTAGAGGGCTGGTGTTTGTTTTTCAACAGGAAGAAATGCCATGTATGTAAGATCTTGAAATTTCTGCACAGTGCCTTCCGAGTCTGTCTACTTTAAAGCTTTGTACCTAAATAAGTGAAGGATTCTTTTTTTTTTTTTCATGTTCCTTGTGTTTCCTTATATCTTTACGTATGCTTTACAAAATAGTAAGTAATGGATACTGATTCTGAGTTTTCAAGATTCTTGAGTAGTGATTTATAATCCGCCTTGCATCTGTTATAGACCTGCAGGTAAATTACTTTCATTTTAAGTCCCCTATGTGCTGCCAGCATGGTATAAAGGAAGAAGTGTAAAGAGTTTCTTGAAAAACTAACATGCTGGAGGGAAACTTCTGACCAATTCTATAAAATAGCTTTCAAAAAATGAAAGCCTCTCAAAGCCAGTGGGCTTTTTAAAGTCAAAACTGGTTCTAAAACCACAATATAATATTCTATCTACAGATAAACTCCCAGGAACCTGTAGTAGTCTGATAATTTCTTTCCTTTTACTGTTTGAGAAAGCAAATAAAAACAAACAAACAAAAAAATCACCTTTTCCTTTGTTTTGTTTTTCCAGTATAATTAATGCAATCAATTAAGTAAAGAAGAGATGTAAAGGATTTGGGACACATTGTATTCAGTACCTAGTATCAACAACTTGCACATAATCTAACACTTGCAATGATAAATCTCTTTCTATATAAGAGGCCATTCTTCTTTTCACTGCTTATTGCTATTGTTCTGGGTAAAAGCCAAGATTATAGATCTATTTTTATTATTTTTGCTATTGTCAAATAGCTTATTTTGCAGTGATGAGCCTTTAGATCATCTTGCTACCACTCTGCCATTTTGTAACTTTCTTCCCTCCTGCTACCTGAAAAATAAGATTTAGGTAGTTTCTACTGTGCATATAAACAAGTGATTTACATTAATTTACATGTGATTTCTGTGTTTGAAAACATTACGTAAAAGTGTAGAAATGAATCCTTTAAGATTGATTTTACATAATTTGCAGAAAAAGCAGGCTAAAAGGACACTTCTTATCGCAAGTACTCCAGGTTCAGTAAGGCAGAGCTAAAACATTGTAATGGAGTCTTGTACAGAACATGAAAATGCTACCACAGTATGGTCCAAGTTCTCATTTTCACTCAAAAAGGACCAGATTTTGCCACCTTCATCTTGGAAAGAACACTACTCTGCACTGAAGTTGTTGAAATGGGCCATAGTGAAAAACATTGCTGAATATGTACTCCCAAATTAGAAAAAGGTGTTTGTTTGTGTTACCACCTAGATTATAATGTTTAAACACCAGTCATAGATATGCGCACAGAAGAAACATTTTGTGATTTGAGCATTTCATTTAACAAGGTTTACAAGTCCGATAATGACTAGACCCACACAAAGTCTTTTGGTTGAAGATGTAAAATAGTTCTGGCTAGGGCATTTCAGAGCACCTTGGACAGGCTTTATAGTGATGGGTTTCAAACCACAGTGTAGCACCTTTGCTCCTCCTGCCATCAAGACAATCTGAGGTGCAGTTTTCCTCCAAGGAACTGAGTGGGAGTTTTGGCATTTGCTGTGTTCTTTGGTGTGTTAAGGTTTTCATATGAGGAAGACCTATAGTCTCTGACAGAACATTGTGGTTAGTTGTCAAATTATTCAGAAACGTATATTTGCCTGAAAATGTACATAAAATACTTCTCCTGAAATTACCTGTTTAACTATCAAATAAATGATTGCAGTTTATGTAAGATTCTATGATATGAGAGACTTCTGTATTAGAAAACAACTATTGATTAAAGGATACTGAATTGAATAGGTCAATGATTTAATTCACAGAAAAGATGAAATGATAAAACTTGAAAAGGTGTAATTAAAAAAATGGTGGAAAATAGAGGTCAAATATCTTCTAGATTATTAAGTTACGATTTATTTCTTTTGAAGGACATCACTTCATAAAAATTTTTGAGGAGAGTGCATCTCCAAAACATCCTATTTTTAATGCACTCTCTAATTTTCTAAATATTGGTAGTCTGTTTTATGGAGAAAAAAATATAAATACATAGATTTTGTCTGTAGCTCTCATTAAATATTTTGCTGTCATTCTGGAGACTTGATAAACATGCTAGCGATTTTATTGGGTTTCCATGGCAAGATTTTGGTAGCAGGAGGTTGTCAGTGTGGCTTCTGCAAGAAGATGCCAGCAGCTTCCTCTGTGTCTGATAAAGCCAGTGGCCAGCGGCTCCAGGATGGACCTGCTGCTGGCCGAAGCAGAGCCAATCAGTAATGCAGGTGGACCCTCTGTGATAACAGAAGGGGAAAAAACTGCTGCACAACAGCAGCCAGAAGAGAGAAGGGAAAATGTGCAAGAGAAACAACTCTGCAGACACCAAGCTCAGTGAAGAAGGAGGGGGAGTAGCTGTTCCAGGCACCAGAGCAGGGATTCCCTTGAAGCCTGTGGAGGTCTGCAGTGGAGCAGATATCTACCTGCAGTCCACGGAGGACCCCACACTGGAGCAGGTAGATGTGTCTGAAGGAGGCTCTGAGTCTGTGGAAAGGAGCCCACACTGGAACAGGTGTTCTGGAGAGACCTGTGGTCCCATTGAGAGGAGGCCATGCTGAAGCAGGTCTTCTGGCAGGACTTGTGAATCTGTGGGGGACCCATGCTGGAGCAATCCATTCCTGAAGGATTGCACCATGTTGGAAAAGTCCATGAAGCCTGTGGGAAGGACCCATACTGGAGAAATTCATGGAGGACTGTCTTCTGTGGGAGCAACCTCACACTGAAGCAGGGGGAGAGTGTGAGGAAGAAGGAGTGGCAGAGACAACATGATGAACTCATCACAACACCTATTCCCCATCCCCCTGCGCTTCTCAGGCTAAGGAGGCAGAGAATTCAGGAGTGAAGTTAAGCCCAGGAAGAAAGGAGGGGTGGGGGGATGGCATTTTAAAATTTGGTTTTATTTCTCATCCTACTCTGACTTTTGATTGGCAATAAATTAAATTCATTTCCCCAAGTTGAGTTTGTTTTACTTGTGACTCAACCCGTGAACCTTTTGTAAAATTTTCTCTTCCCTGTCCTGCTGGGAAGGGGAATGATAGAGCAGCTTGGTAGGCACCTGGAGGCCATCCAAGGTCAACTCAACATAGACACATTTCCAGTCTTTTCTAAAGCAAAATGAGTTACCATACAGTCAGTCACATCTGAACTTTGGCCATTTTGAAATAATCAAGGTGAAAAGTAAGACTCAGAAAAATATGACACAAAAGTTTAGAGAGAAATACACTAGTGATTCCAGGAAAATTTAGGTAATGAATTAATAATGAAATACAAATACTCATAATCTTCTGAATCAAATGGTGTTTTACTGTACATTTTAAGATAGAGTTGAATTGCAACTGAAGCCAGTTGGAGAAAGGTGATTTTTTTAAATAAATTGACAATTTTTAGGATACCATAACATTCTATATCTCTAAATTGTTGTTTGGATATGTACAAGCCTTTGCAGCCTAATGGTGCTTCCTTTGAATTTTCCTTACCTTACTTCTCCCACATATTTCTCAAGAGAATTATTTTGCACACTGTGCGTATGAAAAAAAAAAATTGCTATTACATTCTAATGGAAACTTTATTCTTATTGCAAGAATATGATACGACATCTGAATTACAGTGTTGTAGTCATTGCATGTAACAGTGGAGTAACTTAAGAATGATCCATTCTAAAGCTTTCCTCTGAAAAGGCAATGAAAAAGGATGGTGTGCTCCTCTCCTTGCACATATCATGTCCATTATAACCTCCACCAAAAGATGGCAATCCAAGTCCACACAAGATTTGTTTTTCTATATGGATGGTAGCATCTTGATGTATACATACTTATCCTTTAATCACTTCATTGTTTTGATCTCTTTTTGTCCAGGCTTTTGTTGGTGGATGGTTGATGAGAATTATCATCAGTGGATCTGTTATCAAAAGATGGCAGTAATGAATTTGTACTGCTTTCGCTTTGGGAGCACTTGTTACTACCACAGAAATTTTTATAAATATGAAGAGGAGACTCCGTGCATGCTTGCCAAAGTCAGGTATGACTCTGCTCTGAATAGATTTCCTCAGTCTCTTTCTCTCCCTTATATTCGCACCTGCCTTTTCCTTTAATCATCTATAATGCAGTCTCTTGAGGAGATGCATTGCAGGGAGGAGGAGTTGTTTAGGCAGACACATAAATATCGATTTGCCTCAGCTGGAAGAGGAGTTGAGTGCTGAACAAGAATGTCATTCTGGTTCTTAATTACCCTACTCTAGATTACCCATCTTCCTCCACTCTTTGGAGATTTGTCCCATTAGTAACCATTTCTGATATGCATTACTAATTACCATGATGCTATCTGTGTCCTCTTTCTCCTCATCCAAGCTTGGCTATTTTTTCTAGCTATTGACTGCTACAGTAAATATTTTCTTTGAAACATTTTTCCCTTGTATCGCTATCACTGGCCAGCAAAGTGTCAGTTTAATCTCATTTGTCATAACAATTTAACAAATATTGAACAAATACTGAATGGTGTTTCAGTCATGTTCTATGCCTCAAGTCTTCAAACTTCATTCTCATTACACCCTTTTTTTTTTTTAATCTTTACCTAGTTCTTATTAAATCAGGTATCTGGGAATATTCTGGCCAACTGTATTGCAACTGACGCCCTAAAGGTATAAACTGAGTTTATCTCCACTGCAAATAAATGCAAATAAATGAAAAAAACCCAAACCAAACCAAACCAAAACATAACCACCATAAACCTTCCCAAAACTCATTGCCATGTTGGTGTTCTCAGCTATTTATGCCTTGTCTATTTCACACTAACCCTTTGAAAAAAACATACAGCAATACAGTATAAAGTCTTTCTGTGGCATGGGTTACTGCACTGAAAAATTAGTTTTAAATACTTTTTCCAAAAGACAGTAGCATGTACTTTCTTTTCTCACTGAGTAAATGTTTTATTTATGCATACAAAAATCCTGCATGTGTGAAACGATATAATATTTTGACCTTACATTAATTTTTACATTATTCAATGTTACTTTGTAGACAAAAATAATATGCATGTTTCACATATTGCCTGAAATAAAAATAATAAATGCTACTGGCTGTATTCAAATTCAAAAGGAGAAAAGATGTAATTTTTTAATAAAACTGTCTTGTGATATATATCTAATAAAAAACTCTCTTTACTGATTTACGGTTTTCTGAACACGTAAATGAACTCAGTTCTTATTTTAAATATGGGATTTGGGTTTTTTTTTGTTTTACTAAATTCCTTTTTTTAAGAGTTAGTTTGAAGTACTTAATATGCACTCCAATTTTTAGTTACATAAACGAGAGCCACAATGGTGACCTGCTTTAAGGTGTTTCAGTTCACAGTGAATACACAGACACTAATATCTGTGAATATCATATCTTTAACTGGCTAGTCCTAATCCTACTTAGAAAATTATTATGATTAAAATTTTTTTTCTTTTTTACTACATGCTTTAATAAGAAGCCTAGAACATATTTCAGATTACATGGGTTAAAGCATCTAAAAATGTGGGAGTGAAACTTTATATGGCTTACCAAAAACCCTGAGGTAGCTTTCATAAGCCCCTTCTCAACAGAAAAGAACTGTTGTCGGTTCAATAGGATTCTTGTAAAATACTTATCAATGACCACCCTTCATTTCCATTTCCTCTTTCTGCACCAGATAAAATCAGACTCTTCATTAAGTATGTCCTGAGTTTATAGCTCAGCAGTATTTTTCCTTTCACATTACAACTGCTGTTCTGCAGGTACAAACCCATCCTTCTATGAGCATAAGTTGTTTGTTGAGGTCAATGGCAAAACAGTTCCACAATCCCAGTTTTAGCTCTTTGGGGCTTGTAAAACCCATTTACACATGCAGCTCATCTTTGGTAGCAGGGAAAGCTCTGTGTTGGGGGATGTCACACATTCAGTCCTTTAGTCTCCTTGCTCTTTTACCAGTATCTTTTCTTTGTCCCTTCAGTTACATAGGCAATAGCCGCCCTTTTTTTTGTCCTGAGATACCACATCTTCCTTAATTAATAACCAAACTCCACTTCTCTGTTTATCTCTAAGTACTGTTGTCTTCCTTGATTCAGTTCATCCTTACTATCCTAACCATTTTCTCTCTATTAAATTTAAATCTAAGGGAGTTTACAGTGTCTCAGTGGCACAAGATTATTTGTTTTTTCCTTAATTACTTTTATATGCCTATTGTAGTACCTAAACATACAGGAACAGAAATTAGAAGTCCAAATTGTACTTGAGACCTGGTCTTCCTTCACAGAGAAGATGTACAATGAGTAAGAAATGAGTGGATATGTAGATTTCCCCTGTACACAGAGGTGACTTACTCTGGGACAGAGAAGGAATGACCTGCACAGCAGAGAAAGTATCTAATTCCCAAACAGGAATTATGAAGCTCTTTGAGGAATGTCACTTTGGTACCACTGTCAAAGAGGTCCAGAAGAGAAGTATTAGAAGACTGACATGGCAGCAGAGAGATAATTTATTTCCATTTATTCAAGGATAATTAATTTTCTTTACAAGAAGCAATGAAGACTCACGTCATTACTAGACTTAGAGGCTTCATCCACCAGCTGAGCATATTGGAACTTAAATAAATAAAGAATCTGGCAATACTGAAGAAAGAAGCAAAGGCAAAGGAGGAAAGACTGCTTAACCTTTAAAGTTAGCCTCAGGGTGTTTTTTGGTTTTGTTTAAAAGGGCCAGTTTTGTATCTAAAATTGCCACTACTATGTATTGCAGAAGGTGTAGATAAGGGTAAAATTTGGTCCATTTCTCAGTTCCAGTAAGTGTAATAGTTCTTCAGCATTTGGTGAAAAACTTTGAAGGCACAATGTTCACAAGTTCATCCAGGGTGAATCTTCACTTGTCTTTCCTCTCTATCCACCTCTAAAATAGTTTCAAATTTCTCTGAAAATTTTAAATGTGATTTTAAGAAATCTGAGTTGAGTTACAAATATTCTTTCCAAATAGTCCCTCCATTGAGCTTTGTTTCTAAGATGGAGTTGGGAAAGACAAAAAAATAGAGAAAGGAATAAAACATATGTTTAGCTTGTACACAAATTTGCAGGGTTGGTACAACAGGCTTAAATACCTCTTCTCATAGGTGTAACAAGCCATGCTAGTAACAGTCATAATTCCTTCTGCAGATTTGGAAATTCCATGTAAAGGTTTTTGAGTGAGCTGTAAGATAGCAATATTCTTTATAATTCCACTCTAAGAATGTGAAGAGAATAAAAATGAAAACTCTTGACACTCTGGAGGAAAATCTTATCCTCTGATTACTGGCTGTAGCACTTCTGGTTCAAGGTTTTTTCCTCTCAGGGTATTTATACAATAAATTTGGGTCATTTCAAATTGCAGCTCCGACAATTTTCTAGTAAGAAGCACAGGTTTGGATAAAAGAACTAAATGTAAAAACTTATATGACAAAGGTAATGTGGCACTGGTACAGTAGGAAGCTTATGTTGAAGTTTTTCCCCGAGTATAGAGTCACAAATGCCAGAGCTGTCAGATAAATTAATAGCAAAATCCAGCAAACAAATGCCTAGGTAAAATAATCTGACTAAAATAAACAGTGCTAGCAGAAACTTTGTGTGAAAGTTACAGTAGGTGAACTGAAAATTATAAGGAAGGTCAGAAGATCTGTCTGTCACAATGTCAGCATTTGAATAATCCTTTATTAGTACCATAATGAGAAAATTCATAGCATGACTAGCTTTCAGTATTTTCTCTCATGCTCCTTCTCTATAGTTTCTCTTCACCTTTTGTTCTGAAAGTATGGAATTTATGGAACAAAATAAGCATAAGTTATACTCTTAGATCATAAAAAACAGGAAATATTCTAAGTGTTATAAAATTAGATACTTTCTAAATTATAAAAATGGAAATCTCCCTTTTTCAATAATCTCTATAGTTCACTGGTATACTACAAATGGGAGGGAGCATTAGAGGGTTTATTCATTATAATTCCTTCTTGTCCTGAAGCAGTGCAATGAACTTTTTTCTGTTTACTTTGATTATGTTCAGTATTAATTAAAATGTTTTGCATAGTTTCTCCTGGTAGTGACACTTGGAAAATTGGACAAAAGGCACAGCATCTGATAGTGAATAATGTCTTTGCAACCATCAAGGTGAGACAAAAGCAATATCAAGTATGAATCATCCTGTTAATTAAATAAATTAACATGGAGAGATTATGTGTTGAATCAACTGCTACTTCCTAATCAGGGAGCTTATTCTGAGCCTGAAGCAGGTTCAGTCTTTGTAGCTATACTGGAATCCATTTTGCTGTTGATAGAAACACATAATATGAATTTAAATCTGATTTTAGACTCTTTCTTCTTTTAGAGTCAAAGTATTGACATCCCAGAAAAGCATACATTTCTCTGACATTACTGCCCACAGCACTATTAAAATTATATGTGAAACAATACTGGTTTTAAGTGAATTGCAGCTTCTCCCAGAAGCAGAACCAGTGCAGTAGTGCTGTAACAGTAGCTGAACCAGAACTGAAACAAACGCATTACATGTCTGTCCTATGAGCAGCTTGTTTGCCTGTCTTCTCATTCTTATGGAAATAGAGATGACTTTGAATGCAGGTATAAACTTGACAGCGTGTTCAGCTGTTGAATGTGGGGGTTTTGAGTGGACTGGAGTAGGACAGATGTATGTTCTGCACAAAACCAGATTTGTTTTTCTTTTCAAAATTTGTTTTTCAAATGCTTATAAAGGAAGACAATTAGAATAGAAATATGTGTGTATGCATGCATATATGTATGCATCGTAAAGTGAGAAATGTTATCCTCCTTTTTTGCCATTTGTGTGTCAAGCATGTGTGCCTGGTGTTTGAGAATAAAGAAAATTATACATAAAAAAAATATAAATTGTTCAGGTATCTCCAACTTCAAATCAGAATATGGAGTCTATAGCCAATCTTTACCTTTACTTGTTCCATAACAAAAACAAAACTGTATGTATAATAAAATACATTTGTACTTACTATCAGTAGCAGGGTATTAGTGCATAGCAAGTAATAGAAAAAATTCAGTCTTAAGGACTTGCATAAATCCACGCCAAATTACATTTCATTTGTGGCTCTGTATTTTACAGTATGTGTTTCTGTTCCAGGTTAAAAAGGTGAAATATTTATTAAGGTGTACGAGATTACAACAAATTGATTCTGCTCCACTTTGCAACAAGAATTCCAAAAGCTGTAATTCTTTGTGAGGGAGAATTTATCACACTGTATCGCTTTTTCACAGGAACTAGGGTTTCTTGTAACCTCTGGAAACCCAGACAGCAGAGAAATTGCGAAGCAGGGAGGGAAGGAGACAGCTGAGGCTCCAGGCTTCCAGGGCAATCAGCCTCCTGAGTAGCTCGCAGTGGAGCCCGCAGCCCCGGACCTCCCACAGGCACATTGCTTGGAATCCGCAGCGACATCCAGGCAGCCCGCGGCCCGTTCTGGCAGGTCTGTTTTCCAGCAGAGGGGTACTAAGAGATGTGTGACCCCGCAGAAGGCTTTCATTTTTACAAATTAAGAAATGCAGGAAAAGAACTGTTTCATATAATGTGTTCTTTCCTTCTTAGTTTCTGGTCTTTCCAACGTCTTGCCACACATATGCGTGTTCTCACACCTCCAGATGATTTCTGCTGAATCCAGCAATTTAAGTTAAACTTTGGGATAAAAAAATCACAGCGTGATTTTTGGAGTAAATATAAATACCACAAACTCTGCCTTTAATTTTACCCCATAAAAATCTACTGAATTAACTCAGAGATTTAATAATTTGATTTCAAAATGTACAACAGGCCAGGATTTGGCCTAGCATCGATTAAATATGCTTGAAATCTGAAGGGAAATTAAGTCATTAAGGATCTCCTTAGCTTTTTAGCAATATGAATATTTCTTTGAGTCCTTAATGTTGTTATAGGTTTTTATTAACAATTGAGGCTAGCAAAAAAGATTCCTGTAGTTTCAATTGTTATACAAAATCTAGACTTGCGCTGAAAGCCTTCTGTCTGCTCAGCTCTCCTGCGTACTGGGAAAAATTAGCCTGTTAAAGCTTGTACAAAGTGAAAACAAAACTCTTGTCTTAACTTCAAGAGACAGCAGAGAGTTTGGGAAGAAGTTCACTTTCTCATGGCAAGCATAGAGGAAAGAGTGGGAATGACCTGTGGTGCTGGATGCTTCCTGTGTTGTAGGTGGGAAGGTGCTGCTCTGACCTCCCTGTACCAAAGTTCTTCGATCAAAATCTGAGATGCAGCTGTCTTGGACTTTTGGAGAGAAGGTCATTGAACAACCCATATGAGTAAAATGGACTGACCTGACATTCTGCAGGGCTGCTATTCTCAGATTATTGTTCCACATTTGCAACTGGTGTCATTGCCATAATGATCCTGCAGAATTGCAAATAAGAAGCAAAGTCCACATGGCCATGAATAAGAAAGAAGATCAGGTCATGAAGTTATTTCCTGTATAATGTGGTCTACTATCCCAAAAGGTTGTAGATTTTTTTTTTTTTAATGCAGAATTTTCATAAAGCAAGTTATGTTAAGATGTTTTACTGAGCTCTAGTGGCAAATTATTTCTGCTTTAAATGATTTTACCTGAGTTCTTGCTCTGTGAAGGCTATTGTATAGAAAGACCAATAAGCAGAACATTGATCTCAGAAGTATGTCAAAGACAGATGTTTAAATTAATGTACAATTCACTTTACTGCATATCTAATTTCTTACAAATCATGAAAAATTCCTTCTCTATGTAGGCATTTATAGAGACTATTAGAAATAGTTCTAAATCATTAACCCCTCCAAGTTGCAGTTATTTGAAATGTGTAATGCAGCTTCCTTCTACAGTTCCCTTTCATGGTGGGTTCATAAATGTTCATTTTACTTTTTAAAAATTCAGTAAAATAAAACAGAAGTCATTAATACACACAAAACCTGAGCTTTTGCATTTACGTATGCAGGCAATCTTGTCTTTTAGTGTTACTACCTCTTACAATTGTCTTTTTCAGAGTCCTTTGAATGTAAGCTGAATGAAATAAGTAAATGCTCAACTGCCTTTTGTAAGTCAGTCAATGCCCTTTTGCAGAGCATAAACCAGTCTACTTGGGTATTTTTCTATATATGCAACTTACTATGTTACAGAGAAACTCAAACTTTACCTGAAAGGCTGCTTTGCTGTTTGTTACTGCCATCAGTTGTGAAGCATTATGTAGTACAGAGTTGAAGAGGAGAAGAAGAGATATGTCTTACTCTATATATTTTGTGTATGTGTATTTATATGTATTTGGTATTTCTCATATGACCAGCAATGTTAATCTATTTTTTTTTTTTTTTACTTGTAAAAGAAACTAATTCCTTTGATTTTCTAAAGAAGAGGGATCACTGAAGGAAGTCCTCCATCCTCTCTCCTCCCTGAAATGTAACTAGTATGCTCTGCTGTTGCAAACCAATATATTGATTCCACAGCCTTTCAACAAGGGTCTCCCATACCTCCCCTCATAAGAGGTGCATGTCCCATTTTTAAGAAATTCATACGGGCTAAAACTTTGTAGTCAGTGTGTGTGGTTGTACCCTTAAACACAACCGCAAGGATCCCCAGGGTCAGCACATTGTAGCAGTCTAGCCAGGAAAACCCTGCCACTGATTTGTTTCAGACCTTTGTGATAAAGAGCACATTAGAGAACGATCCTCAAGGTGGGTTCCTCACAGTTTTTCTTGGTTTTGTCTGTACCAAGTTAGAAAAAAAAAAAAAACCAAACAAAAAAACCCCAACTTATTTGGAAAGCCTACTGTAATACTGGGGAGTGTCAGACACATAGTTCTGCTGCTCATGTCAGTGAAGTACCACAAGTACCGCTCCAGCTGTATGCCATGACTTCGCTGAGCTGTTGGCACGTGC
>JAVJGJ010000037.1:87038312-87064531 GCA_035590215.1 Microhierax caerulescens
CCCCCCACACACAGCCTGGTGTTAGAGGCAGGTCTTACAGACACAACTCAGTGGCTCACTGAAGGGAAAAGAGAATCCACACTTCATTGGGATGAGGAGCAGTTAGTCAAATATAGAAAAGAACACTTAGCCTTGTTAATTTTAAGGCAGAGGTGGCTGTGGGATCACTCTTTCTGCTTGTCACCAAACTGCAAGTTAGGCTAAGCTATAAATAACATGAAACAGCACCTTGTCATGCAGTTCCTCACTGTGGGTTGAGGGGAATTACAGCTGCGTGCTCCCACTGCCCACCTTCAGCTGCAGCCTTCATGAACTGCAGCTTTAACTCACTCTTTTAGCAAGAAAGTAATTTGTGAGCAGGGAGCGAGCTACTTGCCTTCTCTAGCAGTGGCCTGTTATGCTGCTCATTTAACCATAGAACAAAGTCTCAGCCTGCCATGAAAGGGCATGTTTTCGCTTTCATTATGTGATAAACATCAAATTTTGAATCTCAGCAATACTATAACCCAGTTTAAGTTAAGTGTGATTCTTAAGGAAAATGGTAAGCAGTACAAAGTTCCCTATACAAGGATGCAGTATATTCATTTATGCATCTTTCAGGATGGAAGAATATCATAAGGACTCTTGCTCCCCTGTGCATTCTCTAGAGTGTTCAAAGAGTGAAGGATTGTGGCCTCTTCTTGTCTATACTAAGCAAAGAAAACTTTTGCCTTACTGTGTGATTCTGACTCTTCACCTGGCTTTTGATATTAAAGTGAGCTACCATTGAATGCTTTAGGAAAAATACAGACATGTTTTTGTGGTTAAGGTGTTGGTTGGTTTTTTTAGGGGGAAGGAAGAATTTATGCAATTTTTTTACAGCATACTAAATTGAGTATGAGTTCATAGTGAAGTAGAACTGTAGATCTCAAATATTATTTTTATTTATTTTCTCTGTGATAGTATATATGACCTCTTGGAAATTAGAATGGATGGACAAAAAAAAAAAAATAGACAACCGATGTCTTACCGCAGCCTACTAGAATCACCAATAAGAACCATGTGAAACATTGAATTTAAGCTTGAGTATAGGGATGTACACAAAAGCAATGACATTGTAGGATCTATTATTCGAGCAAGCCTTTTTAAAAGCAATAAAGACTGCCAAAGTCACCAGGTCCAAATACTGCCTGAGCAAACCTGAAACCTGTCAGCTGAATCAAACTGCATTGGGAATTGTATCTCAAGGTAAATAACATGCACAGCTTAAATAAGCTGTAATTGGCTAATTAAATAATTTGAAAAACATTTCAAAGACTAAAGCTAAATTATTTAATTTTACCTACTGAATCTAAATTCTCTCTGCAGTATCAAATGATGTCATATTTTAATTAAAATCCCTTCCTGAACTAATAGAAATCCTTAAAAATTATGATGATAAAAACAGTTAGCTAATTATAGCTAGCAAATATAATTCCAAAAATTTAATAAACTAAAAATGCCCCTGGTTAATATTAATGTTGGCATCTGTCTTTTGATAGTTAAACTAAAATGTCCTGCTCAAAATAAATAAATAAATAAGGTTCCATTATCAGTCTTCTTGAGTAGCATATTACAGTAATTGGCTCCACGCAGATGATTGCTGCATTACAATTCTAGCTGTGAATGCATGCAGAGAGACAGATGAATGGTTATCATTCAAATGCTCAATGGACAGTCAAAGAAGCAGACATTGACATTTTGTATGTGGAGAAGGATGTGAGGCTCCTGCTGACTGAGGAAAAACAGCAAAAATAAAAAATCATTGGTAGTGTATTTGAGTCACTGATAAATTCATTGCTTTTCAATAAGTTAGTGTTTCTATCACTTTCTGCCTTCCATTTTTTAAAATTAGACACTTTTTCATTCTCTGTGTGAAGAGGTCCTCACAAAACAAAGATGGTACAAACATAATCTCATAATGCTATATGGAATATCTACCTGAAGTCTTCAAAAGCAGACGGTGCACCGGCTGTTTTATGTTAGGTGCAAACCAAGGGAAGTCATGCAACTCAGAGACGAATAATCTTTTTAGCTACGTACAGTTAAGGGTCAACCCAATACCCACTGAATTAAGTGAAAATCTTCCTAATAGCAGTGGATAGGAAAGCCAAGTGGACATGATCTAGTTCTTTCTCCCAACTGAATCAATTATACTGGACACAAAAAAGCCACGTTCAGTCTCACCTATTGCTGCTCACCTGTTCCAAGGAGGGAGTTAAACCAGTATGTAGCCAGACCTGGCTGAAGTTATTGATGCACTAAAAGTCAAATTGAATTGTCACTGCCGCAGATGTGAAGGGTGCAGATTGGGTCGTTCTGATATCAGAAGGATGGATATACAAAAGGGGGTAAAATTGAGTCAGGGATAATTTTGGTGAAATGGATTTTTCTTAATCCAGCTGTAGCATCTGCTGCTTCTTGCTCATCCTGGTTTCTCCTCCTTCTCTAACAAAAGCTTTTTCTATTTTTTTCCACTATGCTCCCTGGTTTCTGCCTGTGTGGTGAAAGTAAGCCTGGCTTTATAGACATCTGATATATACAAACCAGACAGCAGGACGCTTGGTTGAATCTGGTGTTTGGGACCTTTTAAGTGGAAAAGCCAGTAACCCTCTTTCCTCGTTCCTGGCGCTTTCATTTGATGTAGTAGTTACTCAGCCAGGGCTGAGCTGAAGGCAGTTCTGCTTGTGTTTATAAACCTGCCCCAGGCAGTCCACCTATAATTTGTACCTGTGTGCTTGAGTAAGTGTTTAGTCTAAACTACATGTTGGTTGGTACCATATGTTTGTTGGTTACCTCGAAAGCAGGAAAGGTGGTATTTCCTACTGTCTTTGGTGGACATGGAACAGTTTTAATAAACTTGAACTCAGATACAGGTTATACTTTTGTTCTGTGTATAATTTAGATTTAATAAGTATTTTATAGGCATTTTCTGTTCTACCTTAATTTGATTGGCACTTCTCCCTCAGTTTCAATCCTCTGTTATTTCAGCATACTTCAGATGATAAAGTAAAATTTGTTCTGAGCCAATGTCTTATGCTTTCCTGTTTCATAGGTTTCTGTCTGTGTAGGCAGTTTTCCACTCAGAAGATGTTAGTTTAAATATCCCTCTGCATTTACAATCTAAGGATGTCAGAAGGTACCAGGTCACTAAAAAATAAACATTTCTAGGAATTGATCAGTTCAAATAAAACTCCTTTTTTGCAGAGAAAGGAAAAATAAAAGAAAATATTTAGGATATTTTAAGGGGGTTTGTTTAGTTAGGTTTTTAGTTTGAAGGGGCAATATACAAGAATTAAAAAATAAATAAACTAAAAGTAATTACAGGCTAATATTGGAAAGTTTTAATGGACCTAGGTTAAAATTTTCTTAGAAGCTACATTAGTTTAAAAATGGAAAATTATGTTTTCAACTGGTTATGGTTGGTGTTTTTTTTCATTTTATACACTATCACATTACAAGGTTGTTTGTGAATCCAACTGTGCTCTAAACCACGTGTTTAAAATGCTCATCTTCTACTGTACTGTTTCTGAATCTATGTGATAGGACTGATTAATCTAGCAAACAATTTCTATCATCTACTGAATCAAATACAGTCTTATGTTGAAAGAGAATTGTGTTTGGTGTGCAGTGATAAGAAATAAAATACATTTACATGAAAAAAATGTGCATAACACCACATGCACAAAAGGAAGACATGTGTTTTGAGCAAGAAATAATTTTCCACAGAAGACATCTTGCACAAGATAATAGATAATTGTAGGTGATTATATAAAACAATATTTCACAAACCATAAAATTCCAAGGTACAGTATCACCGAGGAACCTGATGATAATTTTTTTCAGAGCTGGCAAGACAAACTTTTTGTACAATGATGTAAACATGATAGTTTCAGAGCAATGTGTGGGCTTCATATTTTACCACTTTAAAATTTATTTTCTCAAAAGAATATGATTTTTTTCACAATTAGTAAAATTATTTAAGTTTACCAATATCAGTTTTGAAGTAACTTTAACAAAATAATCCTGCATTGAAGCCAAATTCTGAAATACATTTTCACCTTTTTTTTCATAGCTTATTTATTGTAGTTTATGTGAGTTGACCAAGAATGCAAGTTGGGCAAAAATTTAATACTTTTTTTTGGTGTTGGTTCATAATAAAAACTAGATTGATAGAAGTTTCTTTTTCCATTTTTAGCAGACTCAAAGCAGATTGAGAAAAGAAGAATAAACACAATTATTTGTTTAATAAAGATCAGAAAAACTTACTAGCAGGAATAAAAATGAAAAATCAACAGGAGTTAGGAGGCCTTAAGAGTCCAAGGCAAGACAAAGGTCATGCCTTTACACCACTGTGGTGGACCTGGTGCCCCACCAAAAGAGTTTTAAATTCATTTACCCCTACAAGTTGTTCCTAAAAGTTTTGCAAAACACTGCAATTCTAAACTGCTGATTTGCCTTGCTCATTGTCATAGATTGGATTTTCAGTTTAATACAAATCCTTTAAAAATATTTATATGAAAATTATGAGTTCTGCAAATATGTTTTTCTCAGCTCTTAATTAGTCTCCTCTTTCCCTCAACAAAACCAGCTGCTGGAATGTTAATATAATATAAATAACTGAACTGATAAGTAAAAAAATACTGACTTTTTAAAAGGCCAATTTCATTGCTGTGTGAACCTCCCTGCTTAGTTAACAGGCATTGATTTTCATGTGGTGGATAGTACTTTAAATGTCACTATTAATATTCACCAATTAATTGAAGTATGAAAGAAAGAAATATCTAGTACAAGCATTGGCTGGAATAACAGTGGTGTTGAGGAAGGATGAATGCAGAGGAACAGGTTTTCACACAGACAGAATGATGACATGATTAATGTAACTCCCTTCCAGAGGTTGGGCTCAGCCTTTAAAACTTTGAGTCACTTCTCTAGGCTGTAAAATACATCACCAGTAAAGTTCTTCAGGGTCATGACTGAATTCTGCCATCAAACAGCACTGATATTTGTTGTTACATCTAAGGGTATTTTACAGTTCCCTGCATTAACATTTACCCAGCGAACTTTCAGCTGAACATCTATATTACTAAACTTTACTGTGTGTCCAGATGAAACAAAGAATCACATGCTCATTTCTTTGGGCAGGTGAAATCCCACTGAATCATATTTTGTCTTTAAGAAAACACTCTCTTCTACTCCAGAGAATTTTGAAGACACATGGATAAAGAAACTTGCCAAAACATTATCACTTTGAAAGGTTCTCTCTGAGCCAGCCAGGTAACTGTGTGTGTGCATGTTTAGAAAAAAACACCTCTAAAACTAAACAATGTTATGGTTGATCCACATTATGATAGATGTCTGTCTGGTCTTGAAAGTGGGAAAGGTCAGCTTACAAACCTGTTTCTTGTGTGATGAATCCTTCTTGTCATCAAAAAGTGCTTGTTGACAATATTTTATGTGTAGATATGAAGTTGTCAGGTTTTCCATCAAGTTACAGCAGTTACTCTGATAGTATTAACGATGGTAGAACATAGCACATAGAGTTATTTCATTACTACATCTTTTATTTCTGGAGGTTTGGGAAATACTTTTTTTTTTTTCTTTCCCCTTTTTTTTTTTTTCCCCAGGAGCTGCAGTCCAGAGTATTACTTAGAAAGATAATGTTCCAGTGCATGTTGGATGTCTGCAGGAGATTACTATGGACAAAATCCATATATACTTTCCCCTTCTCAACACTTGCCCATTGTTATTTTGATTGCTAAGTATTTATTTAACAGATTTATTTGCTTTGTACACCTTACACTTACTGATTCATGGCAAGTGTCACTGGCATTGAAATAATGGCTGGAGACCAAAGGTAAAAGGTTTTAAAGAGAATAGCTGGGACGTTTATGTTTACATCCCCTCCGCTTGCCCCATTTCTCTTTTTTATTTCCTTTCTTTTCATGTTTCTTTTTGTTTTCTACCCAGAAGAATTCAAATAATGGGACAAGGTTATAGTTAATTTTCTTAATAGAAAGTAAATTTTAAAGCAAAGCTAATTTTAAATTGCTACAATAATAAAGTCATCATCATCTATAAAGTAGCTACATTTAAGTAAGGTGCAGTTAGAATTTTATGCCATTAAAGATGCTAATGGCAAAATTTCACTTGAGAACCTTTAAAGAAACAGAAAGCTATTTAAATCATAGTTTATAGGAGAGGTTCACCTGATTTGAAGAGGCTTTTACCAGTTTTTTGTTGAAGTAATAGGGAGGACATACATGAAAGCATTTATTGTTGTGTAATAACAGCCACATTCACATTTTTGGCATGAAATAACACAAGTCTGAACAAAATGAAAGGCAGATTTTAACTTAGTTAAGACACGTATTTGGGTGGCTGAGGTTCCACAAATCTCTTACTACACTTGTATGTAGAGGTAGCTGGATACTTAACAATGTTAATAATTATCCCAAGCACTAAACAGAGAAGGCCCGATCTGAGTGGTGGTACTATGATCGTTGTGCTGGCTGGTTTATGGTGATGCCAGTACTGTCTGTCTATGGATTTAAAAGGCAGGTTTGTATGGAAAAGGAGGGAATATGTATTCTGAAAAATCAGAGGTCTTTGGGAAATCGACTATATGGCAAAAGAGAAAAAAAAAAAAAAAGAAGGCTTTTGCTAGGGTTAAATTTGATGGAACCAATAAAAAATATGCTAGCAGTTCTTGCTTGAAAATCTTTGCAGAGCAATTAGGATTTCATTTAGCTGGGAAATACTTGAGAGGATCTGTTGACAAACTGAGAACGGTAATTCATCAAAAGCCAAGAGGATGCTTTTAAAAAGCAGAAGATCAAGGGTAGAAGCCATCAGTCCTGTCACTGCAACCATGGAAATACTCAAGCCTGCAGAAAAAAGTCTTATTTGAACAGATCCATATTTTAGGAATTTTTCCTTTACTTGAGTCATACTCCAGAAAACAAGGGAATTGTTTCCTCTGCATACATTTAGAGACAATGATCCAGAATGAATTTAGAAAGCCACAAGTTAGAAGATACATTTTATTGGCATTGTAGAGAAAACTAGAAACTTTTTAAAATTTTAAAGTTTTTGCTTGCTTTCTTAATAACTTATAAACTGTACTTGTGCCTTCTAAATCTACAAAAAGTGTATATGTGTAGATATTTTGTAATTATTACGTTCCTCTGTACGCATTAAGTTAATTTTCAGGGAAGCATTACAGGTTTTCTTGTTCTTTTACTTGTCCTTCTAAATGTTACACCACACTCACTTAACCCTCACTTAACTCAACCATATCTCTGCACCCATAATCTGGACTGTTCTTTTAGAAACTCATCTGAGGGGATAAAACCACTGAAAAATGTTGTAGAAAACTAGAATGCTTCCCTTAGCATGAGTGTTTCAAAGCTTTAATGCACCTGAAAAAAAAACCCAGTAGCCTTCTGATAAGCTATAGAATATAATTTATTTAATTATTTATTTTGCTACTTTATGTAAATCTTTCAACAGTTTTGGCCAAAGTACCTAGCTGGCAATGATAGGGTGCTCTGTTCAAAGGGAAAACTCTTTCTGTAATTCTATACAAACATGTGACATTTTCCTCAACTGATTGTTTGTAGGGTAAAAAAATAGACTTTGTAGCAATTCAGTTCCTTGGCAAAACCTTTTTTTGCAATTATTGAAAAGTAAACTGTTTGCAATTATGATTGTTCCAGTAGTGCTGGTTTTGTTGAGAGACTGGTGACACTCCAGAAACTAGTTCTATGTGACTTTGGAAAAATATTTTTGGTTTTTAAAAGTCAATGGAAATTCAGACTCCTAAAGAACTTAAATATTTCTGTAGCTAATTACTGTGGTAATTTTGTCCATTATATTTTCTTTATTTTAAGAATAAAATAATATTAAAAAACCTTAAAAAATAAAGTTTCTTCATAAATTTCAGGATGTTTAAGTTGACATGCATTGACATATGAAGGTAATTTTAACATTTTGACTCTTTAGTGAGTAACTAGAAGTGGGAGAACCATTGTCATTATTTTCTAACTTTGGAAAATTTTTTGGTTTATTGTAGAATGCCATTCATTTTTTGCAGTTATCAGGTAGCTTATATGATTGGTAGTAATGTGGATCACTACATATGGTACTACTAATGATAGTAAACTTTAGGAGACAGGCATATATAAAATTAACTGTTTGGATCCTAGGCAATAAACTCAAATACAAACGTGATATTCTATATAAAAAAGATCATAGGGAGGTGAAAAGCTCTCTGACATGTGTGCCCAAGGGAGGTGCCTGTTTGCTAGATCTTGCTCTTTTCATACCCCCTTGTGCCTGTTCTCAGCAGATGAATGTTTGCCATTGAATTAAGTGGACACCTCCTATGATGTCCCCTGCTGACCTCTTTCCCAGAGGGATTTTACTTTGAAGGCAAGCTGGCAGTAGAACCTTGCCCTCACAGAGCAGCTCAGTGGCATAGTGCCTTGCCTCCAAACCACAATCTTTGACCCTGCAGAACTTCAGGTATTGTGGAATAAAGCCACCTGGTTGAGATCATGCATGGTCATAATACAAATGTTTACAAACACGAACTGTAACTTCTTGATTCTATAGCATTGTTTAGTTATGTTCTTAAAAAAGTGGAAAAACGAATTAAATTTAGAATTCCTTATACTGGAACAAGAAGCAATAATGCATGCGGCATGGCAGGGACTCAAGAGGAGCATGCACCTCAATAGGAGCATGCATTGCAAAATTTCTGTTAAGAGGAAGATTTCAATTCTTGGACAAGCACAGACCAGTGTTGCAGGTGATAATAAAGTGTAATGTAGTGCTGGAGGTAGCACAGGTCCATATACACTTGTTTCTAATGGCTACTGTGATAAAAGGATGAAATGTGCTGCAAAAGCGATGTGACAGCACAAAGCTGTCCACGCTTCTGTAATTGTTTTAGTCAGTGATGTAATTTAGGAACACATGTAGCCAAACAGAGTTTTCCTGTTTGTTTTTTGTTCTACACAGGCAGGTGAGTTCACTCATTCATCAAAGTAGCTCTGATTTTATGTTTTTATGTTTTGAATGAGTTAACGTATTCTAAATAGTTACTGTGATTTTGTTGCTTTACAGTCCTTTACCTTGGTTGAGGGAACTGCTTAGGTATGGGTACTGGAATTATAAAATTATAGCGGCATGGTATTGTTACAGGCTTTACATGCTGCATTTTCTGCTTGAGAAAATTTCAGGATAACATTTGCACAACAGTAAAATTGCAAACACATCAGAAGCCAGAGTGGAATGAATGCAGAACTGAAGGAGACCCTAATATCCCAGAGAGCAACAGACTGTCTTAGTATAAGGGAAAATGAGATCGTACTGTCTAAGACATCAGGAAAGGAATACCAAATGTGTTTTCTTGGCTTGGCAAGTGCTCATCAGGTGATTAAATTGTCTGAATGAAGTGAGTTTACAGAAATGTGCATGTAACCTTCAGTTTTAAGCAGATTTTCTTTAGTTCCCACAGAAAACACAATATCTTGAAACCTGTTTTCTACTCTGTAATTTCGGCTCTGGACATCTTTAGTTGGATGGTCTCTTGTCACTGCCAGGCAGATAAAAAATAATTCTGTGTGTATCATATGTAACAGCAGCTGAAGCCAAAGTGAAAAGCTTTTTGAAAGCAGAAGGTGAAGTGGGTAATGCTGATATGACATGATGCTTTAGATCTTATGCTAAAATTGACTGAAAAGAAATACCTGCTCAGAAATTACAATCTGTTGTTTTTCTTTTCCTCCTTTAGTAAGTGTATTATTTTAGTCACTTCAAAGCTACTAAGCTTCCAGTGTCTTCGGCTCTTACAATTTTTCTAGAAGCTTCCTGATGTTATTTATCTTAAATTCCCAAGGACTGTGATGTGGAATAATCTTAAACTTTTTTTCATTTTGTTTTTTCTTCAATTCTTAATGAAAGCTTTTAGGCCCCGTGTCTACAGAGCAACGTTTGACCTCTATGTGCACTGAATGCTGAGAATGAGAAACCATCAGGGAAAAGAAGAAAAAATAAAGCAAAAGAAAACCCCAAACTGTATTACTGTATCAGAATCACATGGTTTGTAAAATGACAAAATTACTTTGGAGATGACTGCCACTAATGGTGTTTGAATTTCAGAGTCTGGATTCTTGCAATTTCAGATTGAATTTATACATGTATGGCTCGGGATCTAAGAGACAAACATGGATCTGGCACGTACCCTGCTGTCATTTTATAATGCTCGTGTAATGGAAGTGGTTGGCTTTACGTGTGCTGTGCCTAATTATGTGGGTTCATAACTATTCTGCTCAACACGTTATTTCTGATTGGGCACAGAAATAGGATTTACATATTGATTGCAGGTGGTAGAATTGTTGTTCCTAATATAGCTATTGTTTTTGTTGATGGTTGTGTCAGTTTCTTTTTCAGGCAGGAATATTTTCCTCACAACATTGTTTTATTTACAGATTTTATGATGAGTCTGTTTTATTGATCTCAGCTTTCATGTGGTCTCTTCATTGACTTTGTTATTTGACAGTGAAAATACAATAATATATTGTAATAATAGTAATAAATAATGAAAATTATTACCTATAAAAGAAAGAATGACAACATCTTTGCAATTCTGCATGCAGAAAGTTTGTTTACAGATTTTATTCTAAGATCTTACATCAAAATCGCCTTTCTCTGCTTATTAACTGTGTCCATTGCATACATCAAAGCATCGCATTAGCTACAGTCAACATTAATCAGCATACCTCCTTGGACTTTCCCAAAGCGATGTCTGTTTTCATTTTGCTGGTACTGAAAACTCAGGCCTCCTGTTCTCTTTAGAAAGCGCAGGATGCACCATGTGCCGGTGCCCAGGTGCTGGTGATGGTGGCAGCAGTGGGGTGGCCCCTGTGAGGAGCAGCTGGGGCTACTGTTTGATTTGGAAACACCAAATTTCCCTGCAGCCTGTGGGAAGGCCCCACGCTGGAGGGGCACAGTGTGAGGAGGAAGGAGTGTCAGAGAGGAGCTTGGCTGCAGCCCCCCCATTCCCCATCCCCCTGTGCTTCTCAGAGGGGAGAAGGTAGAGGAGCTGGGAATGGAGCAGTGAAGCTGAGCTTAGGGAAAAAGGGGAATGGGAAAGGTGGTTTTGGCTTTTTCTTTTTTTCTCACCATCTGACTCTATTTTATTTGATAATAAATCAAACATTTTCCCCATGCTGAGTTTGTTTTGCCTGTTGCAGTAGTTAGTAAGTGTCTGAGTTCTTGTCTTGACCCATAAGCTTTTCCACCTTCTTTTGTCCTCCTGTTCAGTTGAGGAGGATGAGTGAGAGAGCAGCTGGGTGGGCGACTGGCAGCCAGCCAAGGTCAACCCACCACAGTTATATTTCTCAGGATGATGTTGAGGATTCCGCTTGTGAGAGCAGAGGTAAGAGAGGAATAGAGTTTGAAATGACATAAGGATTATACCTCTTTAATAATTTTTAAAGTTCACAATGCAAATACATTTTCTTCCAGGAATGTTCAGTTTTGCCAATTTGCTGTTTATGAGTCAGCAGTTAATACTTTAAAAACTGAATGAAGAGTAGGCTATATAAATACTACTGATTATTTATTTCTTTTTCTCTGAAAAGAAAGATCACTCTTCGGGAGATATACGACATAGCAACAAGCAACAAGCACAAACATGTCTGGACCTGTAAAACCGTTCTGTGACAGGTGACCATCCCTTCAGACTACAGGGCTCCTAAGTAATCATTTTCCTCTGTTGCAGTGTTACTTCCCACTTGTTCATTGCCTCAGATATACATACTTGAGACAAAACAGAGAACTTTTGACACTTGTTTTTTGCAAACCAGTACCATTACTCTGTGCTTCTCTATCCCTCCCATACCATGGTTTTTCAGACCAAAACCTTCAGGGTAGTCCTGCAGTTTACCTTGGGGGACTCAGGGTTGCTTCCCTCCTGTGTGGCATCACTATCCTACTGTCAGAAAGTGTCCTCATGTGTAATTTGCCAGCTGGTTTTAATCCTTTTACGGATTGTCCTTCTCCATCATCCAGCTCACATTAGCTAAATGCTGCATATATATTTGGACCAAAATCTTCCTTTAACATTGAATTCTCTGCCCTGTATCAGTTCAGTATATTTTGTTTATGTTCTGCTGAGTAATTTCTCATATTTTCTGCAGACAATGTACATGTAATAGCAAGGTGCACCCTGATAGTTGCTACCTCTTTACATACACACTACCATGCAATACTCTAAATCATATGGTTGAACACATCCTTCAAAAACCATCTGGTTTCCTGCAGAAAGACCTGCCACGCCAGGGCAACCTCTTGTCCCTGGGAGGTTGGCTGGGTAACTACCTATCTCCTCCCAGGGCTTGGAGAGGAAAATCCGTGAGGATTGGATGACACATTTTTTCTCTTGCTCTATGTTCACATAACCACTATGTAATTCCTTAATTTGTTTCTTAATTGTCAGGGGGTGAACTGGCTCTGTTTTGAGCTTTCATTTCAGCAGAATAGTTAATGTTCCTTAATTTAAAAAGAAAAAAAAAAAAAACAACCCCAAAAAACTAAAAACCAAAACCAAAAAAACCCACCACAAAACACCTTTCTGTGTGACTTACAGGAAATCATTACAATAAACAAGTCTCTTAGGGTATCAGAAACATTGAAATCCAAGCTTTTAAGGGAAAATGAAAAAAAGGTTTTATTTATTATAGAATAGAAATTTTGCAGACATTTCCATGTCAATTACTTCTGCATAACCACCTCAGACTGCCTTTTTTCTTGTTTTGTTTTGGTTTAACATAAGAAAAAAGAGTACAAAAAGCTTTCTTATTCCTGCTGTGGGGCTGAAATGACTACTGTGGGTCAAATGTGGCCAGAGGTTTAATTCAGGTTGCTGTTTAAGCCACTTATTAAGGTTTTTCACAGTTACAATGGAAATTCTGTTGAACATAATCACTAGCATTCTTCATTCCTAATGTCTTTTAGCATTGAGAAATTTACTGCATTGATTTTCTGTATAAGTCCGGTTCCTCTGCTCCCTTATGTGATCTCGTTCTAAAGAAAAACAATCTGCTTCATATTTTCGTTGCTGATATTTTTATAAAAAATAAATTATCAGATCTTGGAGAACTTTATTTTACCTTACTTCATATTTTCTATAAAAGGGAGTTTCCTGAAACCAGGACAGGATGCCAACATGCCATCAAACAATGCACTAAAGCAGATGGCCTGTATGTAAGGTACATGCTACGCCACTGTAATAATTTTTGAAAAGCAGTAAACATTTAATAAAAGATTAGTTGCTCTTGTAGGGTAATTGTAAGAAAGATTTTCAGGACCAATGCCAGTAACATTCAAAAGGACTTTAATGGCTTATTGCTCCCAGTTATATTTTTTTACAGGTCTGCAACCTGTTGAGAGGGAAAAGCAACATTTTTGTTTCATATTTGTTAGAGGAAACATATAGGATTTTATCTGGAAAAAGACTTGAGAGGAAAAACAAGTAAAAGACTGGAAATGGTGGCACTTGTGATGTTTTCAAGACCCCTGTGCTCTGAGTAAAACAGTCTAGACTTTCTTAGCATGGGCTTTCTAAAATCAACAACAAGGCTTTCAAGCAATACAAAAGAAGAAAGAATTTGAATTTACATTGGACTATTTACATACTAAATAGTAAAATCTCAAAGTGACCAGGTCAGAAGAGAAATGCAAAGGGTTTCTGGTAACTTTTTCCTTGCCCACTGAGTCCATAATCTGTAGCTTGGGGTCAGCTAGCCCAGTGCCTTTATGAGTTGCAGCCAGCTGGGCTTAGTGTACTCTGGCCTCAGGAAATTTTATTTTTTTACCCACATGAAGCCAAACTGTCTGTTTCTGCACCTTTCTGTGGTCTTTCAATCTTTCCTTAAGCTGCAAGTTCCCAGCATTGGGCTATGGCTCAATCTTTTCACACCCCAACCCCGTCAATCTCCCCAGTAAGGACGTCCTGCAGGCAAGGAGGAGGGGGTAGGTAGACCTCTGTCAAAGGGGCCTACCTCACCTTCCCTAAATCACGTCCTTCTTCTTTAGGGACATTATACCTTTAGTTATAAACATGTGAAAGTATAAATGTTGTCTCAGTGAAGAGGGATGAGAAGGAATCAAAGAAACACTGTTCGGTGAAAGAGGGGAATGCTTGAATAAGGTAAATAGGATTTTCTTCAGAGACAAAAATGGTGGCACAGGAAATCCTGTGATATGAATCCTTAAACACCCAACGTGTTGACATCCAATCAATGCTGCATTAAGCTTACATTAATTGTATGCCTTATGTTTGGCTGATCACCTGGAAACCTCTTTTTTTTTTTTTTTTTTTTTTTCCTCCTCAACGTGCAATGTGACTTTGGTATGACAAAGCAGAACTAGGGAGGGGGATATTGGTTTGGTTTGGAGTTTGTGTCCTTTTTTCTTGTTCCCTTTGAAGCACTGGTGACTACTGTGGATACAGATAGAGTGTTGTACTTATATGGACACTTCCAGATTTCTGTCTATAATATTTGCTTTCCATGCATACCATTACAGCTTCTGGCATCCCATGATAAATATGGTTGTTTCACTGACAGTAGTCCCTTCCAGTCAGAGCTGAGATAGCTTGAATGTTAAGAACTTCTATTTCTGCTATGTTTGGCACTATTAGTATAACACATGCATCCTTTTATGAAGTGCAAATTATTATTCTGTGTGCAGTTAAAGACACTTTTATTTGATAGGACTAAAATTCTGCTATATTAAAAAATGTGGTCTAATCCTGATTAGAAATGAAAAGGAGAAAAGTCAGTACTCTAGCTATAAAGGAGCTTTTCCTCTTTCACATGATTTTGAAAATTAAATATGAAGAATTTCTTCCCCCCTGTTCCAGTCTTGGAAATGTTAAGTGCTGTAGTAATAATGTGAGTAGATTAAAAACAATCATCAGCTTTCTGTACCCATCTTCTTTGAGGTAGACCATCATGCACATCCTACTGAAAGATGACGTTCTTTGCCCATCAATGTGAAGCACAAAGGTACTTCTTATCCAGTATTTCTCTGAGAATCTCAGGCATATATAAGTCTGTAAAATGATACACAGATTCTTGTCTTGATTCTTAGTATTTTCTGGATAATATTTTATCATAGATTAAAATCGACACATGAATGATTTTGAATTATGATGTTAGGGGAAAAAATCAGAGATATATTTAACAAGATATCTTTTGGAATGACAAAAACAATAATCAGGAAGTCTAAAAATAACAGTGAAAGTATTTCAAATGAAATTATGATGTATCTCAAAAGTCATACATAAACTTTCTTTAACATTATATCCACAGGAATTTATACAGGAAGACTAAATAGAGTTCCTTCAAAATCTGGGCAAGATATGTCATGGTAACTGCATTTCAGCATCACATATTATTGATATCAACTGAAGGCAAAAGTCATATATTAGGTAGAATAAATTATTATGCTCTTAATCTTTAACAAATCTCTGGCACCTATTATTTAAAATAAAAATATGCTGTAGCTGATTAAGTTGTTTAGGTTCTCTATAGCCAAACATTCTTGCTGCTTTGTAGCTAGGTTCTATAGAAGATACAATATTTTATTTGGCATACAGTCTCAAATTACACTCACCAAAAAGCACCATTGTTAGGTTCCTGTCTCATAAAAAAGTTGTTTCCTTTTAGTGATATCTACTGAGTATACTGGCTTTGGAGAAGTATCCAAAAGGGACGTCAGGAGTTGTCTTTTTTGCTATTAACCATTGTGAAATAGCTCAAAATCCAAGTTTGCACTGCATCCATCTTCATTAGCCTTCCATGTTAACATCATTTCACAAATCTCTGTGGAGCTACTCCTGGTCTGTCCCAACATGCTTGAAGAAAAATGGGTCAGTTGTGTCATGCATGTTTTTGTTTACTTAGAGAAGTATCCAATAAGCCCAGGATAATCATGCTTATTTCATTTTCTGACTGTAAGGTGATCTTAGTCTGCAGTATACAAACACAAATGAACAAAAATCATCCTTAACTTGTACAACACTATAAAAATGGCAAGTGCTAGGAAACTGTACTAAAAGCTGAGGAAAGGAAGAAGCCAACATGAATAAAATATATCCACAGTTCAACTTAAGAAGGGATGTCAAAGACATTCCTACAAAAAAACATGTCAAGAAGCCTGTTGAAAATGTGTTTTTTTTTAAAAATAGGGTGGCAGAAAGAAGTAGCTCTAAAGTAATAGAAAGCATAGTTTTATTGAGGTTTAAAATTGCCCTGAAAGCCAATGTACAGCATCTGATGAATAAAATCAGACCTCATTCAAAGAGCTGTTTATGTGGCTTGTTTTCAGCTGTTGTCAGTCCTAAATAATGCCAGTAAATTTCCTGGAAAGTATTAATGACACAAGTTTTCCACAAGTCAGTGTGATACAGTTAAGATGTCTGTTTATTCTCTTAGCGCTTGTTCTTGCACAGTTTTAGTCAACAGCAGATCAGATGTTGGCTATAGCCATGTCCATTGACGTGATAACTGTGGAAATGTAAAATCTCAACAGAGTATCTTATTGTTTTGAGGATTTCTTATGTGTTTTCAACACCCACTGTTATATCTGGCAGAAGTAATCCAGTGGTTCTTTGTAAACAAAAAAGGCACATGAAGACAGAGAATATTGCCATAACTTGTGTTGTTCTTGCCTCTCCCAGTCCACAGTGATGTCACACCCAGTATCGCTTGCACACATTTTTAAAATCAGTATCTTGCTGTACATTGATCTGCCTGGATAAAAAGTTATCCAAATTTTGGACTTTTGAGCTTGTCATTAAATTCTTGCTCAGGTTTAACAAATTCCATGTTGTCAACAAGCATGCCCCAATAATGTTATCTTTTTAGTTTTAGAATATTGTACAGTATAAACATGTCAGCCAACATAGAGTTAGCTGTAAACTCTTGTTGGATGCACAACCTAATCAAGTACTGTTAGCCTGTTCAGCACTTCATGGCTCAGGTTACCCACTTATGAAATAGGAAAAACGATCATAGTATTCTGAAATAGGTGTAAGAACACATTGCTATTATTGTTATTTTCTGTAAAGCCCCAGATCCACATAATATCATATGTGATCATATTCCAGTAACACTGTCCTCCTCACTATTCCCTTTAGTTTTTGCTCACTGTATCCCATTCAACATACAGTTTAGAAGACCAGAATCACCCAGCGTGGTGTATTATTTAATGGTAAATAGGCAATGACCAGTGTTACTTTACTTCTTCCGTTTCTCAGTATCTGTCATCTTACTCTTTATATGACTTAACAACACAAGCACACTTAATTTATGGTATATTGAACACACACAACCGTTTTGTTCATTTCTTACATATGCTGAGTACAAGCTGTATGCCCTCAATAAAGTTTTTTACAAACATTCTGAATTGCCTCTTTATTTGCACTACCCAAGCTGCTCAGTAGAGTTTTAACCAGCCAGCAGATGGAGAGATGACAAACCAAGTCATATGATGCCTCTGCGTATAAAGAGTTTGCTGATTCATAGTCTCAATTGATTTCATCTCAGTCAGGTGCAAGAACAGCTGAAATGTTTTTACTGCAGAAAGTTTCAGTCTTGCAACATTTTATCTGGAGTAATAATGTGGGTTTTTTTTCTTGATATGGGATTCATTTTTTAAAAAATAGAGTTGCTGACAGCTTATGATGTCCACAGAACAGTATAAGGAGGAAAAAAAAGAAACCCAAAGCTCTCCACCTATCTTAACCCATGGTAATCTGGTTATCTAAAGCACCTGGGAGGAAAAACAAACAAACAAACAAAGAAAGAAAACACACCTCCCCCACCTTTTTTCTCTATATATGTACTCTCAGGCTTTTAAGACTCAAATAAAGAATCTACTGATGGGGTTTAGCGAGTCTGCAATTTACTCAGACACCTTTCCTGACAGGACTTACTGTCTGCATCCCTCATCAGCTAGAAATAGAAATGTATGATTTGTCTGTTATATCAGACTTCTATCCACCAAGAATATAATTTAATTTCTGACAGGAAATATGGATGGATAATCTTGAAGGCTTCTTTCTTCTTGGTCAATACTGCTTTTCCTAAATCTATAGTACATGAAGTAATAACCTAAAATAATTCTTTAAAGTAGAGCTTGGGATAAAGTCTAACATAACTCTTGAATGTGTAAAATTGGGTTGCTTTTGGAAACAGGTAAATGATTTCTGTTATTCCAGAATGGTGTTTATAAGCCAATAAGAAAACCTCCCTTGTAGTTGAAACTCAAATGAGTATGTTGTCTATTTTAATATAAATGTTGACATAAAAGCCAAGTCAGAATAAAAGGCTAGCTGTCAAAAGTTTATCTAGTCATCCCTGTCCTCTAAAACACAGACAAAATAATGTTATATGTTGGTATAATGAAATGGAGAAGTACTCAGTGTCCCCTGGTAGTCTGAGGGCCTAGATAGACACTAGACACACCAGCAGCGTGTCTAGTGTAAGTGAGCACGTTGCACACTCACAGCCACAGGCTGTCATGCTGGGCCTTGCAAACATAAAGAAACTGGAAAGGTCCTGAATCCTGCAGTGTTCTGAAAATGGCAGGTACTTTTAGCCTGGTAATGAAAAAGAGGAGACAGGACCATTTAGCTCTTAAAAATGTTTTATTTATAGGGAAACGAAATCACGATTTAACTGCCTCTCAACTTGGCTGTAAAGAGCACATCAGAGCTTACTATCTGAGATGTCTACTGAGCAGCCAGCAGCAATGGTGGCTTTTAATGAAACTGTAAAGCAATTTAAGTTGGTGGCATCTGAAAATAAGTGACATTTCCACATAAAAGTGTTCCCTAAGACAACATACAGGAATGAATAATGGTGATAATAAATCTGCTTCAGGGGAGGAGAGGCAGAGGCAGAGGCAGAGGCAGAAGCAGAGGCAGTTATTCTGGCAAAGTAAGCAGCACTTAATTTTCTTTCTAATACAAACCATCTTCCATTCATATGTATGACCAACCCTCTATTCTAAGTGATACATTATTGAAAAAATATTATATTTTTAATAATAATAAATATTTTTTAAAGAGAAAGAAAGACCTGGCTACAAGACAGAAATGTCTGTGAAGTATTTGGAACTTCCTAGTATCAAACCAATTGATTTTCTGCTTAGAATTAATTTTGTATCAGCTTATCATAAATACATGCTACTGGGAAGCTTATGCCAAACCCCATTACATTTTGATGTTTGTTCAGTCACAATCTATGTAGAAGTTTGTAGTGGAATGAAGCTGGGTTAATTAACATTGATAATATCCAGCTGTGGGCTGGCTTCAGGGGCGGTGGGTTGGCTGATGTGGATAAAGTGCAGCTGTGGCTGGGTCTGTGAAGAGGTTGGGCAGCCAAGGAAAAGAGAGGAGGAAGAAGCAGGGACAACTCATGCCCTGGATGAGATGAGGAGAAAGCAGCAGAGAGACTGGCACAAAGAGCATGCTGGTATGAGATAATGAAAGACCTTGTTGCAGCTTGATAGTTTGTTTGTGCTGCAACAGAAGTTGTCTGAGGAAAGTAGAAAATTAAAGTACAAAAGATTCTCGTCTTTAATTTTTCATTTTCAGAGCACCAGACCAGGTTGTTCTCAACTTTTAACTCTCCTACCAAACTGTCTTTGCTAGCATGTTCTCCAACATGTGAATTTATTGAGGACTGTTAAAAGGGAGCAGGTAGTTATTTTCCAAGATGCATTAGCTGAGGATGATGTTATAACTAGCTACAAGTCAAAATAAAAGACAAGATTTCACATAAAGAAAGGTATTTAATTTATGGTTTGTAATCTTTTCCTTTATAGGAAGGAGGTAACAAATATTTTTAAATACATGTGAAGACTGGATTACATCAATCAGAATTATGTAATTATAATTAACCCTGCTTTGGGGACACAAAGAAGCTAGGTGATATTTTTAGTCACTCCAATCCTATTTTTCTATGATTTTAAGAACACAGAATCAAGCTTTAAGGGCTGTCTGGAGCATTGTGCCACTTTCTCCATTATTTGCCCCTCTAAGTTTTGTAGAACTAAGTAGGTGATACCTATGTGCCCTAGTACTTGTGTCTTTATGAAGGCAGAGAATAGACAGGAAAATTTATAGCAGGCCATAAAAATACCGCAATAATCTATTTTAATAATCCAAAACACTGAAGCTTGCAGGGAAATAACTGCAGCATTTAAAACTACTCTGGCAGAATAGTGTGTTCTTTCTGAATAAAGTGATATAAAGCACAACCAATATCTTTTCCCTGAGTAGGTTTTTCCAGTGCTTTGCCCAATCTTGTTTTCAAGACTAATGTTAATGAGATTAACAAAGAAAAATGGTAAACTTGGCAGCAAAGATACGTTATACAGAATAGAGAAAGCAAGATGAGTGCTTACAGGAAACAACATTCTTGGTTTATCACTATTAAACAAGCAATTCAAAAACTTTGGGTGAGTTGTCACTACAACAGGAGACCAAAGTACTTCCAAATTTCCTTTCCTGAGAATAATTTTTAGAGGTAAATAGTTTGGACTTTCTATGGCAATACTTTTTTTGGGAAATTTACATGAAACTTCATCTTACATGAAAATTCAGAAACTGCCATTTGCAAGCTTTATTTAAAAAAAAAACCAAACAAAACAAAAAACCCAAGGCATAGTGTCTATCAAAAGATCAAAAGAGAGGCACAAAAATGTGAGGAAGTTCAAATGATACATATTTGACAAAAGTTTTGTTTAAGTAAGGGGTTTAAACTGTGCCCATAATATGGCAATAGAAGAAATGAAAATGGAAACATCTGAGAGAATTGCATCTTGTATGTTTTGTTCTGTGTATTTTTGCTTGAGTGAAAAGATTAAGCCACATTTCTAGGAGGAACTTAATAATTTAATTCTAGTAAGTCACATTTCTGAGTCCTTATGTTCATAACTGAAGCCAATAGTTTAATGTCCATATGCTGGCTTACACATCAGAGCAGTTGTTGCATGATGTAGTGGTGGTGCTAAGATACAGCAGAAAGCCGAGGCAAAGATTGATGCTAAACAGCCAACATTTCCCTAGATAGAAGACCAAATGGCAGGGTGATGCCGAGGTAATTACTGAAAATGAGTCCTACACACACATTTTCTTGACCAGGAAGTGCAAATCATGTCCCTCCTACTTTTGCAATTATGCAAGTGGAGATCTACAAAAAGAAAAGAGGAAACTGGGACGCAAATAATGCCTACATACAGAATTCTGACATCCTTCTCCAGCTTCTCAAATCCCCATTCACTCAGCAGTCCTACAGATGTGTGAAAGCAATTAATACATCTTGGGGGTTTTGCACCAAATATCCTCCAACATCAGCATCTCTGTGCCTGCATGTGTCCTGGGTTGCCTCAATCTTGATAATATGATGTAGCTTCCTACTTATTTTATTCCTGGACAATAACAAGGCCTGAAAACAATGTATCCTGCCACCTATCTCCCTTGAAGTATTTGATTTGGTACTTTCAAATTATGCAAAGGTACCTGCTATGAAGCTTCTGTGTACTTGTTCCAAGTACCTGTGCAGGACAAAACTTCAGACTCCCAGTCATCTCTTTTCATTTAGATGTGGGCTTTTCAGGCAACGTTAATTCTACATGGAGCTGAGGACCATAACTATTTGTCATGATGAATATTTTTCCTGGTTTTAGCTAGGATGGAATTAATGTATTTTTCTTAGTATCTGCTACAGTTCTGTGTTTGGATTTAGTATGAGAATAAGATCTGACAGTTTATTTGTTGCTAAGTAGTGCTTACTCTAAATCAAGGACTTTTCAAGTTTCTCATGCTGTGCCAGTGAGCCGGTACACAAAAAGCTGGGAGGGACACAACCAAGACAGGTGACCCAAACTAACCAAAGGGATATTCCATACCCTATGACATCGTGCTCAGTATATAAACCTGGGGAGAGAAGAAGGAAAGGGGGCACCATTGGAATTATGGCATTCAGTAACTGTTATGCATGGTGGAGCCCTGCTTTCCCGGAGATGGCCGAACACCTGCCTGCCTGTGGGAAGCAGTGAATGAATTCCTTGCTTTGCTTTGCTTGTGTGTGTGGCTTTTTCTTTCCCTATTAAACTGCCTTTATCTCAATCCACGAGTTTTCTCACTTTTACCCTTCCAATTCTCTCCCCGCTACAACTGCAGGGGGGAGTGAATGAGCAGCTGTGTGGTGCCTAGTTACCGGCCAGTGTTAAACCACAATATTCCAGGTACAACTACATGCTCGCTTTTCAGCTTTTGTAGTGCCTTTTAGGAGTCCAAATAGACTCCAAGCAGATGTTACAGTTCTGATCTCTGCTGAGATCTGCTATGATCCTGTTTCTTATGTTTTGCTTCCTCAGCGTAACTGTACCCAGTCAACTTCTTGAGAGAAGACATAAGCAAATGTAGGAAATGGGAATGTGTTCTGCGGCCTTTCTTACCATTTATATGGCTACTGAATACTTAAAAAGCAATGTATTTTCTTATTCTAATTAACAACACAAAGAAGAATTTGACTAGAGTAACTGGAAAAATGGAAAAATGACAACAACTTTGAAACAATCATTTGATCTTGCCTCTTTGTATAGACACCTATGGCTGTAAATTTGTAAAAAAACAATCAACCAAACAACAACAACAAAAAAAAAAAAACAAAACAAACAAACAAACAAATAAATAAATAAATAAATAAACCCAGAATGGAGGCATCTCCCTCAGGATTGCCCTTAATGCTTTTTCAGTATATGAAATAGTGTAATGCAGGCTCCACTTGTCCCTGCATTCAGCTAGTGCTTCATCCACTCTGTCTGTCTCAAATGTTTTGGTTTTGAAGCAAGCATTTCTCATAGACAAGGCTTTGTTTCAGGGGAATAGCCTTTGTCACGGTTTTACTGTTTCCCTCTTCCCTTGCTGTGCCCACACCATCTTTGTCTCTCGATGTATCTAGCAGAGAACAAGGAAATGCAGATACGAGAAACTTTTCTCTATTCAATGACAAAATTAGATTTTAAAAAAAAATATTCAGTCTGCATATGGTTCGGCTTTGAGTCTAAGCATTCAAGATCTTCCTCTGTACAGTTTATATTCTTGCTGCATTTTCTATTGCTCAAATGCATGAATACTAAATTTCTGACACAAATGTTTACCATGATTACTTGGTCTTTTAATTGATATAGACGTTACTGTTATATTTAATGTTACCTCTTCTATCTTTTATTAATAACAGGTGTAACCCAATTACAGAGTTGTCTAAGAATTGTTTGACAAGATGACTGAAACTTTTTTTTTCCTTTTTATATGGTGTTTCAGCATAGGATCATCAAAAGTCTGAATTATTTCTTCTCTGATTGACTAGAACTTTACTTGCTTTCTTTAAACCCTTCCTCATCACCTTCTGTGATGGATGAGTGAAAGGAGAAATTTGATAACTTTCTGGGCAAAGAATAATGCCTTTAGAGTCTTTAGAGACTCATTTATATCAAACTAATTGTTTTGTTATATCCTTGTTCTTATGGTCTGCTGTGTGAATGTTTCAAAATGTAATCTCATTGCCTGGAAACCCAAAATCAATATAAAAGGAAGTGAAGCAGCTAAGATGTGAAAGGAAGATTTTTTCAAGTTAGAGATTAGCATGTCATTTTTCCATTTGCCATATTAGAACTAAATTATTTTTGTGTAAAAGATATTTACCATCTCTTTAGTCCATTAATATCCATTTAATAATAAATAAAAGTAATATTCATTGCAGTAGTTCAGTAGAACTTTTAATCTCTCTTACCTGAGGGTTTTAAAATAATATAGCATTTAAAATGATGCACAGATTATACATACAAGTGTCTTTAAGTTATTTTTATTTTAAAATTAGATTTATCTTCACAAAGACAGAAGACCCTAGTCTGTTACCTTTTTGATTGAAATACTTCCAGTATTAGATAATTCAATACAAAAGATCTTACGGTGGACACTTGGCATGTAATCTGTACCAAAGAATATGATAAAGTTGTTATTTTTACCTGTAAAGAAGATTTAAATTTTCTAAGTTAGAATGCTGGAACACCAGCCTTAGATTTAGGAAACCTGCCCTTGCATTCCTGCTGTGACAGAGGTTTATAGACTTTGCACCAAAAACCCAGGTAAAAAGGGTCTGATCATATAACATAATTTCCTCTTTTGTTTAAGTGGATGCAACTGCAGAAAAGGTTGCAGGAAGGTGTTGCGGTATGTATGGTGTGGTACATAGGCAACTGGAAATGCCATACTGATGTGTTCTTACTCATTATACCTACCTTAGACTCTGGAGGCCTCATCCCACACAGGATGGGCACCCACGTGCTGATTTTCACAAAATTTGCCTCATCCTTCTTCATTATGCATCTATTCGATAGGTGAACTTTTCCCTTATCCATTTGGGGTGGATAAGGGATCTGTTTTTCCTCTGCTTAGTCAGTTCCTGAGATACCCACAGTGTTCTGCACCCCTTTAGCAAGAGGTGGACTCACTGCCACTATGTTTGTGTCTCTACTGTCTGCCAGACTGCAGAAGAAAGGCAGGGGCTAAAGCACAACATGTTCTTTACCCTACACTGTGTCAGTCTATCTCTGGCTGTAGGGTGCCTGCAGCTGAGGTGAGACACCTGTGCTGTTCTCTAAGGACAGTCATGTTCAGCCAGTACTGACACTGAACAATTACAGTGTTTGCCTTCTCAGTCCCTGTGGTTGGATTTCTTGCTTAGTTGTTGGATGGATAACACTATTGATGTCTTGACAGATGTTTCTGGGTGTCCCTTGACAAAGGTCGCAGTCATCCTTGAAATCCTTGCAGCATCTAGCTTTGTGGCTCTTTGCATGTGAGTTCCCACCTGCAGAAGGGGAGATAACAGCTCTATCCTACCCCACAGGGTGTTGTATAGATATATATGATGCTCCAGTTCCACAGTAACAATGACATATTTATCATGTGTAAACTTGGTAGCGTAGAACTTTCAACAATGTAACACCCCCCCTTACTGAAAATCTAGATACACAAAATGGCCATAATATCTAATGCTTATAAGCACTGCGGTCTCTGGTATCTATGAGTGGTGAGTTCTTTGTCTTTTTATTTTTAGTAACTCTAAGAAATTAGATTATCTGTGGTTTTCCTTTTTGCTGTATATCCTTTAATTTTTGTACTAACAGAGAAGGTAAGCAGGATAACTCAGATTGGCTTGTCTGTATCTCTGATTATTTTTTATAACTATATCTTGTCTTGCTTGCAGCAATGAAAGTCCTAAATTGAAACCTAATTTTTATTGATATTGAAATTTCTTAATACATCTAATTATTGATGTAACTGTACAACAACTTTTTATTACAACCTTCTGACCTAGTGGCATCCTGTTTTATTACAGATGAGGAAAGAAAAATTTTATGCTATGTAAAGGCTCTGCCACATTGCTCAAGGCAATTGTCTTCAAAGACAATGAGAGTTTAAGTACAAGGGAGAGGGGGCAGCTGCTTTTCTTCCATTGATTTACAACCATATCAGCCTTAACTTGTAATTAGCAAAACTTTGTATCTGGCCAGTTTAAGTATATGTTTCTTCAAACTTTATGGTAGGAGACCAGTTACAGCACAATCTTTCAGTATCAGTTGCTAAAAGTACTAATTTCTATTTGTTGGGGATGCTCAATTTGCGTTACATTTAAGACTTTTTTATGTCTCTCCAGAAGTGTTGAGGGAAACTAAATATTATTACGCTTCTGCATACTTAAGACATCTTCACAGGGTTAGTGAGGCTGTAAAGTGGTCTAGTGTAGACTCAGATAGTGAAATCCTGATTCCAGTCAGTGACACAATTCACATTGATTTTAATGGAACTAAATTTCACTCAACTTTTAGGGCTGGAAGGGGCCATAATAATCATCTAGTCAGAGCTACAGCATAATACAAGACAGAATTCCTTCAAGTGTTCCCTACATAAAGTCTGTAATTTCTGCTTGAGCTATTACATATCTTTCAGGATATGTAATATCCTGAAACACACAATTTTCATTTAAAGTTCTCAGTGATGAAGAACCAAGTGTTCCCCTAGGTAAACAGTCCCAATAGTTGAT
>JAVJGJ010000037.1:87075274-87097153 GCA_035590215.1 Microhierax caerulescens
CTTTGTCATCCCAAGGTTTGTGGCCGACAAGTTCCAACACGTCCCCTATTGTTATTTGGACCATGCTTGGAGGCTGCTCCTCGGGCCCTGTCCCACACAGCAAGTAATTGCAATGCCTAGAGCAGTTAAGAGGCCACCACTCCCGGTGAAACCCCAAAATTATATTTGTACTGTACTTAGAAAAAGGTTCTGTAGCAGAAGTGACAGAAGGAAGAATATCAGATTTAAAACAGAAAGATATAAACCCATAGTTATAATTTTGGGTATAAACCTTACAGCTGTTTCCTTGTCAACATTCCAAGTAGTGAAACTAGAAAAAGCAGCACAAGTTTTGGAACTCATGAAAACAGAAACTGTAACACAGACGATACAACAGTGAGATATCGTAAGGCTCTTCAGTTATGGCTTTCTTAAAGATCTCTTTTAATTCAAAATTAATTTGTTTTCCACTAGCTGCTGGGTTTTATTGCCGCTGCAAAGGATATCACAGTTTAAAAATTATCAGATCATAACCACAAAACATCTGCCATTTCTGTGCTGGTGACCAGTGCATTTGTATAATAAATGGTCATTTCAAGATTATTCAGATTTCTATTTTCATGTTATTTCACAACAAACTTACTTATCTTTAACGTTTCTTATTTTTCCTTCTTATCTTCCCATTTTTATTGCTTTTCCTCAGTACTAATGACACTTCCCCCCCTTGAATTTTCTTTTCATGCATTTGAATAATTACCTTAAATATCTGTATATGTGCAAAAATGCAAAAATCTATGAAACACATTAACTTTATAAAATTTACACTTAAACAAAATAAAAAAAATATTGGGACATACTAATGGTGTTACTAGTTATGTTTTCCCATTTTTTTCTGTTCTTTAGAGGTAGAATTGCAGTTAACTACCCTATTCTAACTTTCAGAGTTGACACTTCTTGTTAACAGATTCCATCCTTTAAGTGTTTGCTCCAAAAAGTTAGAACACCAATTAACCTGGTGCATTGAATCTGTCCACCAATAAAGCAGCTGGCTATGGATGAGAAATGCCACTTTCTTCAGACCGTGGCAAACAAGAAGATGCAAGATTTTCAGTAAAAGGTATAATATGAGTTTGGGAATATTACAAAGTGAAAAGTGTTATTTATTTGCCCATGTTATAATTATGTGGGTTTGTCTGGTGCTTATCCTGATCAGCTGCTGTAATATTTCTTTAGCATGAATAACACTGCCAAAGCATTCCTCAGGAAAGGCATAACTAGAGTTTAGGATTTCTTTATGTCACAGTATCTGACAGCTATCAGCATTTAATCCTCTCATTGTTGAATTATAGTTTTGTCAGTTGGTCCAGTCTTACCCTTGGAACATATATACCCATACAATACAGACAGCAGGTGCAGGGTGCCTTTAGCAAAAACTTTTATACTTGTGAAGGAAGGAACAACCACAGATTTATACAAATATGTACTGGATTTCTCTGTCCCTAAAGTTTAGTTCCTTCTGTGCAACTCATTGGGGAGATTTATAATCTGCATAAAAATTAATGGTATAGCAAAAAAAAAAATATTTTCTTGGACTGGATACCCATGGATAAGGTAATTACACTTTAACAGTGATGACCTCATAGTTATTTTCGGTTAAAATTCCTGCTATCAAAAACCATCTTTTCAGTTGCAACTTCCTTAAAGATTTCAACATTTGAGACTGTTATTTTTTTTGTCCTTAAGCAGGGCTCATAGGAAAACTTAACTACTGCTAAGGATGTAGAGAAACAAAAAAGCAGCCACAGAATTTTTTGTTTAATATTACTTATGGGTTATATTGTTAATTGTAAGCTCTCTGGGACCTAGAACAATGAGAGTCTGCTCCTGTTCAGATCCTTCAGCAAGAGCATAATATAAACAGAAATAGTTATAGAGAAGACAAACAATGAAAATAGGACTAGTTGTTTCTACTGTTAAACATTTTATCTGAACTTTAACACCCATTGTTCTACTTATTCAGGATATTTTTTTTGCTTATTTCCTCATTATATTCCACTGAAACAATACTGATTTCATTTAAATATTTTTCTGCTGTGAAAACAGGAAAAGAAATTACAAACAAATGGAAGAGAGTTGTTAATATAGTATCATTTGTGACTTTAAAGGCTTCTGTTTCCATATGCTGCAATTTTTTTTTCATGTATACAATATACCTGGAAATGTATACATTTAAAAGCCAAAATGGACCATATTGAACTTCCACATAAGACAGAACAAATTATATTAAGTTCTTAGGTTCTGAATTATAAAAAGACATTTCATCTTGATCCCATAATTTCAAATAATGAAAAAAAAAAAAAACAAACCCTAATCATTTATGTAGGCAACTTTTACCAGTTAATTATTTGTACAGTTAAAAATATGTACTTTTTTTCTAGTCTAGTCTGACTACATTCAGCCTCCAGCTATTGTGCCTTGTTACATTTTTTTCCTGCATCCAAACTAAAGAGTCATCTACTTTCAGGAGTATGTTCCCTGAGTTGGTACTTAGACTAAGATAAAAACACCTCTTAATCTTCTCATGGGTAAAATAACCAAAAAGAATTCTCCAAGATTTTCACTAGAAGGCAAATTTTCTCTCTCAAGTTATTCTGCTGCTATTTCTTTTCTAAATTCCAGCTGTTCAGGCCCCCTTTTTTGTGACTGATGTCAGCCCTGAAATAATTTAATCAGTGCTGGTTTTGTCACAGACTTTTTCACAGAAAGTATCTCCCCTTTCTTATTTGAAACCACTCTACTTGGATATTTATGCATTGCATTCACCCTTTAATCTGAAGTGTAATACCATCAGCTAGTAATTGTTTTTGAGTCCTTTCAGTGATGCTGTGTGATGCTGTCTTCTACCTTTACCTGCAGGAGTTGGATTTTCTTCCTAGCTATTTGAGCTTGCTTTTGGCTTTATTAAAAAGTCTGTGTTCTACAAATTTTTACTTAAAATGTAGATAAAAATAACATGAGGAAAAGAAGAGATTCCTGTGGAACTCTAATAACATTATCCTTGTTTCTCACTAAAATTACCATTAAGATCTAGCATTAAACTGCTTATAAAATTATTAATAATGTTTCCACTGATATTGTATGATGCTGATTTCATTCAGGCTGTTATGCGGGATTAAGTCAAACACCCCACAGAAGCTATTATACAAAACAGTTACCTTTATATATCAATCTTGTAAAAACAATTAAAGCAAATATGAGTTTATTTTTCAAATGTTTCCAGAAACAATGCTGAATGGCATATTATTATCCTTTAAATATTTACCAGTTGCATCTCCTATCAGTCTGTCTGTGAATTGGCCTATGCACATGTAATCAACTCTTCACTACCTGTATTAAATTATTAGTGAATGAGAACCAGAATATATTCACCCAGCAGACCTAAAGGAACTTAAATTGGTGACAGGCGAGTTACTGATTGTGGTGTCCAACCTCCTGAAGACAGCAGATATGACACCAATTTTTGAAAGCGCTCCAGGGCAGACCCTGGCAGCTTCCACCTGTGTAAATGACCAGTGATGCTCACCTTTGTTTCTTCTGGGAAGATTGGTAAGAATTAGTATAAAGTATAGAACTAATGACTTCTTTAGACTCAGAACTCACAAGACTTTGGGAGTTCTTTGAAGGAAGCAATGAGCCCATGCACAAAGGTTGATATGACATCCTTTGATTTCCAAAGGCAACCAACACAATCCCTCAGCAAAAGCTCTTAAAGAAACTAAGCTGTCATGCGATAAGAGACAAGGTCTCCACAAGGATAAATAACTTATCAAAAGATAAGAAACAAATCACTGAAATAATTTTTTTTTATTCTTTATTTTTTTAAGTGGAGACTAAACGAGTATGCCCTGGAGGCTCTTTGCTCAATATCAGAGAAACAGTCAGATGGCTGGGACTGTTGGCCACTACAGAGTGGTAAAGGTGAAGGCAAGTTGCACAGCCTGGGTGATAGAACTGCAGATGAATTTTAGTACGGACAAATGTAAACCATGCATATGGAAATATGCAGTCTTAACTCCAATACGCTTGGATGAGCTCTACACTGTATATTAACACTCAGGATGGATATTTTGGGTTTATGATAGATTGTTCTGCTAAAATGTCAGTTCATGGCTCTTGAACAGTAGGAAAGCAGAAGTGAATTCTTGGAATTCTGTGAATTAAGAGGAAAACAGGTTTTTTATTATCTGAAAGGTGATGTCTGAACAGGCTAAAGTAGTGGATTTGTATCCAAAATTTGCAAGTCTGTTTCTGTTTTAGTAGGTAGACATGATCTTGGGGTGTGCTAAGCATGTTTCTGCATCATATTGCTTGCATATAAAATTTTGCTCTTGATCTTTTAGTGGGATAATGAAGCCGAAGAAATAGTAAGCAGCACAGCATATAGATATGCATTAAAAAAAAATTAGCTTTAGCTGGTGCACAATATGAAGGAACAGCTTTAGCTAGAATAAGCAATGGCAAAACAACCAAAAAAATATCTCTTGTGATTTGGTACTTGTGTGAAGAGTTAAACAAGAACTTGCAGTGGGGAAAAAGCCACAGAGACAAAATAACAAAACAAGCAAAATGAAACACTTAATTTTTATCTGGTATATCTGTGCCACTCCCTGGAACAGAGGAATTGGAAATTAAACTGCAAATAGCAAGCTACTTAATGCACCAGTGAATACACTGTTAGGAATGCAATATTCCATGTGTAGAAGGCAGATGAAACATTCTAAGAGTAAAAAGATCTACATTTTCTTATTTTAGAACATTTTCAACTGTATTTTTTAATATCAGACAATGTCTTTCTAATGACATCAAGCCTCCTGAATAAACAAAATAATATCAGGTTTCTAAATTAATCTCTGACATCTGGACACATTCCACAACTCTACATAAAAATTGGTTTTCTGTATATTTTCCTAGTTGCCAAAAATGATGGGGGTAAACAAAAACAATGACATATCACTGGGTGTGTTTCAGTTTAGTTAATAAGGACCTCTAAATGTAAAATAAATAAATAAATAAATAAATAAAAAATCTCACACACACCCCCCGTCAAAACACAAAGATCTCTAAATGATAATTTATTCCTTATAGAGGTGAATTTATTTTTTAGAACCTGTAGATACTAAATTAATAAAAAAAAATAGTAGAAATTATAGTTGACCATGTCAGCATTTTACTGCATAAACCCTTATGAGTGGCTATGACTTGCTTTTGAGTGGGAATCATCCTATGGCTGCACAATTTGGGAAACCCTTTCACAATGTTCTAAATATTTTGGCAATCATTTTAAAAGCAAACAAGCAAACAAAAAAGTCCCCTTGCCTACTTAGTTTTGGTCACTTCAGTATACTACACACTCAAAAAGGGACCAAACTGAAACCTGAGCTGGAAGTATGAGAAACTTAACTCTGAGCACTTTGTCATATAGAATGAGAAGACTTCTACAAAAAGACTCTTGTGAGGCATCTGTCAAACTAATTAGAAAAAAGACACTTTCATAAGTGAGTACTGTTCTAATGTTCATGTTCATTCTCTCCTTTATGTCATTAATACTTCCTCTATGTATGGAATTAAATTGGCCAACCTATGGCACCCTAATACTATCCTTAATTTTTAGACAGTAGAAGCTACTTAAATAATTACTAATCAGAAAATGTGTGTAAGTAAAACTGCATATATTTTAATATACATATAAAATTGAGTACAGGCAGTCAATAAAGATAAAGTTTAAGAATAAAAGAATTTGGGATTTGCATTTTTTTTAATAGGAAAATTATACTCTGCTTACTATTTGCAATGTCAAGCTTCCCTCTTTGATTAGAGTCTATTCACTCATCTAAAACTCATGGTGATGGAAAATTTCCCATTTTCCATTAGTAAGACAGATGCTTTTTCACTTCTGCTTTAATTTCAATAAAAACTATTGTATTTATTTGCAAAGACCATTACATTCTTAGGAATTAAAGTATAAGATTTGAACCATCATCTTGTGTTGTAATGAACAAAATTAACTTCATACCTATCTGTCAAGCCCAGTACTATCAATTTACACACCACAAGATGTCGAAGCATTTTTTTCAGTAATGGTGTTTCCCATAAGCATTCACCTTCAGGATTGTTGTATTTTTTTATGTGTGCTCTTGTGAGAAGAGTTTTGGCCCAGATGGTAAATTCAGTCCCATACTAGCATGTACTCAGCATGTGGATTTTTTTATTTTGTTTTTCCTTTTCAGGGGTGGATGGAGGTGAACAAGACTTTTGCTTAGAGACAATCAGTCATCTTGATTATTGCAGAAAAAACTTCTCTCTGAAGTTAAAGTCAGAAAGTTCCTTGATTTACATATATCCCACATTTTTCAAACTTTCTACTTACTCTTACACTGTGTGTGTAGGTAGAGGGAATTAGTTCTGTCCCACTCTAGTCAAGCCAAATAATATTAGTAACATACACATTTCCTCCTTAGAGCAATGAATCAGGGTTAAATCCCTAACCAGAAAACCTGACTAGCTATACAGCTCTGAGGCATTCTTTCTGCAATCATTTCATGTGCTCTGCGTTAGCAGCCTTGGTCCTGCTCCTTGCAGGTGGGACACCACTGAGGTCAATCACTGTTCTGTTCTCTGACAAGGCAAACCTGGGAGTATGTTCATGATCCAGCATGTCTTTTGACTCCCTGTCTCCTCTACAAGGTGCCACCATTCAGCCTGGTTCAGGCTGCCTACAAATCCCAGCTGTTCCACTATGGGGAGGATACACACCTGTCCTAGTTGCTCCTCAGACTGGGTAGCCTAGATCTGACAGCAGAGACCAGAACCCCTTTGCTTAGCATCAGCTTGCACATGCTCCAAGGTGCACATTACACAAAAAGGCACAATTCACATATTGTACAAGATTAATATAGAGAGTAGATTAAATCAAATGGTCAGGCAGTAAATATAAACACGAGCTGGTCTTTGAAGCTGTTCCTGTGTGCTCTATAGGCACACCTAATAAGACTTTGTGTGAAGACATCCATGGCTGAGTTTAATTCTGCTTAGACACTACTGGCATAGAAGGCTGTGGTTTACAGGGGGAGGATTTACACAGGTTTTCTTGTGACATACTAGTGGTTAGTAGTTGACAAAACTGTGTATGTTTCTCAGTGCTGACAAGTTTCAGATGTACTTAGTTACTTACCTTTAGGTACATGGAACAAAATTGTGATTTTCTTCCTAAGATTAATTAAAACAAAGGTGTGGAAGGTAAAATGTATTCTGCATCTAGGAGCCAGGGATCACAACCTAGTAAGTAATGGCTGCATTTAATGAGCAGTTTATAAGTGGTTTAGTTATGAATAAATATAAGGCTTTCGGCTGTGGTTATTGATTTGTTTTCACCTTTGCATACAAAGAAGATCACGAAATATTTGAGCATTGGATTCTATTTGCAAGAAAAGTAATGGAATTTAAGCTATTAAAATACAAAAAACTGCTCTGTTATTGGATTAATGTTCTAAATACAGCTCATTGTCTGGACCATCCTGCACTATTTGCAAATACCAGTAACAAATTTTTGCAACCAACTATCTGTCCATAGATAGAGTTTTGACTCACAGCATACATAAAGCAAAACACCTATTTGTCATAAGAAATTTTACTTTATATGAGATGTAGATATGGGTTCATAGTTCATATGGGAAATCTGAACTTCAGTCTACAGGATATGGGTATGAACATTTACTTTACAGAAACTGAACAAAGGCCAAACAACAAAGGACCATGCCTTATATTATAAGGGAAACCTATATGTAACCGTTCTTTACTATGCAAAAGGGGATCTCACAATTTATGTTGTGCCAGGCTTTCAGGTAATAGCATATGGCTCAAGAGACCAAGAGTCAGAAGGGTATGAGTGGGTACTTTGTACACTTCCTTAGTTGCTTTACCTGTTTCAGAGTAAAACTACTTATTTATTTTTCTTCCAGGAAAAGCTTGGTAGTGAAAGATGGTTGCTCCAAAATTGAAAATTATTGTCACAGAATTGTAGAATCACAAAATGGTTTGGCTTGGAGGGGACATTAAAGATCATCTAGTTCCCCTCCTGCCATGGGCAGGGACACCTTCCACTAGACCAGGTTTCTCAAAGCCCCATCCAACCTGTCCTTAAACACTTCCAGGGATGGGGCATCCACAACTTCCCTGGGCAACCTGTTCCAGTGCCTCACCACCCTCACAGTAAAGAATTTCTTCCTAATATGTAATCTAAATCTCCCCTCTTTCAGTTTAAAGCCATAGATCCTTGTCCTATGATCACATGCCCTTGTAAAAAGTCTCTCTCCAGCTTTCCTGTAGGCTGCCTCGAGGTGTTGGAAGGCTGCTGTCAGGTCTCCCCAGAACCTGGTCTTCTCCAGGCTGATCGCTCCCAACTCTCTCAGCCTGTCTTCATAGGAAAGGACTCCAGCCCTTTGACCATCTTTGTAGCTCTCCTCTGGACTCTCCAATAGCTCCATGCCCTTCCTATGTTGGAGGCCCCAGAACTGGATGCAGTACTGCAGGTGGGGTCTTGCAAGAAGAGTAGGGGGGAGAATCACCACCCTCGACCTGCTGGCTACGCTTCTTTTTATGCAGCTCAGGATTCTGTTGACTTTCTCAGCTGCAAGCACACATTGCCAGGTCAGGTCATGTTCATCATACATCAACACCCTCATGTCTTTATCCTCAGGGCTGCTCTCAATCCATTCTCTGTCCAGCCCATGCTTGTGCCTGGGATTGCCCTGACCCATGTGCAGGACCTTGTACTTTGGCTAAAAATAATAATAAAAAAATCTCATTTGGGAAAACATTTTGTGGTACATTATAGGAATTCTTGGTGGGTACTTACTTTTCACTTTCTATTCCTCCTTTATTTGTGTTTCCCATTGGGCTTTCCATTTTGCACTGGGAATAATTTTTACATATATGCTATCTGTGTCATTAGAAACTATGGGAGATTAATATTGGCCAAACCCCTCAATTTACATAGAAGAATGAAAGAAATATCCCAAAAAGATTACTGGATTATTTTTAAGTTTGATGTATTCAATTAAAAAAAAAAAAAAAGTATTAATACCTTCCATTGAAAATCCATGTCTTCTAAAAACAGTGGCTTAGTTAGTTTGTAGATAGAGATATTTGACTACTGGCCTGGGATTTCTTTGTAGTAGTGATGGGGTGGAGGGTACTGTAAACTTCAAACTAAAAAGTCTGTTATTCTGTCAAGAAATAGTTTGCAGTTATGCTATATAAAGGAATAATATTTATATGCCTAAAATACCCAGATCTACATTAGGCATGCCATTAGTAATGCAACAGTTCATGAGAAGTTTCACATTGTGAATGCAAGTGTGTAGAGGAGGGAAGAGGACTAGGTTATGCTTTTAGGATTTGCAAACTTGAAGATATGGGCAAGTGATAGGTATTTTCTTAATTATTCACTGATGACCTGAGGAGAAAATGGAGACGTAAGTAAAATATCAGGCCACAAAAGAGAGATAATATAGCTAGCATTCTAAAATCATTTATCTATATCTTGGGCTTAGCAGACAGGAGTGGGGAATCTCCATCAAAAGAAAATCTGCTGGCCACAGAGCAGCCTGAAGCAATCTGCAGCTTTACACCACAGTGCATCTTCTACCTGACTTCAAAACATCCTTTAGTTCCTCAGTCTTGGATCTGAATGAACTTCATTTAGACCAAACTACCTTGTAAAGAGCTTCTAGAAAGCAAATCTTTTTCCTACACGCTGTGATAAAGTACAGAAAATCCTCTTTCTTTCCACTCCTTCAACAGGAATTGCAAGCGAACCTGTAATATATAAAAATAAATTCAAATATGGGTCATGGAAAAAGCTTTTATCTTCCCTTTTGTGGTTTTTTTTTCTTTTTTTCTTTTTTCTTTTTTTTTTTAATAGACAAATATTTTATATTTTTACAGTGTGGTCTATCAGCCTCAAAGTTTTTTAATATGTTTGGATAATCAAGTCTGCTTTGGATTACAGACAAGACAGCTGAAGTGACTGGAAAGCTGCCCGGTGAAAAGGACATGAGGATGCAGGTCAACAGCTGGCTGAATATGAGCCTGCAGTGTGCCCAGATGGCCAAGAAGGCCAACAGCATCCTGGCTTGTACCAGGAAGAGTGTGGTCTGTAGGACTAGGGAAGTGATTGTTCCCCTGTATTTGGGACTGGTGAAGCCACACCTCAAATACCGTGTTCAGTTTTGGGCCACTCACTACAAGGAAGACATTCAGGTGCTGGAGCGTGTCCAGAGAAGGGCAACGAAGCTGCTGGAGGGTCTAGGGCACAAGTTTTATGAGGAATGGCTGAAAGAACTGTGCTTGTTTAGCCTGGAGAGAAGGATGTTCAGGGGGGATCTTACTGCTCTCTACAACTACCTGACAGGAGGTTATAATGAGGTGGATTAGGTTGTAATGAGGTGGTCTCTTCTCCCAGGTAACAAGCAATAGGACAAGAGGCAATGGTTTCAAGTGGTACAAGAGGAGGTTTAGATTAGATATTAGGAAAAAAATCTTGACCGACAGGAGTGTCAAGCACTGGAACAGGCTGTCCAGGGAAGTGGTTGAGTCACCTACCCTGGAGGTATTTAAAAGATGTGTAGATGTGGTGCTTAGGGACATGGTTTAGTGGTGGACATGACAGTGCTGGGTTAATGGTTGGACTTGATGATCTTAAAGATCTTTTCCAACCTAAAAGATTCTACAATTCTGTATACATATAGAGTTAGGTTATTTATTCCTTTCCTCTAATTTCAAGAAACTCTTGAAGATAGTTCAACCTCATCGGCACAGTTAACATCACTATTTATAAATAACATCTACTCCAGTAATGCAGGCTAAATATTTGACAGATAGAGATAAGAAGCACAGTTGGTAACTCCAGAGGAAAAAAAGAACATTGGGGGTCAGAACCGAAGATCTGTGTTAAGACCAAGCTGCAGAAGGGGAGCAACAAAACTTTTTAATGAGTGGGAACTTTTAATGCAAGAATAAATAAATTGAATTCTAAATTCTTGAATTATTTGTTGACAACCCTTCCAAACATTTTCTATCAGCTTTTGCAAGAGTGATTCTAAGACACACAGATATGTTTTCATAAACGCAAATATAAGCACACATACGCATTTTTGTATGAAACCCAAAAAATTCTTACTGCATTTCATTCACATAAAGAATAAGAAATTAGATCCATAGTGAATATGTAGGACCCTGGAAAATCTTTGCATTAGCACAGTTTAACCTGTATCTTTGCCATCACAAAGTCAAGTCCCTAGAGCTTTCAGAAATCAAAAGTCTCTTGAATAACTAGAAATAATTTTAGGGGACGTTTCACTTGTGGTACTGAATGGTCTATAAACCAGGAAAGCTTCTCTTCAATTGCTTTTCTTTACAGCTGTTAAGGGTTGTGGGTTTGAGGGTTTTTTTGTTTGTTTTGTTGTTTGGGTTTTTTTTCTGGTTTTTGGGGTTTTTTTTATCACAGAAAAATAAATACTGCATGGAGAGCTGCATATATATTTTTATATATTCTTTTATATTTCATTTTTTTTTTCTTTTTTTTTAGCTCATCTTCAATCTGGTGTTTCTCTTAGGTGATAAATCTAAGGAACTTGGTTGCAAAGCTGATTTTTTTAATAGAACAAAATTCAAGAGGATATGTTAATACAACTTTCTGAATTTTTTCATCCCCTGCTAAAAGAGTGTGTCCTCTGCGGTTCTACAGGCAATAGGCAAATGTTGGCACAGTTGTACAGCTAAGAAATAAAACAGCTAAAGAGTTGTAGGCCACTGATTTTTATAGGATTCAAAAGGCAATTAAAGCCCATAATTAAAATGCATGATGAGGGTCAGTCATATTGTGCTCTTTCTCAGGTAATTATTTATCGTTCAGCTGTGGCAAATTTTGCCAACATCATCTTCACTCTCATTTACGACACATACTTCCCAATCAAACCAATTTTATGGTGTGAAATAGACAGACCCTTCTCAGTAATTATTTTGAGGAAAACTCCTATAGGAAAACCTAGTGAAGTACATTGAGATGCTTTTGATTTTGAACCAGAACTGACCATTTCACACAAAAAAAACAAAAAAAAACCAAAAAAACCCCCAAAAAAACAACAAACCCCACATATTTACTTTTTTTTTTTTCATAACTGCTCAGCGCGTAAGCTCAGTTTTATGGCCTGACAGGATTATTATCTGAACATCACACAACCAGTACAGAATTGTAGATTCACAATACTTGCACAAAAGATACGTAAGTGCTAAGGAAACATCTGTCTTATTCTGATACTGCATTTGCAAGGCTGAAGTGAAGTATAGCTTAGAATAATATGCCCAAAATTGCTGGGAAAATTAATGAATGATCAAAGTCTATGAGGTCTAGACCATTACCCTTTTATTAACTTATCTTTTACCTATTCTTTGTGCAGTCCACTGGCAAAAAGTCTATACAAGCATCCTCACAAACAGTTGTGCAGTCTTTCACTACTATCAGTTTTTATTCTAATGCACACACAAGTGAATTATCTTGATGATATACACTGAGACACGCAGTTTCTGATGCCACAGAGCCAGAGATGACATTGTCAAAATACAACAGTTCTTCTACTGACTTTTGATAAAAAAGAAAAATAAAAACTAACAGGTTTCCCCGTGAGTCTTTTGCAAATTTCTCGCTTTGTAGGCTACCTCATGGTTTGTCCAGGATATCAAGCTCCATTGACATTTAGAGCAAGCTGAAAGACATATTTACTCAGACTTATACTGAAAAGGGCAGGAGTAGTAGAATTGGCTCTCCAGTTCACTTTCTGGTTTTCAGAAAATAAGTTATCACTGTCCACCTCTATGCAGCTATATTTTCACTAGATGAGTAAAGTGTCTTAACAGCATGACTTTGTTGTACCCTGAATCAAATAGCTGATTAACGTAGTGAAATCTAGCTTTTATAAGTTTAATTCTCAGACCAGTCTATTTTTCCTCTGCTTTTTTATCAGTATTTTTATTCCAAGTACGCTTTTTCTTCATTGAGTGATAGGAAAGGTCAAAGTTGTCTGCCGTTGGAAGCTCTCCTCCCAGCTCCTAGCCAAACAGTTGAAACAGCAGCTGCTGTGACATTAATGGAAGATGATTTATGCACAGGGAATGAATGTAGCTGGGAGAGACAGCAGCCTATACCCAATAAGCCTTAGTCTGAAGAATAACACCAAACAGTGGCCCTAACACAGATTATTGTGCCTCTACTTGATGACAAAAGATTCAGCTTATAATATCCAATGCTTATATAATCATTTAAATTGCCACATCAAGAAACAGGAACCATCTCCTGTACAATTGACTTTTCAAGGTGGTTATTCAAGGTGGGAGACAGAGTATTGAAAAACAATTCAGCAGTAGGGCATGTTGACCACCTCCCCTGTCTGATGGGTCGCAGAATGAATATATCATGCTTTACTTAAATTTAATTACTAAAGAAGAAAAAATATAGATTGTATTGTTTTAACAAGTTTGTTAACTACTCTTTTTTGCATTTGTAAAAGATATAAGGTTTTCTCAGAGTTCCAACAAGACGGTAACTGAAAAAAAAAAAAAAAAAAAAATTGAAAGAAGTTTTGTGATAGCAGGATGGAGCAATGTAAACCTCCCTAATGTTTCCTAGAAGAGCAACATTACAAGTTACAAGCAGGCCTGGAAATTCTGGCAGATGTTCCACTGTAGATGCTGCATGGGCATACTAAAGGAGGTGCCCTACTGCATCTGCTACTCATAAATAAGGAAGAACTGGTTTGGTTTATAGAAGTTAAAAGCAGTTTGACTGCAGTGACCACAAGATAGTGGAGTTTAAAATGTTAAAGAGAAAGGCATATAATAGAATAAAGATCCTGAACTTCACCAGAAGACTTCACAGTGTTCACAGAATGGATAGGCAGGATCCTCTGAGTGGCTGCCCAGGGGACAGAAGAGCCCAGGACAGTAGGTCAATTTTCAAGGACAATCTTCTCAAAGCACAGAAGTTATCCCTTTTGTTGTACAAGATAATGGGCAGGCATGGCTTGGGGTCACAGTAGCTGTATAGGAAATTCCTGACTTAGCTCAAACACCAAAATATAAGGAATTGGAGGTGGGAAGAGGAATAGAATGCTGATGAGGAATATACCAGTGTCACCCAGCCACAGAGGGACTGAATTAGGAAGGCCAAAGCAATTGGGTATTGATACATTGATAAATGTGTAGTTGGCAAGTAAAGGGAAGTGATTATTCACCTCTATTTAGTGTTGGTAAGGCCACATCTGTAATACTATGGCAAGTTTTCAGTCCCCATGTTCCTCTCTAGCACAAGAACCTCTGTCAAAAACTGGAGAGAGTAGAGCAAATGGGTACTAAAGTGGTTTGCTGTTTGAAGCATATGACATGCAAGGAGAGACTGAAGGAGCTGGAGTTTTTAAGACTGGTAAAGAGAATGCGAAGAGTAGAATAGACATTACTTACTTTCTTCAACTATTTAAACAGGGTGGTCATGGATACAAAGAAAACGAGGCCTGACTATTTGCAGACATGCTTAGTGAAAAACAATAGGGATAATTCTGACTGGACATAAGGAAAAAGAAAATCTCATCAAAGGAGGTTAAGCACTAGAGCAAATTTCCCAGAGATATTGATTGGTATGTCCATTTTCAAAGTTTTTAAAAACTTGACTGGACAAGGGCTTAAGCTGCCTGGTTTAACTTCCAAGTTTAGGCCTACTTTGAGCAAAGGGATTGCACTAGATGATTTCCAGAGGTCCCTCCCAATCTAATTTTTTCTATGACATATCAAGTGTTTCTATGAGTCTTCCAATGTAATTTCTCATTAGATAATAATGCCCAAATTAGGCTTACATCACACATATTGCAAAGTCCTTTGAAATTTCCTGGGAAGCACTGGATCCTTTCTAATTAAGAACTAAATAAAATACGCTAGAAAAGCAGAACAATGAATGTAACTTACAACTGAACAAATGCACTATTAAAGAACACTTCATTTAGTTATGCTTGGTCCCTTTTTTAGAAAGAAGTCAGAAGCTTTGCTCCTACCAAAGCTGCTAAACCCAATATGAATGGCAAATTAATTCAGTTGCAAAGGAGAGATACTTTGCAATGTTAAAATATCAGCATGTATCCTGAAGTGTAAAAATCTGCCCCAGTTTTAAAACACGAAATATGCTAGACCACTGCATAACAATTGGACAAGGAACTAAAACCTACAAAGTACTTATCTGTACTTTGTGGTGTTTGCACATTTAAGCCCATATGGGACCCTGTTTGTAAATATTGCAATCAGGGACGGCTCTTACCATAAAAATAGTGAGGTCCACACTCACCAGAATTCTCTAATCCTCAAAGAAATCTTAATCTTACCTCCTTCACTCACTAAGTGAGGATGGAGCACATGTTAGCACTGAGCCCAGCTCCACAACATACCAGCACAAAGTATATACCACCAGCAAAAGCGTATCGTATGTGCTTTTGGATATTCCCCACCAGCTAGAAAGTGTTAGGTGAAACTGCCAACAGCTGCCTATGTCAAAAGTCTAGTTATTTATTAAGCACTTAAAGACAGGCAGGTGCTTAATCACTATTGCAAAAACTAAATGCAATAATCTGGGGCTGAAAAACAGAGGGACTCTTCACCTTAGATAAAACACAAGAGTCATTCCAGAGCCACTACAAAGGGCTGAAATGATTTTTCTTGCTTCAAATCATTAAATCTGCAGGCATGACCATGACTTGCACAATTTCTGTTCCTGAAAGACTGCAATAACAGATATGTAATAGACCTCAGTCGTTTTGCTTTCTGGCTTCTAATCGTTCCTCAAATTCATTATATGCAAACAAGAACAGATATATATCTGGTTGCTCCAGCCTCTAGTCATTCTGAACTGCATGTGAGAGATTTGTATGAAGCAATGTGGTTTTCTATTACATATTTATTCTGCTTTGTGTCTTTCCCACAAGGATGCTTAGGTTAATAAGTGTGTTCCTTTTAAAATGGACTCTGTTCATAGGCCAGAACTTTGAGGAACACTGTCTTTTGCATGTCACCTTTCAAGCTTACATCATTTCCCACTGAGCTGTCTTTTCCATTCCTTTTATCACCTTAGCAAATGCAAATGAAGTAATTATCTAGTTAACTTCTGAACAGGCATTAGTCATTTGAGAAATCCTTACTTTGTAGTGCTAAGGAAGAGTTTTTCCCCCACATTTGGCACTTTACAATAAACTAATTCTGATCTAAATTGATTGCTCTGGGATTATCTTGGAGTCATTAAAACAATGCTGTATTGACATTCACTAATGTCTTTAATTAGCGATTTCAAATTCCAACATTTTGAACTACACATGCACAGGTATTTTAGCTATATGTAATTTTTATATGACTTTGAGTCGAGTCTTAGTTTGAATATTACATAATTGGTCTCAGAACCCATAGGTGATGACGTAGGGAAACAAGCTCCATGAGAAGCAGAAAATGGCCAGTCTTCTAAGAGTGACTTACCTAAAAAGTGTTGTGAATTACAACTCCAAACTATTCATTAATATCTCTACATTACACCACATATTTCAGGTTGATATCCATAACCCATAGCAATTGAGGCAAGAATATTCTTTTTATGTGCAACCAGTAAGATCTGATGTTTTATGTGGAGATCTTGTAAAATTTTACATGAAGGTCTGCTTTAGACTACAGCTAATACTAAAATTGGTGTGTGCGATTTCAGGTCATTAGATTGATCTAGAAAATATTTTTATGGCTTGAATCTTCTTTTGTTAACCTAACAGATAAAACCAATTCTAAAATATTTTGTAAATCTATCTTGTAATCTTAAATTTTCAGAGACTTAACTATATCAGACTCATATTTTCTCCTCTTTATCTACTTCTATGGCATTTTAATTATTTAATCTTTTTGTGTGAATATAAAGTATGCCACAAAAACATCACACTGTTCTGTGATTTCTTCACATCCTTGGTAACACCCATGTGTCATGGGTTCTTCTGCTACCTTTGACACTAGAAATGTTCTAATTTCTCTCTGGACCTCAAAAGCCATCTGGACATAGTCCTGGGCAACTGGCTGTAGGTGGCCCTGCCCCCTGCCTGAGCAGGAGAGTTGGACCAGATGACCTCCACGAGTAATTTACAACCTCAGCCATTCTGTGTTTTGTAAACTTACTACTGTGTGAGGAAAGATCTGAAGCTGACCTTGTTGCTGGCAGGTGTAATCAACATAGTTTTAGCTACTGTTGAATTATTTTGTTTGTTTGTTTTTTAGTTACAGGAATTTCTCACATCTTGACAAATGAATAACTAACAAGATCATACCACCATACTTAAGACATGTTGGGATGGGACAGCTGGTTTATAGAGCTTTTCTTCAAGGAAGTGTTTTGGTTATGCGACAATGAATGATAGTCTCCTGGTTTCTTAGGGCATCAGCAACATAATTTCCATCTAATAATATGTATTTACTTAGTGAAAAATAGTTAACCAGATGTTCAATAGATGTGAAAATGTATGGTGGTTTGTTTATGTATGGGGATTTTTTTTGAGACTAATTATGATAAATAAAGGCTAAAGAGCACAGAGAGTGCAAGATATTGTAGTCGGTGATTACTTAGTCCCAGTTGCCTCTGTGAAGGGTAGTTGGGGTGGTCTGTTGGCATTAACCCAAATGTATTCAAAATGTTCCGACTTTAAAACTTTGATGGCAATTTTGAATTTTTCTTTATAATAATGTAATCAAGGAAAACATTTTTTTAAATAAATAGTACAACTAATGCCATATGAAGAACTAAAAATCGAGGACTTGCATATTTCAGATAAGTCACAGTTAACACAGAAGATCATAGTCAAAAAAGAAAGGTCCTTTCCTCAGATTATTGTTATTATTAAATGTAAAGAAGATTACTGAGTAACATTCATTGAAGGTAAAGGAGAAAATACATCTCTCATCCCTGCCCCTTTTGGAATGTAACTGCTTAATGGCTTCTGTAATTGCTAATGGTCTACTTTATGTATAAACTACCAAAAAGTGGTTTGTAAGTAGGCTTGTCTGAATAGTTAAAGATGCAGTATCATTAAATATTTGAATAAGCAGTAATTTAATTTTTTTTTCCTGAATTTATTTATTTATTTATTTATTTATTTATTACATGCACAGGAAACCAAAATGTCTTTTTGTTTTTCCACTTGTTTGCACTGTGCACTGGTTAAACATTAGTTGCACTGACTGCTGGTTTTAAATTTAGTTAGTTTAGTGTTCTGAACTAATCAACTGGTAATCACTAACTTAGGTTGGAAATAATTTGTAAGTGGTACTACACTTTCAATTAAAGTGGGGCTAAAAATGTGTATCTGTGAATCATAAGCCTTTATACAACTTGTACACAGTACAAGAACTTGTGTAGTTCAAGAGCTTGACAGAGGCTGACTGTGAAGAGGAAATGCACATAAAGGGTGTGAGAGCTAGCTGTGTTCTTCCCTTTACATTATACTAAAAGTTTCAATGACTAATGCTTCTCAACTGTGTCATTAAACGATTTCCATGACTTCCTTATAGACTGTGATCTGTATGTGGAGAGACAATGGGTTAGCAGAGATCAGGTTAGCAATTAAATGAGAAAAAGACAGAGGACTACACATTCTGCTACTGCTATGAAATTACAAAACATAGGAAATGTTCAGGTTTGGATGTTCTCACAAGCTGGAAAAACCTGGAGTACAAGTGAGCTGTGAAGACAAGGGAAGCTCAGTCTTCTACTATCAGGTTTTATGGGGGCTGCTTGCTTCTTTTTAAAAAGGGGAAGGGAAATACTTTTTAGTTCATTGTTTTTTCCACCTTGCTGTCTTTAGTCCTCTCACTTGCTAGCATTGTATAATGGAGTGGAAAATAAATGGAGCAACGGAGGTAGCTCTGTTTCAATAAGTGTGTTTTCCATACAACTAAATTTGAATCCTAGGGCAACAATATATTTTCTTTCACTTTTTCTGTTGCGTCCAGAAGTGTGTATGCATCCGAGAAGCAAATTTTAAAGTGAGTATGGGGTTGTGAAACACAGCTTTGGCACAACTTATATTAGTCAATCCTTATAGATGCAAACAATCTGACCAATGATAACCAAAAACGTTTAGGATTTGAACTTTCAAAATTGAATGCAGCATAATTTTGAATTTACAGGTAAAAGTATGTTAAAAAAAAATATCCATCCTGGGAACTTACTTTTCTGAGATTTCAAATACCTTAACCATAATGGGCATATAAATCAAAATATTGAACTTCATGGTTATTTTATCTGAAATATAAGTTAAGAAAAAAGAAATTTCTTTTTTTTTATTTAGAAGATTTTATAATATTTTTAATACGTAGAAGTCAAAATAAAACTTTTTTACTTTATTGATATTTAATCCTCTTTTTATAAATAAATAAAAAATAGTTTGGACAGAGAATTAAATTGACTTTTTATTTCAATAGATTAATTAGTTCAAAGTTTCTGACACAAGACATTTCAGACAAACTGAGAAGCCCCAGTCTCTAGTTAGACTTTACAATGCTAGCAAATGCCTTCAGTTTTGTTAAAGGAATACTAGACCAAAGCTGTTCTTCTTAAGGTTGTTGATAATATTCTTTATTGTTCATATTAAAAAAATAACAGAGAATATCAGTTCTGTGTCAATCATTCAGTGAACTGTTACTGTAGATTTATGCCATGACCATAAAACACAATAAATGTTGCCTCCAAGGATTCAGCTAAATCCATAAAATAGGAAATTACCATAACCATCCTTTTTTACTGAAATAATAGTTCTGAGAACCCGAACCCATTGATGAACCGTATTTGACTGCTGTCCATCTTTGACTGTTATCATAGACATCCTTTTGTTGTAGGTAGTTAAGAATATTTATATAATCTAAAACTATTACCATTACTTGAAATTAAGTAGACACTGTTGACTCCAGGGGCATCAGACTTTTACTCAGGTCCAGGCTCCCTAACATTTTTATTACATTTCCCAATAGATCCATTTTTTTTCTTTTTCATGAAGTCAAAGCCGAAATCAAGGTTAATCCCAGCAAGGACATTTCAAACAGTCTCTTAAACACCCCAGCAGTCTGTTCCACTCTCCCTTGCCCTCTCACTCTTTCTCAGTAATTTCTAAGGGAATGGTTACTTCGCCAGAGATTCTCATTGTTGATTGTTAGCAGTATTGATCAATACCAATATTCATGATGTCTTTGATATATTTACAGCTATGTTTTTAATGTAAAGGTAAGATCAATTTATTGAATATAAAAACTAACCAACTATCAAATAGAAATTGGATTTTGGAAAATAACACTACATGAAAATTGTATCTTATGAATAATCTGTATTCCATCCAGTCACCTTGAACATCTAAAATCTAAATACATGAATATGCATTAATGAACTCTATTTTCATAGGTAAGTTTAATTAATAGTCAGATTCTAATGTCTAAATTTGTACATTTCTCATTCCTTGCATATCTGATGACAAGGAACTCTATAATCTACCTCAGATTGGACGGAACACCCCACTGTCTGACTTCAGGAAAAACCTATCATTACTCAGTGAATTCCATTGGAATGGAACAGCAGAACTTAGAAGCCCTTCAGCATCAGTCCCAGAGTCTTAATTAAAAAGAAAAAAGGAAAAAAACCCAAACCCGAAAAAACAACCAACCAAACAAAAACCACAACCAAAAAAACCCAAACAAACCCCATCCAGAACTCCATACTAGGTGTATTCACCAAAGGCTTAGTTAATTCCAAATAAATAAAGTTTATTTCACTGTTCTACTAGAGAGGTTTTCTTTCCTCCTTCCCTGAAGTAATTTCAGCTTTGCATAATCATTTCTGTCTCCAGAGAGCAGTGTCTCTTGTTTATAAAATATAGCTCTAGGAGACAACAATTCAGTGACACATTAGAATCAGTCTGCAAAATAACAGTTTCTGAAGGTGATTCTTGCAAGAATGGCATCTAATTATAATCAGTCACCATGTAGTGTCAAGGAGTCACTGGATGTCACTAAGTGTATGGAAGCTGTGAATCCAAAAGTATGTGGTCTGACTGATATCTCTGAATGATGACCTCCACAGTCTGTTGTTGCTCTTTGAACTGTCATTTCTCCACCTCCTATCAACAACTTTTCTCTTTTAACTCATTCCTTGTTTTGAAAAAAAAATGTGAATACAGAAACAATTCTAATATACAAATTAAAATATAGTATTTCCTGATATTATCATGATTAAATTAATAAAACATATTGGTCCAAGCATTTCTTTAGCTTCCGATTCCACAGAGGAAGCAGGAGCACTATCATCCTGTGTATTGCTGTTTAACCCAGGCCGGCAACAGACTGTGTCAAGATAGGGGAGAGAATTGGAAGGTTAAAAGTGAGAAAATGAGTGAGTTGAAATGAAGTCTGTCTAATAAGTAAAGCAAAAGCCACACATGTAAGAAAATCAAACCAAAGATTTCAGTCACTGATTCCCATGGGCAGACAGGTGTTCAGCCAGCTCCAGGAAAGCAGGGCTCGTCACGTTAAATGGTTACTTGGGAAGACAAATGCCATCACTCCAAATTCCCTGTTTTCCTTCTCCCTAGTTTATATACTGAGTGTGACGTCGCATGGTATGGATTATCCCTTTGGCTGGTTCAGATCAGCTGTCCTGTCTGTCCCCCCTCCCAAATTCTTGTACCCCTCCAGCCCTCTTGCTGGCAGGGCCTGAGAAACTGAAAAGTCCTTGACTTAGTA
>JAVJGJ010000037.1:87097253-87115748 GCA_035590215.1 Microhierax caerulescens
GCATGGTATGGATTATCCCTTTGGTTGGTTCAGATCAGCTGTCCTGTCTGTCCCCTCTCCCAAATTCTTGTACCCCTCCAGCCCTCTTGCTGGCAGGGCCTGAGAAACTGAAAAGTCCTTGACTTAGTATAAATGCTACTTAGCTATAACTAAAACACCAGTGTGTTATCAGCATTATTCTCATGCTAAATCAAAAATGCAGCATTGTACCAGCTAGTAAGGATAAAATTAACTTTATTCCAGCCAAATCCACAACAGTATCTAATTATTTTTTTATTTTTATTTTTTATTTTTTCATGAATCTGGATTATTGGAATAGCACTTGAAAAATCTGTTATAAGACATCTCAGCGCTCCTGGCCAACATGTGTTTTCAGTACCTTGGCAGAGTCCTCAGTGCTGCTCAGGATTGTTCATAAGGTAAATGGCCAGGTGCTACTGTGTCATTAAGACAGAAAATAATCTTTGTTTGAGAAGGAAAAATACAAACAAGGATATTCTCAGCATGTGTGATCAGCACAAATCAGTTTCTAGGTGTTTTTTCTTATATTAATGATGCCAAAGGTGAAAAAATCTTGAGTGCATTTTATATGTATCTTTTTACCTTGAGTTATTTGTTTTCACTTCCACTCTGATCTCAGGTGGTTTTATCATAAAAAGGACTTATTCTTTTCATAGGCAGGTAGATTCTATGACATCAATTATAGCTTTTGTTGTTGGTGCACTGCTTGTATAGAGAATATAGATATAGTATGTTATGTTAAAATGTGATTTCTCTCCGTTTCCTCTGCATTTTTTTATCAAGAAGGGAACTGAATAGTTTATCCATCCTTCCCCTCTTGAATGATTTACAGGAACTTCACAATGAATTCTACACACAGGTCGTCAAAGAATCATTTTGCTTGGCTATGGTTCATCCATATAAATTGAACACTTCAAAGATTTTTCTCACTTTGACCTGCATCTCAAAATCCCTGCAGGAAACTGCATCATACAAAAAAAAAAAAAAGCAGAGTGATCGGAGTGAATAATCTGGGACCATATGAGGAACAGAAAGGCTCAGAACTAATGTCTCATTGCTATTTGCTTATCTGTGTGTGCTACCTCATGTGAGCCCACTGCTCCAGAAGCAGCACCTTTCTGCTGGTTTTAATGTAAGATGCAGGCCTTAAAATGCTTCCAACTAAAAATTAACATCAAATTGATATTGCATATGTGCCACCTCCATCAGAATCTATGGATTAGAAATATACCTCCTATAAAGCAGATTTGTACCTACAGGGATATGTGTGCATATGTTTGCAATGGCTGTGAAGGAAGGAACTGCCGGGTGTAGAGTAATGCAGCTGTATAGAAATCTGTGACTTGACTGAACGTAACAGACAATTGATCTGACATATATGAGAAGTAAATCCAGCTGTGTATCATGTATTTTTTAATGGTCTTATTTTATGGAAACTAGAGTACAGAAAGGGTTTTTCACATTTTTTATATAACTAGTGATGCTTGAAGTATGTGTTTTAAAAAAGTCCCTTGGAAACTGCAAGTCTGAATAAAAATTTTGCAAGAACCAGTTTAACATAAGTGCTTCTGTAAAATTTCTGGAATAACATCTGTGCAATAAGGGTAAAAAGTAAAATATTTCCATTAGCTTGAAAAGGAATGTATTTAAAATAATTTGTATACCACAAAAAAATCCTAAATTTGGCTTTCATTGCAATATAACACAAAGCTAAAATTAAAGACCTCGTTGTCTTTCATGGGATGGATTTTCATTTTTTTCAGTGTCTACTTAGTATATTTACTTGTAACTGGCTACAAAACAAATGAGAAGGATTATATTGAAAAGATCAAATCTATTAAAATCTCCTAAACATAGTTTATACAAATTATCATACTAAAATTTTTAATGTAAATATAACTGTCTTTTAAGACACTATTAGTTTTTGTTTCTCAGCAGTACACAATGGTAACCTACCTGATTCTGGCTCAGTCCTGATGCAGAATTCATGGAATTTAGCAGAAAATTTTCTTTGATTACATCCTCTAAATGAAAGCACTTCTGGTCTATGTTTCAGGCCTGAGTTTTAAGTCAAACTCTTGATCTGAATATTTCAGCGAGGGTATTTTCTAAGCAGTGAATGACAGGCTTACACATAGAAAAGTAAGGTTCTGCTGTATTTCACTTGGGCATTTTCATAGCAGTTTTCTCAGTTTCCTACAATGAAGAACAGTTCCAGTATCAGTGGGCTCCATTTGAAGCACTGTTTTTCTAAACTTATTTTACTGCAACTTACTGTTGCAAATTACACATTTCCATTAGAACAGAATTGGCAATATAGAGTTTGGGATTCAATAATCTTTAGTGAAAAATGTGTGCTTTTTATTGGCACAGCTTTAATGAAACAGTCCTGAAAAATACCATGTTCAGTTACCTGTCAATATTTTTCTGAGTCTTTTACTTGTTAATAAAAAATCACTGTAACTCTCTATGAGTATGTTTTACAAAGGGAAAAACTCCCCTTCCTCTTTCCTTCATACAAAGCCAGGTAATTACTCAAGATAGTGAGTTTTCTGGCAAGGGAACACATTTTTGTTCTGTGTTTGTATAGTGTCTTGTACAACACCTAGCTCATGCTGAGGACTACCAAATACCAGGGAGATACAACCAAAAAATAATTCTATCCTGAGCAGCTTATGAAGCCTGGTTCCTTAAATATTCATGTCCTGTGGGTAGATTCACTGTTGTGTATATTCTGGTGAACTTTTACAGAAATTTCCCTTTGTTTGGGGCATTTATAATAGCTTTCTCCTATGTTGATCTCTAATGTTTAAAAAAACTTGAGCTCATCCATCTTCCATTCAGTGAAGGCATTAATAAAGTCTATACAGTTTCCTATTTTTGCGATGCTTACCTGATCTTTACTTTGCTGAGACTTCTGTTAGACATGAAAACTGACCAACAAGTTCCAAGGATTCCAGGGAGAAACTGACAGAAAGAAATTTTGTTTTCTTGGAAAACCAGGCTACAGACATAGTATAATAATGATATAGAAATTATCCTGCTTTCTATGCTAGCAAATCAGAAGGATAGAGTTTGTTTTTCTTCTTGTCATTAGGGAAATAAAACACCTATAAGTGAGAAAGGACAATATTAATCAAGATCCCGCTTCACTGGATAGTAGCCAAGCCTGGGACATGAAGGGTGAACAAGAGGTAAACAATTTTGAAGCAAATCAAGCTTCTCCTTTATCTAACAGGATTTCCTGTCATGAGCTTCTCTGGATCCTGTCCTGCCAAAAAGCAGATCCTGAAACCCGTGGAGCTAGTGGGCATGTAGTGTGACAGAGATACTGGTTGCTCCCCTTGGCTGGCCTTTGGTCAGCCCTGCCAACTCCATTTGACCTTGGTACCAGTTGCCCGCTTCAGGGACTCTACAGACCTCTCTCTACACTCACTATTTATTAGGATAAATTTTCTGTTTGCCTATCATAGTGATGCAGTGTTGATCACTGAAATTTCCTATGCCTCATATTTTCTCCCTGTATCACAGGTGATGAACTCAGGCTTAAGAAGACTTAAACCTAACAACTTTTTTTCACAGGGAATTAGGTGTATGAGTACTTTTAAGATGCTGAGTTTACGTGTCTAATTTAAATCAGTTCCTAGTAAACTATCCTCTCTATCATTAGGCAGGGTTTAAGTAATAGGGCAGATCATGTTGTCAATTTACTCTGTCAGTTCACTCTGTTCAGAAAATAGACTGCCAAACAAAATCTAACATCGTCTTCTGCCTCTCTTGTCTCCTCTGTGCCCCTCTGCTGTATTCCCCTTTATTCTGTGCAGTCATTCAGTCTGTGTTTCTTCCCTCCTTTTGTACAATCTGTCATCTATAGTCTGTAATTGTTTATCCTACTATTACATACATCACAAGCTTTTATACACAGTGAAATGGCTGTTCTGGGTATAAAAGAAGTGTAAAAGCTTGTGATGTATGACAGAAAGAGTGAAAGGTGTATGGATTTTATGTCTCTAAGTGCTTTTGAAAGGATGGAAGGACAGTGTCTGACTCCTTTCTAGAAATTAATTGGGAGAATGGTTAAGAAACTATTGTCATTGCTAAGCATGCAATTTGGTCAGCCCAGAGCAAAATTCAACAGTCACTAATGTAGCTGACATTTTTTGAAATATGTGAATGAGGATAAAGGCAGAAGCTGGCCTGTAGCATCTAAGGATTTAATATTTCCATGAAGATTCTTCATTTGTATGACAATTTTGATATAAGACCTCGTGTCAAATTTTATGGGCCACCAAAGTTCGGTAAATACCTAGCAAACTGAGATTCTAACAGAAGTCCATCACAGCTATTTTCAAGTCAAACCGTTGTGCATGACCTTTGAGAAAAACAAAAGAGCCGGCAGGCCAGCTGGCTGCCCTGGGAGCCCTTTCCTCCAGGCGGTGGCCGAGTTCTGTCCCAGGCCGCTGTCCCACTGGAGGCTGCGCCCCTCCGCTATGGGTATTCCTGGAGCGACCAGACCCCTCTCGCAGCCTCAGCCTCGCTGCTACCCCCTCCCCTGTGCAGGTGGGGCTTGGCGACCCTCTGCCGCTGCTCTCTGACTGGCAGCTCTGTGGCCATTATGGCAAGTACACCAGTGGCCATTGGCACTTCTGGACACTGGTCTCTTGTTCAACAGAGGCGCAGAGGGGACACGGTGCCTTTTTGCCATAGGGATCTTTGCTGCTGCAGAGTGGGAAGAGAATTCCCCACGCACCCAAACGCAGCCGTACCTACATTCCAGCCTAACAAGAGGCTGCCTGAGTCTCACCCGGTCATGCCTACAGAGAAATTGCATTTTATCATTTCTCCTGAATAAAACAAAATTCCCCTTCCAAACTCATAGATGTCTCAAGTGATCCACCGAAAGACTTTTCTTATCACTCTCACAAAATCCATCATCACATTGTCTTGCAAGACTGGTAACAAAAATCAACCATTTATTCACACAAACTTGTAAAGTTACCGGTTTTATTGTTACTTTTTACGTAAAGCCTCTGTGTTCCTTTTTTTTTGACTGACCTGTATTTTCTGGTGTGAATATTTGTATGCTGCTGATATTTTTGATATTCCTCCGCACAACACTGAAGTAAAAAATACACTTTCCTGTCTCACTCGCTGCCACCCCACCCTCCCCAACCTGTAACTTAATTTTTCCATGTATCCCTTGAGTATAGATGCTGGTATTAAACAGAAAAAAACACATTACTGAGGGACTTCTGATAAAATTGTAGGTGTTGGCAATGTCCAGCACAGGGAGAATAACATCTTAGAGGACACATTAAGGATGACATCTCCAAGAAACTATTTAGTTGATGGAAAAGCTCTCACAGGGAACTCAGGAACTCAGACAGGATTTTTCCATATTTACACAATGTGCGTTGAGGAGTATAGATTTCTACTAATTATTTGGTCTTAGGTGTTGTTATACCAGATGTTGAATAGTCATTGAGATATTTAACTGATACAAATACTATTGATGAAATTCACCTAATTTGTTGAATTGTTTTTAATTTGAATTTTAATTGTAAGAATGTGTATTGAACTGCAAAGAACCCTGTTCCACACATACCTGTTCAAAATACTGGGTTTTTTTCCTTTTTTTTTTTCTTTAAGAGGCCAGAGGGAACCAGTAAGTTTAAGTAACAATTATTTTTCCTACTTCTATCCTTGAAAAAAACATTAAGGTATTTTCTGGATGATGTCTAACTCATCCTAGCTGAACTAATGGAGGTTTGGTTATGCCGTGTGGGTCTAAATCTGGTAGCATTTGTTCTGTACCAGTTAGCTTCCTTTTTCCACCTAATGCATGTAAAACCCTTTCTCTCTACTGTAAGATTTTTGAAATATAAAGCTTATTGATTTTTACTAGAGATGCATTGACGAATTTTTCTGCATACTTACACTAAATTAAAAACCTTAATGAAACATTTAATTTTTAGGAGTTTAGGATTTGTTCCTAAACAAATTGTTTGTTTATAATCTGTCACTGAGTAAATTGATATAGGACAAAATATTATTATACCGGTCTTGGAACATACTACATCTAATAACGTACTTTATAACATACATGAGGCTACATTTTTATGAGCATTCTCTGTTTTGCTTTGATTTATTTCCTAGGGCACAATACATAATTCCAACCATATGATGTCACCTTTATGGGTACATTCTTCACCAGCATCAAAAATACCACTTGTAGAAATAAATAAAACAATAAATACAATAGAGTTTGCATCTTTTCTATGGATATCTCAGGGGCTGCTGGGTGCTGTTAATTTGTCTCATCAGTCTGTGGCTTGGATTTTTGAAAAAAAATAGTGCTAATATCCTGTTCCATATGCTAGTATAATTGAAAATTCAGACCAGAATTTAAAACTGAAGGATATATGTAGTGTAGTACTCTAGCCAAATAGGGGGACAGGGTGCCTCACGTGTAGCTACAGAGTGGGTTCCCATCATCAGTAACACAAAAGTTTTACTGTCCAGAAAGAAAATTTGATAATGGACTAAGAACTCTTCAATATTTTAAGATAATTTTAAATCCATTCATTAAAATGATACATGAGTAAGATTTTGAAATAAATTTGCACTTTGTTTAAGTAGTGGTTAATGTGAATATATAAAAATCTAATATGAGCTATACTTCAGCAATTTTTGCTCTCTGGAGTCAAGTTCAACTTCTTTCTTAGAAAGGAGCTTGAATAATTAGGTTTGTGAATGCATCATTGATGATACCTATTAAAGAAAATTATTTTCCATGCCATCTTTCTCTTATATTTATAGTCAATGTTTTTGCTTTGCGGAGATTAATCACAAATATAGACTAAAAACATTATGACACTAGTTTCTTAGTCCTATGCAAACTCTACAATCTGATTCAAAATTACAGATGAAATGTCTTTCTGTCATTCATTCTGCTGGTTTCTTTAAAGAGAGCAAAGTGAAGACCAGATCTGAACCCTCTAACTACATTGTAAAGGTATTGTTATTTTGGAAGTTATCCAAATCATTCATACTTTCCCAGATTTCAGCCTGAAAAAACAGTGACTTGTACCAGTAAGGAAATTACATGTGCCTGTCATTACATAAAAGATAAATGTGTTTAAAATTGATATACCAAAAATACATATATAATTCAAGAAATATATAATTAACACTAGCTTATATGCATATGCATGTCAATGGAGGATAAAGCAAAGTGTTAAATTTAATAATTCACTGATTTAATATATGATATAATCATTGAAAGAGTTACATGAAAGTTAATAGTGGGAGAACAATTCTTAGGAACTTTCAACAGGGCTTCACACCTTTAGAAAAACTATTCTCACTGGACTAAATAGCTCAGTCTTTCAATTCCTAATTTGGTTTCTAAATGATATACAGATCCAGAGCAGGGCTGAAGAGAAAACACTAGGTTCTGTGCTTAATTGTCTATCTTAAATGAGTTTGAAAGAGTAAATAAAAAGCAAGTAATTGAAGTATCAAGCCACATCCTTTCAGAATTATTACTGGACAGGGTTTGGCGTCTGGGTTTTTTTCCTTCTTTTTTTTGTTGTTGTTTTGGGGTGGGTTTTTTGTGTTTGTTTTGGTTTGGGTTTTTAGTTTGTTTTTTTTTTTTTTAGGAGAGCTGTGGGAGTTTTAGTCAGGTTTATTTTTTAAATAGGAAGACAATACCTGCACTATTTGTTTTGTTAAGAACTTCAGTAGGAAAACAAACTCTTGCTTCCTCAATGGATTTCCAGTTAAGATTACACTACACAGAGAACATATTATTATTTCAACTTCCTATATATGAGGGAAGAGATTCCCAAGGGCTCTAGCCTCCTGTAGCTTCTGTTATGACCAGGCTGTCTGAATAACACTGCAAATGCAATTTGTGCCTCAGACTGTTTTCTTGATCGGTGTAATCCCCCAGAAGGGAACTTATTAATAAATATATGTGTGTGTATATATATATATATATATATCTATCTATATATATATCTATCTGTTGTGAGAACCTAAAACAAAGAGTTGGAACCTATAAAAATGCAATTTCATGGATTTTAATCATTATTCTATACAAGAAGGTGTAAAATGCTACAATTTTGAAATGATAACCCTCTGCATTAGTTTGAAGGCCGTTTAAATTTGACAGTAATGATTGTCCAGATGTCTATTAATGGAGAAATGCATCTGTATTGTTCTTACACAACTCTTTCAGCAGTGAACTACTTTTCTGTCTTTTTAAGATTTATATTTCTACTAACTTGGACTGTCAGATCATTTTACAGTTACACATAAATTATCTGTAAATTAAAACTCTCTAGATTAATGAACAATTTTATGGCGATTGTTTGAAGTTTTTGCTGTATTACAGCAAACATATACCCTGTGGTAAAAACTTTTTTCCTGCCTCACTGAACTTTGCAAAATCTTGACCAGTTTACAGTCAATACAAGTTCTGATTCTGGCACTTGACCCGCTGAGTGAAATGAGATATTATGAAAATATGTTATTTTAACATTCTTCTGTTTTTTTCTGTTTACTCTGGTGATTTGTCATATCAACCATGAACCACTGCATGAACTTTCATAAACTTCCAGTTACTTCTTTTTCATTGTTTAGGATTTTCCTTCCCGTTGTTCCTAAAATATCTCATTAGAGTTTACCACTGCGACATTCTTAATTTCATTGAAATATGGTAATTAGGCAAGATTACCTTCTGTGTAGCTAAGCACAGAAAAGACAGAGACAATTAATGCCTGAACATTCCTTGTTTTCACTTTTAGGAAGCTACAACCTGAATTATATAAATGATAAATATTTTCTTTGAATCACTGGGTAGTCCAGTAATAAATTAATGCTGTTTTCTCAGTTTTCTAATAATTGGAAAACTTTATTCTTGCTTGTTTTCATTGCAATCAGAAAAGGCAGCAACAGGACCTGTCCAATGGCATCCCCTATCTGTTAGCAATGCCTGTTTGGAAGATCTTAAAGCAGCATGCAAAGGACGTAGTAGCATTTTCATAGTTTTGTAGAGAAAGAAGCCCAAAATAGCAAAATGACTGCATAGGTTCCCCATAGAGTTAATATTTCTGAGCAGGTCTCTTCAGTCTCAGTTAGGTGCTTTGTCTATTTCTAAAAAAGAAACCAGGAAGTTGTGGATGTGATATATCTGATTGCTTGGAGTTTTGAAAGGTTGAAGCCCTAATGTGATTGTTAAATTGGTTTTATTGCTGTGTTGCTTAAAATCAGGTGTTATACATGAGATTTAAAACCCATGCTTCATTTAGCTCTGTGGAGAAAACTTAAAGATGTCTAGCCAGGCATTAAAATATCCTTGGGAAAAGTTGTTAAAGCTAGTATTTTATTACAAGTGTAAATAAAGTTATAATTGTAATAATGTTTAACTTTAGGGAGTGGCAATCCTTTTCTATCATGCCAGATTATTTATCTGTAGGCAAGATTTCTTTTAATAGCTAATAATGCTTTTGCAATTTCTTTAGGTAATCACTGAATTTGAAATAAAAAAAAAAAATATCTGTGTTATCACTACCAGACAAAATGAATCAACCTTTGTTTACTTTAAGAGATGGCAGTCCTTCAAGGGGATCAGAATCTCAAGTGCAATTAAATCATGGTCGCTTCTGCTGTTAGGCAATACCATAAAGGGAATGTTTATGTGACAACTGACCCTCTTCTGATGCTGCTGCTCCTTGTTTTGGAAGAAGAAAGGTGAGCTTTGCATATAAATAATGTGTGAAACTGCTTAACTGCTCAGTAAATTCAAGCATTTATTCTAAGCTGGAGACCACAAAATGTTGAGTGGTCCTGGAGAGGTTGAGACAAAAAAAAAAAGCTTTGATTATGATTACATAGGGAATGCAATTTTTTTCATCTCCATCTTTAATTTAAAAAACTTCTTGTAAATACTTTATACAGCTGCCTTCCAGAGATTTGAGCTTTCTATTAAATAATCCAAGGGATTATTTTCCTGACAGGCTAACTCTGTTTTCCCTCACACTCTTTAAGAAGTATGGTGATGATTTTGTTGTTGGTTAACTTTTCACTTCAGTACTGTATGAAATCAAGCTGAACTCAAATGATTTAGGAAAGAGTTCTAGAAGGCCTGTGAAGGTCTGATTATCATCCATGCAGCTCCAGTGAGGTTTATTTTCTCCAAATTTGCTTTAGAGGGGGTACAAAGAAGAAAAAAACATCAGTGTTTGAGTTTCCCCTTACCAATGCAATGGAAGCAAAACAAATTTTGTAAGGACACATAGTAAGTCACTTCAGAGAGAATATTTGGATGTGCATAATAAGCATTCTGCACATACTAATAGATATAATGTGAACAGTTGTATTTGCTGATGTTGTGTGTCTCTGTCCTTCTTCTAGTCTTTGTTCTCCTCTCTTTGTACAGAGCCAAACCTTTGCCTGGAGTTAGAGGCACTCATTTAGCTTACTAAAAGCTGTGCTTAAGCTGATTTGGGCAGTGATCTAATTAGCAGTTAGCAAGTTTGGTCACTTGAGTGCTGAGTCTTTCAGTGCCTTTTCAAAAGGACATACAGGATGGTGGACAAGTTATTTCATTGATACTTGCAGCTGAGAAGGAATCCTAAAATATACCCTATCGAAATAGACGTGCCTGCAGGCCTATATGGATAAGCATATGTAGAATAAGGCGACAACAGACTGGGACCTTATCCACACTACCATGGATGCCTGGACTCGAGCAGTGACTTTATGGGTCGACTAAACAGAATCTAAGCATAGCTCATCTGAAAACTGCCTACTGTAAAAGCTTCCTTTTCTAGAAATTGATTGATGTTTTTTTCAGTGATTGATAGATGCTTCCCTAGCCTACAGAGAACTTCTAGAGTGTTCTTTTTTTTTTTTTTTTAATTACATATAAAAAATTAGATAGCTTGTATTGGTAACTCAATCACATATAATTTGGGATCCATCCTGGTTTGGATATCTCAGTTTAATATAGGTAGGAAGCACAAACAGCGGTATTTCTGGGACTTCACAGCAGTCAGAAATAACTAACATAGAGAGATACAGGAAATTTAGATCATATTAAGACATTTAGAAACTGTGCAGCAAATTTTATCTATAAAAATATATATTTATAATGCCTTCAGATGTATTGATTTTGAATGTACAAAAAGATGTAGTCATTTGGTAAAAGTCAGAGTATAAAGTGTAGTTTGATATCGTTATTTTAGTGCCAGAACTCTAGAACTCTGTATGAATACAATTTCAGAAAGCGTCTGTATATACATCTACAGGGTTTCCAGCATCTGTGTAGTCCTCCACAGGGTTTTCAGTAACACATCTGCAAAATATCTGGATTAAAATTCATTGTCTTCCATTCGACTTTATGCTTTCATTGACCTACTACACCATCACAAAAGGCAATCTCAATGCTGATGATATTTTCCAAGTTCAATCACATTTGCTTCAGTATCAAATTATGTTGAATATATTTAGAGCCTGTCAAATCTTTGACATGGGATTTTAAGAAAAAAACCTGCTTTACTATTGTGCAGAGTCCTATTTCTTATGAAACCACTTTTCAAACACCTGTCAACTAATGGATTACAAAATTATTTTGTATTTATTTCTCACCCTTTCTCTTAACAAAGGACTTTTTTTTTTTCCCTGTCATTTAATCTACAGGAAGCCTATTTAAATGACTGTCATTATTTCCATTGCAAATGTTAAGGTGAGTGATCATACCTCCATGTATTTGTAAGCCTTCTATTATTACTGTGCTTAAAAAGAAGCCACTAGAAAGATGTTGCAAAAGAAACAAATAGAATTTAACAGAAAACAACTGAATTAACTTTCTGATTTATGCTCTGTAATGCTTATATCCATTCTCTCTCTAATATATATATATATATATATATATTTCCATCCAGATCTGCTAAATTATCAGACTTATTTCTTCAGTTTGACTTGTTCAAGTATGAAACTTTTGAATATCCTAGATTACGAAAATAAACCTGTTTCTTCTTACTTTGTTTCTTCTTACTTCTTAAAATTTACCTTATGTGCAGGAACTGCACCTCAGTTTCCAAGTCAAGCAACTTTAAAGCTAGGTAACTCCCAGCCTTTTTGTTTTACTTTTGATGTTTTGGGTTTAAGTGGTTGGGGGGGTTTTGTTTGTTTTTGTTGGTTTTTTTTTTTTTCAAAAAAACACTTTTTTTTTAATATAGCAGAAATAATTCTTGCTCTGAATCTATCTCTAAAAATGATAAAGTGACAGCTTTTCAGAAGTCATAAGATGTCTCACATTCAGTACACCAGCTTTTTCTGCTCAGTCATTTACTAGCTACTTAGGAACAGACATGGAAGAATAGTCATTTTTAGCTTCCAGTGAAAACATTTTTAGCTTCTTTGTGTTTCTTCATATTCCAGAAGTGACATGCAAGTTCAGTGCTCATTAGTTCAAGTTCTTCTACAAGCTAGTATTTATGTGGAATGTGGAAGCTTCAGCTTAAAACAGTCCAACTTTGCAGGAGAAAAGAATGGATACTTTCAAATATCTGTGCAGTGACAAAATTGTGTACTGAGGAAGATGTATAAATGCAGAATGAAAAAGCAAAAATGTGCATTGGACTAGTAAATGCAAAGGTGCAGCCAGGTTTAGTATTCACGTTTCAAAATTAAAGTTAGAAAAATAAAATACAAAGAAAAATAAATGTTTAAACCACAAGTCAAGTAGATTTTTTTTTTTTTCCTGGAAGATGATGTGATGGTCTATGGCTTGGGCCAATGTAAAGATTAAAAGGAAATTATGTTCACTCTGCTTGTTGGCCAAGATCTGAGTCTTGAGTCTTGGCTCAGTAAGCATCTTGAACCACTACTCTGTCCTCAAATTAGAGGACAACAGGGACACATTTATTAGTTGCAAAGTTAGTTAGTTAGTTGCAAAGGCAACTCGCAACACTGCTGACATGCCAGTGCTGGTCACACCTCAGTTGAGACTGGAGTCAATCACCACAAGCATATATATGTCTCTGCTGACAAGCAGTGCCTCCCGTCCAGAAGGCACGGGCTTCTGGTGCCCTTCACACATATCCCACAACAGTCAGCTCCCAAGACTACCCTGCTACCCTGGCAGTGTGAGGATAGTAGTTTTGGGTACAGGGTGGGGAACTGCCACATACTCAAGCCTTCACCCCAGCTACCACTTCACTTGTGAGACTGACCACCAGCCTCTGCCTGAGGTCAGATCCCACCTATGGGGCAGTATCCATTCCATGTGCAAGCGGGTTACTTTGTCACTGCTTGGACAATGAGAATGGAAGAAGGTAATTCTTTCTGCCTCCCTTGCCATGGCTTCAAGGGGTTCTTTTGGATCTTCTTAATAACTGAATACTTTGTTTGGTTCTGTGGGCTCTTCCCGTCTATTGTTTTGATTTAAAAATAAGCTCCAGGTAGCCTACTTATTTTTATGCTTCAACAGAATGCAAGGAAGTAGTCACAGAGTTTCTCTCTTGCTATTTGGGAAGAAGCAACTACACACCTCATCAGAGCTGTTAGTTGCCAGAGTTTCTTCATGGTTCACCCTCCATGGTGGAGCAAGATCAGGCTCCCCCAAGTCATTTTTGATACATTTTTCCTAAAACAGTTTCACACCTGGTGAAGGGGGTTCAGATCAAGACCAGATTTTTCTCTTTGAATAGCTCTACATTTAAGATCAATCACAATCAAAACATGAGTTTGAGTTTGGCAACACTAACATAACAGAACTGTCTTTTAAAAGTTTATTTAAAAATGTACTTCGGGAACATCCTTTTCATTTTAGTACAATAAAACCATTGTACATAGATTTTTCTCCTGTTACTCTGTAAAGTCCCACATTCCACCTGTAATAACATTGTTTGTCAATCCCAATAAATTTAAAACAGAGTAGTCTCCTATACTTTTATCCCAAGTGATAGTCCTTGCAGATATTCAGTTATAATTAGAACCTAATAACAAGAAAGCAGATATATATCCTGTCTTTCTGTAGTAATTAAACAATGAGTGTCAATCTGACAAGAGTGTTGAGCATTCCTGAAAGGCTGCAAAAGCCTGTACTTCAAATGATCTTTGAAGGATGGCAGGACTTTGTATCAGCACATGTAGGCAGGACATGCAGAAGTCCCTTCTAATTATCTACAGCAATGACAGCTGTTGTGTGCAGCAGATGTAAGGAAAAAACTGGTTTTCAATACAGCAAGACTTCTTGAGATTGGAAAAGTAAATCAGGTTGAAAAGTAAATTATTTCTAAGGGTCATATATGCTTTTAAACTACAGTCCTCTCCTCAGGTTCAACATACATTTTAAAGAAGAGGAATTTCATCTCCCCAAGCTCAAATTCTTACTCTAAGTAAAGGTCAAAATTAGTCGTTTTAATAGTTTCTAAGTCTTCTTTTCCCAAGTTCTGAAAACTAATAAAGTTATTACCCCCTCCAAAACCAAGATAAACCCTTTTCAAAAGTCCCTTCAATTAACTAACAATTCCTACGAAAAATAACTTAGTAAGAAATCTTTGACATGAATGTTAACTGACCAGTGAGCTCTGTGATGTCTCATTTTCCTTTTCCTCACAATATTAGATTTCTGTTTTAAACATATGGCTGAATTTTTGAAGTCCTGACCTGTTTTTTGAGCATGAAACTTGAATGTTATTTATATACTATATTTCCTTGATGTTTCACCTGTATCTGAGAATATTTCAGGCTCAAACTAATTTTCATATTCTTCTTTAGTATGTGGGGTTTTTTAAAGTTCCATTTCAAGGAACCTTTTTTTTTTCCCTTTATTTTTTCCTTTTATTTTTTTTTTTTCTAAGGTAAAGAGAGAAAAAAACCAAAACTGACCTTTCTGATTGCTGTGGCAGGAGTGTCTGTCTGGCTAAGCAACTAAAAGGGAATTTAAAATAATTATTTTTTCATCTGTTGGACCTTAAATGTCAGGATCTTTGGAGCTGAAGTAATGATTGTCAAATACACATGATTACTGAATTAATGATGCAAGAATCTACTGAAGTAGTAATAAATACCAAATATTGTGGGAAGCCAATTTTACTTAAAATAACAGAAATGGAAATGGCTTCAGAAGACCAACCTATCTGCAAACTGAAATGAGCTGTACCTGTGTCACTACTGACTGATGTTTGTCCAGCTCACTCTTAAAACAGCCAATGATTGTTTATAAGAATGTCTCAGAGACAATGTCAAAAAAATTATTGAAGTCAAGACACATGACATCTTGTCTGTCTACAAACCCTTCTTGTTATGGTATGGTAAAAAGATGATACACTGGTCTGACTTGATTTATTTCTGATATCCATATTGACTTTGACTTGTCTCCTTGTTATCTAGCAACTATTTATAGAAATAGATCATGATTCTACTTTTCTAGTAATTGAAATTCGGTTCTGTGGACTATAATTTCACAGATTCTTTCTTCCTCTCTTTGCAATTCCCTTACCCATTTCAAAAGAAGGGCATCATTTTATCCTTCTGTGGTATTTCCTAAATTACTCATCTTCCGTACAGTCTCAGAAATAAGCAGCAACAGTAAACTGTTGTGCTTACCTGTTCTGATTTTGCCCTTACATGTTCATGGTATATTTTTTTCTGTATGACATCAGGATCCTCAACTAATTTTCCAATTCATATATGCCTACTTATGCTTAAACTCAGTGAAGAGCTCACATCTCTCTAATCAATAAAGAGAAAGTGACTGAATCAGATTTCAAACACTGTTGCTTTGTGAATATCTTGTAGGGGAAGCTGCTCCAAACACATTCCAGGGAATTGTTGGACATCCTGTATGTTCATACATTTGTTTCTTTTGTTACTTCCAATTTATGGGTGCTGGCTTATTCTGTTAGCTACTCTTAAAAAGCTTTATCTACCTTCTTAATCTTAGTGTAGCAGTGAGTAGTCAAACCCACTGTGAAAACTGTCACATTCTTTCCCCTTTACTGATTAGAATTGAGTTTTTAGATGTCAGTCGCACACTGCAAAGTGTATTTCAAAATGTACCTTGAAATGTGCTGTCTTTTAATTTTCAAAATTGATCTTTCAGGCTTTCCTGAAATATATTTTATGAATAATAATAAAGTTAAATAAAGGAGTTATTTCAAAAAAGAAACAAATTTTTAAATCAAATAAGTGCTTTTGGCTTGTCTCAGTTGCAATTATTTTGGTGGAGGCACACACAGAAGATTTACTTAAAGAAGGAAAGCCTGTAAAAGTTAAGCAAATTTTCCTTTTGACCTGTTTGACCTATTTGACCTATTTGACCTATTTGACCTATTTGACCTATTTAACCTATTCTTTATAAATTTTGAATGTTCTGTATTTGATCATAAAACTATGTGGTCCTTGTCATTCCTGTCTGAAGTGCTGTTCAATATGTACTAGTATATGCAAAATCGGGAAGGTAAGAGACAATGGTATATAGATTTTTTTCCCCCACCTGGTTTAAATAAGGTAGATTATAAGAAGATACTTCTATAATGTTAGTGGAATTGTAAATGTAGTGACAAATTGAGGATTTGCATCTTCTCTCTCATTTAAATCGTGATATAATACAAAAATAAAAGACTGCTATCCAGTCATATCTGAAGAAAGTGATGCAATCTTTCAACAAAACATAAAGCCATATTGTTCAACACTGAAGGTAGGCAAAGCCATATAAGCGTGTTCCATCTAATCACCTTCATTCTAAAGAAGGACAGAAGGAAAAGGAGTCAATGAGCATTGCAGTAGCAACTGCTTATCTCATGGTTATATCTAGTGATCTGACATCCTGACAAGGTACAGATCCTCAGTAAGGTATGTAAAGGATAAATATGGACTTATCATCAGTCAAAGTATAAAATCAAAAGGACTGTGGATACTTTGATACATGCTAATTGCAATTTTGTGCAATCTTGTCACCAAGTACTGTCATTCTGTCAGATCTCACAACTGAGTGTAATTGGGTCACGATAGCACTGGGTCATCTGCATGAAGGAAAAAATAAGGTCAGGGGAGTGGGTTTGCCCAGTCTTCCTTTTAGTCTGAGTATAATGTGTCACCACACTTTCACTCAGAAAGGTAAAATCATTCCCATTTTAAAAGTCTACCAATTCATAAAGAACAGCCTGCTGCCTCCTTCCCAGATAAACACATTTCCTTTCCAAGAGTATATGTCTTTTCAAGAAAATGAAAAAGCTTTCTATACCTGTAAGGAAAAAAATCATACACTTCTTTGGGAACTTTGGGGTATATGGGTGTGCTCTGCACTACCCTGAAGCATGTGAGAGAGCTTTTTGGGTTATCCTGACAGTGGAAGACATTTCATCCCTTTAGCCCTGCAGGAAGAGCTCTCTTTCAGTTCATGTATCTTCTACGATGGCATACAGTGCAAAGAATCAAGGGATTTGTTATAATGTTCCAGTACCCAATTTTTAGGTTCCTCTGTTGATGTGAAGTATTGAGTATACATGCATATGTATATGCACTTGTATATGTATATATGTGATATATGTATATAACATGTAATAGTCTGTTCTATGTATAAATGTTTATTAGAAAAAGTATGCATGAGGAAAATAGGAAAATGACACTTGTACTGCTTATATTAAGAAACTAATTTTCTCCTTAGTGGACTCACTTTGGAGTTTTTCCTGACCAGCCTGCTCAGGGCCTTCAGCTTCATTCATTCCACTTTCCAAATAGTGTCTTGTGGAGATGGCAGGTAATTTTTGTATCCTATTTCTTTGTTGGAGTCCTGGTTTTGTACAAAATTCATTCTTCTGATGCTTCTTCATGAAAATGTCCCTTTGGTAATAGGGTTGTCATCACTTCTACTTGACTGGCCTAGTAACAGCTCTGATTAAGTGAGAGATGGGAACCCCCACTCTCTGGTGAATTGCTGCCTATTGATGCCAAAACGGCACAGAAACTGCTCAGAGACTGATTTTGCCTTTAGGCAGCAAAGGTATTCATTTCGTGCAGTGTTGGGGAGCTAGCTGATTCGCACCAGACAAACTAGCTCTGAAGTTTTCAGTGAAAAGTTAGGTATTTTATAAAGTTTTCGTGAGAGCTGACAACATCTTTACGTACATATTCATCTGATTTTGAACACCAAATCATTCCATTCATAATAGCTGGGATCTAGGCGGAATATACCTTTCAATTTTCTTTGTTCAACGATCTCCTGACTTATGGTCTCCTTGTCTCCTTCAGGTGCCCACCTTATCTTTTCTAATTATTCAGAGCACTTTGCTTTACTTTAACATTGTCAGTGGAATCTTTTCTTATTCAGAGTACTTTTCTTTTTCAGAGTACATTCATTTAATATTGTCAGTGGAACCTTTTCTAATTATTCAGAGTACATTCCTTTCTCAACATAAACAGAGCATCACCCAGAGCATTGTACCAAACTCATCC
>JAVJGJ010000037.1:87115848-87129245 GCA_035590215.1 Microhierax caerulescens
TTCAGAGTACATTCCTTTCTCAACATAAACAGAGCATCACCCAGAGCATTGTACCAAACTCATCCTGACCAATCTTAAGACCTTGTTCTGTTTCACTATAACTCAGAAATAAACTGTAGATGTTTTGCACAAGAAACATTCTTGCTAACTACATAAGATTGATTAATTTAGCCCACTACTAAGAAACAAGACACAAACATATTTAGTTGATTGGATACAGTTTTAAATGCTTTTGAGTGCTCAGATACCATTGTGATAAATACACACACAGAGACTTAGATAGATAGATAGACTGATAGGTTAATAGATATAGATAAGAAATGCTTTTGATTTTTTGCCAGGTCATAAGAAATTAAGGCTTTTCAGGGTTATATTTGTCTATAGAGAAAATTCAGTGATATGTAACTGGTTATTTTCATAGTGTAATGTATTTTCTTTACCCATATAGACAGAGACAATGCAAGCAATGTAGAAAAAGAATCCTATTTCATGCATTGTAACCAGTATCAAGTTCCAACTAACTGGAGTTGTTTCACAAATAGGATTGGCTAAGGCAGACAGAAAATCCTCTTCTTGTTTACAGCAGCACTTCCAAAGAGAAAACTAATTGCAGAACTGATGCAGCACTTTAAAAACCACACTGCTGCATTCCAGAAACAAATAAACAAAAATCTAACACGAAGATGCTTATAGGTGTAACAGACCCTTAGCTAATTTCTTTGGGATGCAGCACAAGACTAAATATCTGATCTATTGACCAGCATAATATTCTTTCCATGAAGATCGCTAATTTTGTATGTGTGCCAGTAAATTTGAAAAACTATTTGCTACCTATATACAGTCCGTCCTAAAAAGGCAATTGCATGAAGTATTCCTTATTCTCCATATTCTGTCTACAGATACTCAGTTACTCATTGTTTTTTCCTTTTATTTTCTTTTCTTTTCTCATAAATGATGACACATTTCACTGGAGAGGAAATGGGTACTTTACATTGTTCATACACTGTTAGAAAATACCATATTGATGCTTCTTTAATGTATGTTATTAACATTATTCAGTAGGCTTCTATACTATTCAGCACTGGATTTTTTGTCACTCCATCTTCACACTATGAAAGATTTAACACTATATTCTTATAGAACACAGTGTTGTGAAAGGTGTTCTTCTGTGGTATGTGTGGAGTACATGTGAAAGAATCTGAAGACACTTGGTGTTTCCTGGACTGTATTTTAACAAAAAAAAAAGATATTCCCTGATTGAGTTAAGTTTTATCAAAACATTTTATTCAACTTTAAAAGGATTATGTTTCTCTCCATTCATGATGTGAGCATGATAACTAGTAAAGCAAATCCTATAACTAAAATTAAGGTTAAAATTTTTGTGATAGCCATGATAGAATGAAATTAAATTTCTCTTTTCTGTTCCAACTTTCCAGTGTTAAAAAGAGTAAAAAGCAGTAAAAGCTTTATTTTGTTGTCATTAAAATGAGCAGATATAATCCCAGAAGTAGTGCACAGAATAAGAAGGTGTAATTTTTAAACAGTAAATTTTATGATTATCACTTTCTCATTATTGCTGTCTTTAAGGATAAGCACAGATTTAAAAAGACTCCGAACACAGGAGAAAGCACTGAACATTGTAACATTTTTATGCAGTTTAGTACAATCTAATCTACACCTTTGGTCTCCAGAAATAAAAAATTGTGATATCTTCTAATCTGCATTTTAACTAAATGATGGTTTTGGTTAACAAGACATTCTCTATTTTATCCTGAAAACATTATTTTTACATTAATTAGATTCTCAGTGCATTTACTTCCAAGGAAAAGCAAACTGGATTTTTATAGTCTTTTCAATTTAATTAAAGTAGACCTTCATTCCTCTCTTCAGACAATATGGCACAATTAGACCCAGAATGTGATGGTACTGAAAATGTCCAATCTAAGAAAGACCCTCAGAAAGACAGGGAAAATAACTAAATTATGAATAATGAACAGACCAAGGAAGTTTCTACATCCTAATAAAAATTTTTAGTACATAAAGTGAGACTGAGATATGATTCAAGTACATAATATTAAAACTACTACCTCACAAAGTTTATTCAATACAATTTTATGTAAGGTTGGATGACATAGCTGAGTACTTTTTTTCAGCTTAACAGTGTTTCAGAAGCATGCTCAGAACAGGCACAGCCTCAACAATACTAAACAGCTTGACATCCACATTGGTTTTGCACACCATTGGGATCCAAAAATAGATCTTTTAATTTTGCCTTCTGCTTTGCACCTCAGTCTGTGGTAGGTGATAATAAATCACTTCTAACACAGACAGACAGGATTGATTTCCTCATAAAAACATTTTAAATCTGTCTTAACTTCTAGGCACTTTGTTTTGATAAGAAGAATAACTTCTAAGATAAAAATACATGATTCTGAGCCACACCACACTTTTAGTTTCGTTGATCCAAGTGAAGCTAGGTTTAGAAAACTGCTGAGAAGTGTTCAGTTTGCAGTCAGTGTGAATCCCTGGAGTATGAGTTTATAGAGGTGATTGAGCACTCTTCATGTTCTACAGTAATATGTTAAGATACACTCTAAGTGGGAGTGCAGCTCTTCGAAAATATGTTCTTTGAATCAGTACAGTCTGTGCAAATTTAGATTTGGGGCACTGAGTATGTGCATGAGTTAGAAAACTAACAATAATGATAACTGGATGAATAAATTCTGTCATTTTGGACATATCATACCTTTTGTCTGCCCAAAAGCTATGAAAGAAGAAAGTAAATGTCATAAGTTCTCTTTATTGCATCCCAGAGGAGTCCAGTATAACAATAGAAATCCACAGTTCAGAAGGTGGGATGGTATCATGTTAACATTAACAGTATAGGTCTATGCTAATGGAGAGTAGAATGAAATCCTACTGTTGTGAAACCAAAAAAGAATAAAAACTAATTTTTGGATGAGCAACGTGCAACTGATAGCAGAACATCATATAACATTTTAAAACATGGCCTTCTCATTTTCAAAGAAATATCCTTCTTATGAAAGACTACACAGCTTCAATATCTGTAGTTGAGAAAGACTGTATGAATAGCAGAGTACTTTCCAAAGCATACAGGTGCAGCTTTGTATCTTTTGTTTCTGATAATTTCCTTTATGCTGCAAGCTTGCAAATACATCAAAGAAATATGATGCCTTGGAAAAAAAGAATGTGGTTTTCCCCCATCTTCCAAATTCCTTTTATACCATATTACTTTCTATTCCACCTTTTCTTACCTCATGTCAATATTACCTTCCCAGAATTTGAAAAAGACTGAATGAATCAGAATAAACTGTTAAAGGTAAAAACAAAATATAATTTAACACAAAGCCAAAATGAAAACCAAAACAGATAAGATTTTGGAAGTTTAACTAATTCGTGATGTAGCTATACTGTGTATCATTATTCATGATTTCATTGTGTTGTTACATCAGAGAACATCTAAGATGTTTGCATGCTAGAGTAGCAGCTCCTGTTGCATTTATTAACAAAAAAAAAAAAGTTTTTAAATTATTCATTTTCTTTCCTGTTAGTACAATAATCCACATCTTATTATGATACTTAATGTTAAATAAAACTAGCCACGGAGCTTAAGATTCCACAGTTTCTTTAGGATATGTTTACAAAGACTGTGATAGTCTATTTGTTATAAAACCAAGAAGGAAGCTGTGATAACAAACCCTCTTAACATTAACAAGTGGTAAGGGACAAACTAATAACAAATTTGTCATCTCTACTAGTGTCATACTGTGTGCAGACTCTGAAATACTTAAGTTGATCCAAGGATTATATGTTTAATTAATGATTGTACAGTGAATTACTCTTTAGTGTTGTAACAATATAAACCGATACAGTGGGATTGGAAATATGCAAAAGGGGAGAAACAAGGAATAGGGAAGGTGGGTCCAGGTACATTTACATTTGCACTTACATATATACTTGCCAAGAAAAAGTGAATCCTTACATCTGTGCTTGCCAAAGCTAGATTTTTATTACATAAAATACCTGGGTTGCAAGTTTTCAAAAGAGAGGGAGACTGGATGTGGAAACAAAGGAGACTTGGGGAGGTCCTTCAGGCAAGCAGCTCTAGCTTTTGGCGTTAGGTTGTAAGCTTCTCCATTATTGTGGAGTAACACTCAAGTTGAGGAAGTAAGTTGTTGTAAGTTACCTTCAATGTTTCCTACAGGAAAGTTCAACCTTCAAGAGATTCCTCAAATACATCTTCTGAAACGCAGCTCTTTGGAGCTATTTCTCCATGGAATACCTGATATTTGTGACAGCGAGAAGGGGCTGATGGCAGGTATACCCTTTGTCTGCGTATTTTGTTCTGTGATTTATTTTGCCACTTTTCTTTCAGTTTAGTGAACAACAGTTTAACCTCTGCTTTGACAGTATAAATTCACTGGTTTTATTTTCATGCTTGTTTAACATTCAAAGCACTACAATAAAACTGGTAAACTGGACATGCTTTTGTTTCTGCAGAGTTAATCAGTCCTAAACACTCACTTTGAATACCTGCAATCAAATATAAATTTCAGAATCTCAGAGGCAAGTTTGATATCAGGATTAAAGGTTCTATTTGACATCTGACAGCCAGGGTAGGGAAGGAAATCTCCCTCAAAGATAGCTCCTGCTAATTGCCCTCATTGTAAAGTGTGACTTTGCAAAACCCCATACAAGCATAGAAGCTCTAGATAGATTCTGTTGGTATCAAAATAAAGATATAAATGAAAACAAAGCATTTAAATGATGATTAGAATCAACATTCTCTTTGCATCAGTTCTTTCCCTGAAAGTATAAAGGTTGAGTCTATATGTTACCCATAATCAGGAAAAGAAAATTAAATAAGTCCAAATTTCACTTATTATTGAATGATGGGTGAATATATATCACTCAGAAAGTAGTTCAGCTTAATTGACAGTCTTTGCCTTGACAAGATATTTACTACCTCCATCTAGCTTTGCTAGAATGAGTCGGGTTTTGGTTTTACTGGTTTGATTTTGTTTGATTTGGGGTTTCTTTCCACAAATCTACTTACCTGCAACTTGATTTCATATCTCAGTGTCTGTATATATTCTGTGCCAGTGATGTGGAAGGTAGAATTGTGTTAAAAGCATAGGTGGGTGAACAAAGCCTTCCTGCTTGTCCTGCTGTCCAAAAATGTTACTGTGGAAACCATCAAATTCTGTCTTTCTACCAACTGTATAGAATATTTAAGAAGAGGAAAAAAAAAAAAAAAAAAGAAAAAAGAAAAAGAAAAACCAAAAACCAACCACAATAATCTTTTCTAGTGTATTTTCATGTCTCTAAGAATTAAATTTCTGCTACAGAAAACCCTTTCACTTGGCATAAATGAAATTCAATCAACAGTTCACAGTGAACACTGGTAGATAAAACCAGTCAATGGATAAATTACACTTGCTATAACCAATTGTCCTATGTTCAGTCTTATATATTTGGGTCAATAGATTGCTTAATCATAGAGGAAGTAAGCTTTGAAAACAAGACAAGGGTTTGCACAGCTTTTCAGGACGAAGGTAATGTTAAACTCTGCTCAAAGAGAACAGAACAAAAGCACAAAACCCTTTTAAACTTTACACAGCATCCTTTTTTTAGTTTTAATAATGTTTTATATTTTTGTATTTCTAAATCTGCACTTTCTTAACTTCTTTCAATCCAATAATTTGTCCCTCATATTTCAAGAACTATCTTTGCAAAATATATACTTTATTTCTCATTTTACCTCCATTTTATGGCACTCACCAGAGATCTACCAGCTATTTTTTATGTTATGCCTCTTTGGAAAGGTTTCTTTTATTGAAAAAGAGTGCAAGACATTTTAGTGAATCTTCTTGCTCTTTAATGTGATGAGAAAGATGAATCTGATCTGGGAGATGAGTTTTATTGAACTATTGAAAATTATTTAAGGACTTTTGCTTTATTTTTTTCCTACATCTACCCATTTTTTAAGTTCACCATTTTTGCTGGAGGTGACTAGTACCAAACTATACATGCCTTTAGCTGCTTTGTTTAAAGTCTGTCATCTGTCTGAAAAATTCCTCCACTGGCACGTTAGACTAAGACATCTCTGTTCTGGGGTAGAGCTATAGACTGACTTTTACATACATTTTCTCTGCTGAAAAATTCTTTGGGGAATAGAGATGATTTTTTTTCAGGCAAAGTTGTGCAAAAGAATTTTGGACTGATATTTTTTTTAATTTCCACAGCACAATTTGCTGATCTGATCTATTAAGGGATGACAGTGAAATAAAAAGCATTCACTCTTTTACCTCAGCTGATGCTGGAAGACTAAAAATTGAATTCCTATTCAGATAAATTTGTATTTATCTAGTCTAGAAATATTAGATCAATAACCTGTCACGTAAGTCTAGATCTTTCAATCACTGAGAGATGACAAAGCAGTCCTAACGATATGGGGTTTTTTTAGCTCAGATAAAGACTTTTTTACATTTTATTTCAGAGTTCTACTGCAATGGCAGGCAGTGATGGTGATTAAGTCTGCATAATACCTGCACAGCCAGGTAAGGAGAAATGTGAGAAAATGAGTTTCAGCTTATCCCCAAACAAAATGTTTTCTTTATTTCCTTTTATAGAATTTCAAACCACTAGATGAACCAGAAAGAATGGAAGTAAGGTAACCCCAAATGGCAGCTGTTGATCTATATGTAAAGTTTTCTTTAAGTCGTAATTTTAATGTTTGTGGTGGGTTGATATTGGCTGGCTGCCAGACACCCACCCAGCTGCTCTCTCACTTCCCCTCCCCAACAGGAATATGGAAAGCCCATCAGTCGAGGGAAAACCGGGGACATCACTTACCAGTTACCCTTTTCCCAGGCTCAACTTCACCCCATTCATCCCCAACTCTTCTACCTCCACCCCCCAAGCAAGTGGAAACAGAAGGATGGGGAATGGGTGGGCTGCAGTCAGTCCATAACAGCTCCTCTCTGCTGCGCCTTCCTCCTCACACTTTAGCATCTCCTGTAGGGCCATGGGGGCATCTGTGCCGGGGCGCCTGGAGCCCCCTGCCCCCCTCCTGCTCTCCCCTCGGGGCTGGCCGGGCTGTTTCTCACCCCGTTGCCCTCAGCCCTGGCTGCCGGGCACCGTTTGGCCCTTTCTCAGCCCAGCTTTCCCCGAGGCGCCCGCCCGTGGCTGCGGGGCTCAGCTGTGCCCTGCACTGGGGCCGCTGGAGCCGGCTGGAACTGGCTGGAACCGGCTGGAACCGGCTGTGCCCAGCACCACCTCTTGGGGGCCACAGCCACTGCAGCCCCCAGTGCCAGACCCTTGGCACATACAACCAATACAGTGTCAGAGCTACAATTCAAGTACATATTAAGTAAATAATGGTCAGTATCTAAATAAAAATAAATACCATAAGAAAACAGAAGGGAAAAATAAACCTGCAAACACTGCAATATTTTCTTTGTGCTTTCTGTATCATAGAATGAGTAGGGGAAAGAGAAAACCAGCCTTCATTTGATTCTTCCTGAGAATTATAATGTCATTTTTATGATATCCTGGGTTTGGCTGGGATAATTTTCTTCTTCATAGTTGGTGCAGTGCTGTGGTTTGGATTTGGTGTAAGAACAATGTTGACAGCACACCGATGGTTGTGGTTGCTGCTGGATAGTGTTTGCACTAAATCAAGGACTTTTCAATTTCCTAGGCCCTGCCAGCCAGAGGGCTGGAGGGACATGGGAAATTGGAAGGGGACAAGCCAGGTCGGCTGACCCAAACTAAACGAAAGGATATTCCGTACCATATGGTGCCGTTCTCAGTGTATATAAGCTGGGGGAATAAGAAGAAAGGGAGGGACATTTGGCATTATGGTGTTTGTCTTCCCAAGTAACCGTTACACATGATGGAGCCCGGCTGTCCTGGGGATGGCTGAACACCTGCCTGCCCTTGGGAAGCAGTGAATTAATTCCTTGCTTTGTTTGCATGCACGGCTTTTGCTTTACCTATTAAACTGTCTTTATCTTGACCCACGTGTTTTCTTTTATTTAGTCTACTGAGCCTTTCCCCCATCCCACTGTGGAGGGATTGAGTGAGGAAGCATAGTGGTTGCCAGCCAAGGTTAAACCACGACACGATTACATACATGCCCAGGATTACCTTAGAACCAGATTTTGATTGAGATCTTCAAGAAAAGTGTTACAATCAAAGTGGTAGTTTTTACATAAAATATTTTACCCTTTCCTCCTTTGATACTCTTTTCAAATTATTATAAACAGAGTTGTAGTTGACTTAGTTCAGATGTCAAAGCTATGAGATGGCAAGATAAAGAGTATAAAATATAGCAATATAATTATTCCAACCATCATTTGGTTCATGAACCCAGACACAAATCACCGATGCCTGCAGTTCTGAAGTTTCAATCTATATCTGATCTTTGCAACTCCAGAGAATCACAGAATGGTTGAGGCTGGAAGGCTTCTGTGGTGATCGATTAGTGTAACTCTCCTGGCCCCTGCCCAAAGCAGAATGAACTAGAGCAGGTTGCTCTAGTTGTTGTGTTTAATATCTCCAAGGACAGTGACAGCCAGCCTCTCTGGGCAGCCTGTTCCAGTGTTTGACATGCTTCCTCCTAAGATATTTATACGTATTGGAGGGTTCCCCCTGAGACTTCTTCTCTCCAGCCTAGAAAGTTCCAGCCTTTTCAGCCACTCTTCAGATAACAGTTTATCCAAACCCTCAATCATCTTCACGGACCTTCCCTGGACTCACTTGAGTATGGCCATGTCTTTCTTGCACTGAGGAACCCAGAACTGGACACACCACTGGTCTCACCATGCTGAACAGATGGGAAGAATCATGTCCCTCCACCTGCTTGTGACACTGCTCTTCCTGATGCAGCTCAGAATGCTATTGGTGTTCTTTAAAGCAAGGATATATTTCTAGTGCCTAGAATGTGTGTCTAGACACACAATAGTCATACTGGTGTCCATTTGTGAACCCCAAGCCCTTGTCTCCAGAGCTGCTTCTTAGCTATAGAGTTATTCTTCTTTCGTGTACAACTTTGAGTTTACCTTTATTGAATAACTTATTGAATCTGATAAAGCTCCTTTCTGCCCATTTCTTCAGCCTGTCAATGTCCTTCTGAATAGCAGCATAACCATGTGTCATTATCAACAAAACACTCCTCCAAGTTTTGTGTTTTCTGCAGACTTGCTGAGAGTGCACTATCCCATCACCCTGGTTGTTAATGAAGATGTTAAACAGTATTTGCCCCAACATCAGTCCCTGGAGCACATGACTAATGACAATCCTCCAGCTGGACTTTGTGCCACCTCTCACAGCAGTTTAAAATTGGCAGTTGAGCCAGATTTTCATTCCACCTCATTGTCCACTTATCTAGTCTGTGCTTTATCAGGTGTTTGATGAGGATGTTATGGGAGACAATGGCAGAAGTTGATCCCCAGCCTCTTCCTGCACTGAAGTTACATTTAGCATTCCCAGTGATGAAGCTGGGGTGGAATGGAATTGACATGAGGGATAGGTAAAGGTCTTGGTTTCAGAATATTACTCCAAAGTTATTAATCTAACACCTTCAAATATTTGACCATGTGACTTGTGAAACCAAAATTAATTCATTTGGTGGTTACATCTGTTAAATAAAAGGTATTATGATGAACTTCTATACAAAGTACCCTCCTACTGCAAATCTCAAGGCACTGTAGCAGTTCATAAAACCAGAATTAAAGCAGAGTAAATGTGTAACAAAATTATTTACTTAATTAAAATTTCAACTGATCACTTACATTTTTATATATAACATGTAATATATATTATAACATTGTAAAATTATACACAATTTATTATATAATATTCTATAGTTTTATGTGTATATTTTAAAAAACCTCCAGTGTAAATGACAATGTGAAGACTAGTGAACAGGATATACAAAGTCACAAACCAAATCACTGTGGTTTGGGCCTGCCACCCACATAATGTATTAAATCAAATACAGGATTGCTTTCTATTTCTATTCTGAAGTGCTTTCACCTGCACCACCACTGAGTAACTTGAAATTGCATGAATAAATCTGCCAGTGTGATACATAGACCAGAGAAGAGCATACACATCAGGATGAACTTCTTTAAGGGCCCAATCCAAGATCCAGAGCAATCAGCAGAAGGATTTCTGGTGGTTTTGGATTCAACTCTTTTGAGGTACTTGGCAAGTAATATGTGATGTCATGTTTGTGGTGACAGGGGAGAAATTAGTTTTTCCTTTGAAAATGGTTTGTTGTTGGGCTTTTTTTCCCCGCTGTAGGTGGCACCACATAGCATTTTTCATTTGGGGCAGGGATTGACTTCAGCTTTTTTTTTTTTTTTTTTATTACAGTGTAATCAATTCTCCATAGAACTCCAATGCCTTTACAGTAAAAGAAAGTTATATTTCCCACAACTGGTTAGAGCTGTGTGAAACTCAGCACCTTTTGTTAAGACACCAGAGCCAAATCTTTTATATAGGTAAACCCACTACTGTAAGAATTTCTTAGTATTTTAAGTTCCTGATTTAATGTAAATGAAAATCAATCAAACAAACAAACAAAAAACCCCAAACAAACAAAAAAAACAACCCCAAAAACCCCCACAAAACCCAAACTATAAATCAGTTATGTAGGCATATAGTTAGCCAAATCTAGCCCACATTTGATATCGTAAATAAAACTTTGCAAGGTTTTATTGCTGGGTTTGTTCTTCAGCTGACTGTGGAACAGTAGTACTTTGTAGTAGTAGTACTTTGGCATTCCTGTATCTAATTTTCCAAGAGCAAGAAACTCTACAGACCTTACTGGTAGTACACTAGATAAAACTGAAAATGATCATTGGTGTAAGATGAAAAGCTATGTTCACCACAAAAAAATCTAATTCTTGTAAAATTTTGGCAAACTATTTTGAACTAGTAACAAATCTACGTAGAGTTGCCATGTCTTACTTGGAAAAGTCTGTCCTTTCAACTACACACACAAAGTGCATCTCTTCTCTCTTCCCCTCACCCTTCCTCATCTTCCTTCCTTTAGTGAGTAAATATTCATAAACACATTCTTCAGTAGAATGTACTGAGTCTCACACCTTCTCTCATACTGAAAGTTTCATGCTGGCAGGAAGGCTTTCATACTGAATGCGTAGCTCTACTCTAACCCAATGTGGCTGTATTTTACGGGGCCTAGTAGCCATTTAGATATTTTTGTATAAAATATCCCTAATGTGATAATATTTTATGAAGAGATAGATGGATCAATGTTGTGTTAGGGAATAGTGCTGTGGAACAGGACTACACCACGAAGTCACATGAAGTCACACTCCTGCTGCTGGATGCTGTGCGCCCATTACAGAAAAGCATTTCTTCCTGCTCTCTAGTCTATACCAGACAGTAATAGGACAAGAGATAATGGCCTCGAGTTGCACCAGGGGAGGTTTAGGTTGTGTAATAGCTAAAATTTCTTCACCAAAAGGGTTGTCAAGCATTGGCACAGGCTGCCCAGGGAAGTGGCTGAGCCACCATCCCTAGAGGTATTTAAAAGAGTAAGATACAGATGCAGAACTTAGAGATGTGGCTTAGTGGTGGACTTGGCAATGTTAGGTTAATGGTTGGACTTGATGACCTTGAAGGTCTTTTTGAATGTAAAAAATTCCAGAATTCTATGATCCTAAGAATCAAAATCTCAAACAGTCGTTGCTGTACAGGAAAGCCCAAGCTGTTGATGATGACAGCTGAGATAATGCTGTTGGCTCTTTTCTGCAGTGACATAAGCAAACAAACTATATAATTATATGTGCAGTTTGATTGATCTCGTATTTAGGTAATACAGTTGAAACTTAAAAAAAAACCAGCTAAAATACTCATCATAAATGAGCTAAAATGCTGGTCATATTGCTGTTAACCTATGAAAACCTACAGAAAAACAACACAGGCTACAACCATAAAAAGTGGGATACACCTGAATTTTTAACTTCACTCCCTGAGGCAAAAGGTTTGATAGCTTAAATATCATGGGAAAAAAGAATTTGCTGCTTGTCATATTTAATAAAACAAAATATTATTTCCTGCTGGTTCTTCTTGATCTTTCCTGATGTCTTTTTTTTTTTTTTCAAAATAGTATAAAATATAAATGTTTTAATATCAGCATTCTTTGAAGAGCTCTTACCTTCCTTTTCCTCAAGATCTCTGCTATGTTTCTACTAAACGGGTATCACCACTAGCTTTTCAAAAGCCACCTTTAGTGTCACTCTACTGTGCATCTTGTTTTATTTAAGTTTTTGCATTAACAGCAACAACCATGGATTAAGTACACTATTTTGTGCTTTTTATGTTCCAAATTATGTTTTCTGTGTGTGTCCTGGCAGGAGTAGAAACATTGGATGTTGTATCTGCCAAGGAGTTAATAAGATTTCAATTCCATTTTTAAGTGGTTCTAATGATTTGATGCTTTGATACTTTGAGGGGTGTCTAGTACAAAGCAAATGTTTACTAATTATTACTTTGAAGCTTCATTAATTCACTAATTCACTGCCGTGATCTGGAAGAATTTGTTCAGGTGTTAATTTCATTTTGGCTCTTGTCTTTTTCAGTCACATAGTCAAATTACATTTTAGAAGACTGAACTTTCTGAATGAACAAGAAAAAAGAAAGGAGATATAAATCAACATAAATAGTAAGACTAGTAAGTATTTTGTGCACATAAGTGTAGTTCAGCATCTCAATAGTATGTCAAAGTAAAATGCCTTTAAATGAAAAAGAAGTTAGAGCTAAGTGTTAAAAAGAACAATTAATTAAAATTATGAATTTGTGAAAATATTTGGTTCACTTCTGAAAAGAAAAAATTTTACCTGTACAGTTACTCAAAAAATAAACTATAGGGAAATTGGTTTGAAGCTTAAAGGTAAAGCATTGTTTTAAAAAAGAGGGATGTCTCTTTCCTAAAGCCAGTCAGGTACATCATCCTTTGACTAATTTTCATCTCCTTATTAGTTCTGCTGTAGTTTAATGGTTGCAGACTCATATGACTGAAGTTTAGACATAGGACTATGTATATATTTGGTGAATAAAAAGCAGTGTTCGTGTTTTCCCTTTTAAAATAATACTCAAGCAATACTTTAGTACTTTTCCTGGTTTCAGCTGGGATACAGTTAATTTTCTTCTCAGTGGCTAGCACAGTGCTGTGTTTTGGCTCTTATATGAGAACAATGTTGACAGCACACTGATGGTTTTAGATATTTCTGGGCAGTGTTTACAGTAAGTCACGGACTTCTCAGTTCCTTGGGCCCTGCCAGTGAGAGGGCTGGAGGGGCACAAGAAACTGGGAGGGGACACAGCCAGGACAGGTGACC
>JAVJGJ010000037.1:87132606-87164042 GCA_035590215.1 Microhierax caerulescens
ATAAGAGAGTGATGTTTCACAATTTAGTCTAATTTTTTGGTTAATGTTTCTTAACTGGGCTTATTCTCAGTATTACTGCAAGTGATCTTAAAGGAAGAAAAATGCTTTGAAAACAATACTTTAAGGAAGTGTTGTAGAGCCTGATTAAAAGTGAGGCCCATGAAGCATAAGTTATTCTGTGCAGGCTGTTTCTAAAATAGCTGCAATGATTTGCCCAGTGATTGTAACATGGATTCTTTTGCATAGTAAATGTCTACAGACAGAAATTTTTATCTCTGATAATTCCAGTCATGCAGATTTTGAAAGATATACTAATCCAAACAGAAACATGCCATTTTACCTCTGTGTCGAAATAGAAAAATAAAACAGATATAACATAAAATGCAAAACACAGTAGGTGACCATTATTTTGGACAGGAATTGATAGCCAAAGGATGTATACCTTCCTAGGTGCAGGAAATAATGTGCAAAGAAAGAGCATTAATTCATTGTAAAACAAAATGCATAATTTTTCATAAATTCACTGAAGTATGTAGTCTTAAGTTGACTTCTGAACATTTAGGTGCAAGTAGAATTTCAGTAGATGTTGAAAGTTAAACTACTTAATATAGAAATAGCCATGTATTATATGCACATTCAGTGCCCAGTGGAATATGGCCATCTGTACAAGTGTCACAGTCAATAGGTTTTGTCCATGATTCTTCAGGCTCATGAGTCTACACGTGGGGGGCGGGGAAGGAGAAAAAAAGATCAAGAGGTACTAGAATGTTAAACAAAAAAGTGCAAATGATATTGAAAAGAAAAAAAATCAATTTTACTATTATTTAAGCAATTATTAGTATGTTCACCCCTACGGGTACCTCATGAGTTTATCTATTTGTAGCAGTTAAATATGGTTTGATTCTCAGACTGAAACTTTTAAAAGGTCCTGTGACAGGTGTCTAACTCACCTTAATTTCACTAATGTTTGATAGCTTCATTTTCACATACTGTAGGTAACTTTGGTAATCCACACCTCGAGGCCTATACAATGCAAACTAAAATAACCACACCTCGAGGCCTATACAATGCAAACTAAAATAACCGCTCTTCCTGATGTGCCAACCCAGCTGGGCTTGCCGGGCATAACAGAAATAAAACACCGTTCTCAAACATTTTCCTCTATCATTTTCGTGCACAATTTCTGTAACAGGCACATCATGCTATGAGGTAAATATTCCTAAACCGTACCACAAGCATTCTCTTTTCTTCTAGAACAACAGTGTAAAGAGCAGAGCAATGCAAAGGTGTACAAAAAGCTGAATTCTGATTTTGTTGGTGTGACTTCTTCAATTTATGCTTGTGTTCTTGCTGTTATAATGGGCTTCTGAGCCTCTGTCAGGATCTGCTTGTATATTAAGTGGTTTTTAAAAACCAGAAAATGTCAAAAAGACATACGTACTTCTTTGTACATAATTGTTCTCTAGAACTGATTACCAAAAACCACTGCACACAACACCTTGTGTGAGTATTCTGGTATTTACGTAGGGAATAATGAACATTTATTTTACTTGTACGGAACAGATTGTTAGCTGGGCTTCTGAGAAGGGGTACAAGTTTAAACTAAACTGTTTTGAATAAAATGGAAAGCAGAATGACAAATTTGAGACTTATTAAATTTTCCTATTAGATAGTAATTTATTAAATATTCTGCTGTTTCATCTCTCTTCTCCAGTTTTTTGTTGTGGGCCATGATTTTGGGGTTGAGTTTATTGGTGGGGTTTTCTATGTTTGGTTTTCATCTTCTTTGATCCCATCTCTTCTCAATTTTTCTCCCAGCAAACATTCTTCTTTTGACTTTCATTGTTCTTTTCTAACTATTCCTAATAGATATCTGTCTCCTCTTCCTTCAGTTTTCTACATTCTTTATTATCTAGTATTTGCTTTTTGAAATCCTGTAATCATTTTTCTGTTGCTCTTATTTACACTCCTTCACTTTTAAATACTGCTACATTCTTTCTTTTTGAGATGTTTTCTCCAATGTTTTCTTCTCAAAATATTTTTCTTCAACGTGTTATTTACTAATGTATTAACTATTTAACATTTCTACTATTTGATGTATATCAATATTCAGAAAAGTAAGATAATTAAGTTGAAAAGACACAGATATGATGGAAGGACGTAGGAAATTTACTTATGTAAAATTTATTTACTGTAAGATTAATCCTCTTCCTGTAACAAATGCTGTAGGAATACACATACAGTGACTGATTTTTAATTGTGTATTGAATTTTCTTATTCCCCTTGTCCCTTCTCTTTCTTTCTTGATGAAAAAAACAGTAGGTGTTGCAACAAAATTTCCTATAACAATTATTACTTTCTACAACTTTTAGAAAAGTTGGTTCCCTAGAAGATATTGTGAAAAGACATATTCTTTAAAGTAACTTCTAGATTCCTACTGTGTCTACATGGGTGTGGTACTCTGCCGCTTTTTTAACCTGAGCATCTTGAAGAATGGACATGGCAAGATCTAAGGAACATTTTGTGTTTCATTAGAGTGGTTATACCAAACGATATAAAGTAAATTATGTGGGGTTTATATTCTACTGATGGAAAATATTTAAACTTAACAAAACTGTCACTTACTAGTTCACTATCCCTGCTCTTTTTTTAAACTTCCACCTCAGAAAGACTTAATTTTAACTTTCAGGATAATGCTTAGTTTGTAGAATAATTATCTGAGCTCCAAGACTCCCTTCTACACAAATATTAGAAAAAATACTAGGTATTTGGGCTGTCAGGTACAGCCAAAAAATAGTCTTATTCAGAACTGAGATCCATAGCTTCACAGCAACGTTTTGTTGTACACCTTTCAATCAAATGATCAGATATTTACAGGGAGAATAATGATTACCTGTTTTACTTTTACCAGTACTAAAAATGAAGGTTAAGGAAGCTTTGTTTTAGCTTTGCAAGTGCAAGATGTCTAGTAATTAACTTAGTTATGACTCAAGTGCAAATTACTTCTGGAATTTAATTGGGAATTAATTCTCCAAATTCACCATTTCTGAAAATCTCAAGAGATATTTATATTCACATTTTTGTATATAAATATCTTTACAAAGGCAGCGGTCAGGGACATGCTTAGAAGTTCATGGTCAAATTTATCTACATCTTTGCTGATTAATGTGTATTTAAATGCTTTGCTGAGTATCAATTTCAGGACGTAGTAAGCTGCTTTGTTGAACTGGGGTCAATTTGAAACATTTTAACTATATACTAAACTAGATGGGTTTAGTCGTTTAGCTTCTGCACTTAAAAAAAGTGTAAAATTGTAGCTGCTACCTATATGTAGGTTCAGAAAAATTTCATTTGTTTTGCTACTGATATTAGCAAGTAAATAAATAACTCATTGTAATTTTGTACATAGAGGATTTTTTACCATTATTCACCTGTTGCATGCTTAGGACCAAAATAACAAAACTCCCAGGAAGACTGTTTTAGAGGAGCATTGGAAAGTACTGTGTTGGAAGTAAAACATTCCCATTTCAGTGAAACTTCCATTTCTCAGTCTCTTAAATGTATGAATTATCTTACATTAAAATGGTGCATCTGCATTGATATATTTTTGATTCTACGTACCCCCTATCTTTTTTATTTCATTTTTTTTTTTCCACTTACAGCAATTGTTTTTTCCTTGGCATAGCGCATGCTATGCTTTTGTTGCTACTTATTGAATAACCTTTTTATAAATTATTAGTTGGTTGTAAGTGTTTTACAGTTGCCTTTATTATGAAAGATGTCATTATTATTCTGCATTAACATTGCCAGTAACAGAAACACTAGCACTAGAGTTTGCAACGTTGTCTGTCACATCCCAGAATCATAATTAAGCTGCAGTGTAGAAGGCTTGACACTTAGGTGGTCAGGTAATAATAACACTTTTGTCTGCAGTAAAAAAGTTTAATTCTATTCTGTATTTAAAAAAAAAATAATTCAGAAGCTTCATATTCTTACTGTGTCTTCTGAATAAATGTTAGTCATACTGTTACTTAAGGCGATTAATTATCTTGAAAAGGTAGTACCTGTCTCCTTGATCATTGATAATACAAAACATAATATGTGGTATCTTTTCAGTGCTTGGTATACATGCAACTGAGGTTGTTAGAGCAATCTAGTAACAGAAAGAACAAAACCAGCTCAAACCTCCCAAACAAAGTGTAATAGTAGTTATAGTGTTGCTCTTCATGTGGCGTTTCTTTCTAAAGATTTCCAAACCACTGTATGAATTTTGCCAGTAACACTGGCATAAGGACTGGAACAACCACATCTGGTTTGTTGGATTCCAAGTATTCTAGTGAATAGCACCTCCGATAGTAATCTACCCTTCATGTAACTCAGCAGCAATGGTGTGGGTGGTGTGTGTTTGTAGATGAGAAACATTTCAAATACTTTTTTCTGTGTTCAATGCCATTTCTTGCCACTAAGAAAGCTTTTAACATTTCTAAAGACCAGCTCCTCTAACCTGAGGTCAGACCTGGTAGGTTCGTCTTTGAGGTATGGTGAAACTTATTTGAAGTGCAGTATAAATCAGGCCTCCTCACATTATAAATTAATTGCAAAATCAATCTACACGTGTTACAGAAGCCCACAGCAGCACTTCATAAGATCTATACAAATACTGTATGCTTCTGTACATCTGTAGCACCCCTTCACACTTCACTCCACAGCTCACCTCTCCGCTTCTGTAGGATTTCTAGAACTTGCGAATATTCATGCTGCTTCCTTCCAAAAGTCCTGAGCCAAGGGAAATCCAGAAGGAACAGCTAGCTTAAAAGCTCTGTCTGAACTGGAGGTACAGAGAACTCTTCCAAATGACCAGCCTCAGAGGTGTTTCCTGGCCATACCCTGAACTTATATCAGAGTAAATCAGAGGAAAAAAAAAAACCCAACAAAAACCCAGAATTCCCCTATTTCTTCTCTTCTTGTTTGCCATGGCATCTTTGAGAAATAAATCCACATGTACATGTCAGCAGGTGGTTTCATACCCATGCAACTGGAGTCTTGTGCAGCACTGGGACTGGGAGAACAAATTCAATCTCTGATTTTCAGTAAGCAGGAAGAATGAAAAATGATCACTGCCTGAAGCTGCCTGAAGCTCTGATCCCAAAGCATCATCCTCTATTATATAAGAAAAGTAACGTTAATACCCATTAGCAACATTACTGTGAAGAACACAACATACTTAACTAGCATTTTTAATATCAATGTTAAATTAAAACCCTTTGTCTCCATTTCCATTACTTTTCAGGCAGGAGTATTTGTAAGTGAAGGATTTCTGGTTTGCTATGGTTCACTTACTGAATTTTGATTATTGATAACATTATTTTATGCATAAAACTTTTGCCATATTTGGTATTGGACTCTCAGTGGCTGTTGTGGTTTAACCCCAGACAGCAACTAGGCACCACACAGCAGCTCGCTCGCTGCCCCTGCCGCATCGGGGTGGGGGAGGGAATTGAAAGAGTAAAAGTGAGAACTCAAGGGTTGAGCTAAAGACAGTTTAATAGGCAAAGCAAAAGCCGCACACATAAGTAAAGCAAAACAAGAAATTAATTCACCACTTCCCACGGGCAGGCAGGTGTTCAGCCATCCCCAGGACAGCAGGGCTCCAGCACGGGTAACGGTTACTTGGGAAGACAAACGCTGTAATGCTAAATATCCCCCTCTTCCTTCTTCTTCCCCTAGTTTATATACTCAAGCATGACAACATATGGTATGGAATAACTCTTTGGCTAGTTCAGGTCATCTGTTCTGGCTGTGTCCCTTCCAAATTTCCCGTGTCACTTCAGCCCTCTCACTGGCAGGGCCTGAGAAACTGGAAAGTCCCTGACTTTGTGTAAACATCACCCAGCAATAACCACACCATCACTGTGCTATCAACATTGTTCTCACACCAAATCCAAAACTCAGCACTGCACCAGCTAGTAAGAAGAAAATCAACTCAATCCCAGCCAAAAACAGGACAGTGACTTTCTGTTTACTATATAGTACGTGATTCATTACAAGACAGCTGTGGAAAACCCTAAAATAGTTTGAAATAAAGACTAATGTTTTAATGAAGGAGTATGCAATGTGTTTAATTTGGACTTTTGTATTGTGCGTGCCTCTGTGTTTTCAAATATTTTTACCATGTGGCCATGGTAACTGGAACAGAAATTAGAAGAAAGAATGAAATATCAACACAAAACCTGTCTGCTAAAGCCCTCCTCCAATTCCATTCAGCTGTGGATAAATGCCTTTATTTTACTTTTATGGAAACAGGTCTTGAGTTTTTAGGAATTTTCATGAAAATATGCTGCTTACAGAAATCTGCTTAGAGAAGCCACAAACAATGAGGTTTTAGACATGGACTTAAACTCATCCCAAACCTGTTTTGCCCTGCAAGGAATGGTCCTGCATCCTCTCTCTGGCATCATCTCCATCCCTCTTCCTTTCTTTAGCAATAATCAGTATGCCTGCTCAGTCATAGACCCAACCTGACTGGAAATATTAGTACTAGCACAATATTAGCATGAGTATTTATATTTTAAGGGTAAGTTAGTGAATCTTCTATTAGCAGCACGGATTTAGGCCAGCTCAAGCTGTTATACTCAAACTTCTTATAGGCAAAAGGGAACAGGCAGTATGTGTAAAGCTCAAGATTTAGTGTTTGTCTAATTATTTTTAGCAGCCAAATAAAAATCACGGCAAATTTATTATTGCTCCAGCTACAAAAATCGTAACACTTGTGTAAATTCAAAGGCCTCATACCAGTTAACACCATTGTACCATATATCTTCCTACTATCTACCCCTTTTCTCTGGTGCTATGCTAACTCCTTTTGGGTCCAGAGGTCTATAGGGTCTGTCTTCCCCAAGCATCATGGCAAAACTGATGCAGTAAGTCATTTTCCAGGCTCATCAGCAAGAGTTCATTGCTAGTGGTGCCAGTCTGGGGTTATTGCTATACTTTCTGTACCAAAGCATGTTTTCTCGTTGGTTCCCATCTAAAGTTTCAGAGCTATGCTGCAGCCGTCTCCAGCCCCTCTTTACACAGCAGACTACTGTTTCACACAGCAACTCACTAAGCTTCTTAGATCTTAACCATATATGATATCCACAGAGTGAAGCTGAAAAACGTCAGGCAATAGTGCCTTGACCCTTAGTCCCAACACCCTGCTCTGTCAGATTAATATAAAACCTGTGGACTATTAGCAGTAACAGCAAAAATCTTATTTATTTCAAATACAAAGCTGATATTGAAATCACACCCTAAAATTAAGATAATATTGATGACACCCTTAGGGAAAAACAAGATTTATACTGAAATGCGCACATTTGCATGGCATACCAGACAATAATTAATTAGGAAAAATAGAGCAGTCTATCCTGTCACAGCTAACCAATACAGTTGCTTTAAATGTTTTCAATAAAAAATATATTTAAAAAAATTGCCATTAGTAAAGACATCAAAAAAAAAAGAATAATCTAGCAGAAAACACACTAAATAGAACAAAGAATCAATGTAAAAAAAAATGTTTTGAAGACACCAGAGAAGTGACTTGAAATGAAATAAAATTTTATATCCCTTATCTGGTAGTTTCGAGCACAGTTAATTTTATTTTAATCAACAAAAGTCATTGCTATCTTTGTACTCTACAGAAGCGTACATTGGTCTCTGCACCTAGTCTAAGAGAAGTTAACTGCTGCTCAGAGAAGTCTTGGTGGGACTTAGAACTTACCTGCATCCAAGGAGCCAATACCTTATTAATATCTAAGACTACTATGCCAGCCAAGGGAACACCTTTTTTGTCTCACACACTAGTTACTTTTGAGGTCATCAGCACCATCGTGCTTCATTGTGAGAGTGGTGCTATCATGGACAGAATTGTATGTTATTACACTCCATCATTCCCTCAAGCAATAGGGGTGAAGAAAATTGTCTGAGTTAGGTGAGCATTGGGAGAATCAAATAAAACTGTCAGAAACTGAAATTACTATGTCTTACAGTTGCCACTCTCTTTGTTTATTAGACTGCACAGTTATCTGATTTATTATTTGCTTGCATGCATTATTTATGCACTAGTCCCACTTTCTGTAGATATTTGTGTTGTCTACCAATGTGTTTCACTGTTTACCTGATGTTTTTTTAAGAGCATTGATCTTCAGGCTGATAGCCAAAGTCATTGGTCATTATCCATTTATCTAGTTAAAGCAGCACGTGAACTAGGCATTGTGGCAAATGACTAGATGAAATAATCAAAAATCTAATACCGTGCAAAAAAGTTTAACATTTGAAAATCATTTGTTTTGGATAAAGCAAGCCTTTCAACTTCTAGTAAGTGGGGTTGAATAAGGATTGGGTGGGTGTGAGGGTCAGGAAAAATGTTAAGCGTAAACATTACATTTGCAGCAACTTCTGAAAGACTTTGTCATGGCTGTTTTAAACTTCTTCATATTAATAAAATCTATTTATTTAAAGTCTATTACTTATGAATATGGTCTCTACAGACAAAGATTTATGACATTTAATATATTTTAAGGCTGCCCCATAAAAAGCAATCCATCTTTCTAAAGCATGTTTATGTAAAAATTAAAGCTAGATAATTTGCCACACTTTTAATACAGAGTCATCTCTGCCCCTTTTTACAAAACAATCTGTTTCTATGCAACAAAACAAAACAAACAACCTTAGGGGATTCTCTGAAGTCCATTTCTAATAAATATTAGCAAAAGAGAAAAATAATTCAGACAACAATCAAGGAACAGCTACATATTTATCAACAGAGTACCTATTGATGAAAATGCAATCTTTGCTTAACCAGACCTTTAAAATCTACTAGACTTTTCAAAACAGTGTAGATATTTATGAGACATGAGTTTATAGCCAGCTTTTCACTGCATGTCTCTCAGAAATGCAACTTATTTTTGAATTTTTTAAGCGCTTCCTTTAAGCAAGGAAGAAGGGGAATTTTGGTGAAATAAAGTGCAACTCTGCCAACATCTCTGCCCTAGTTAGAGCACCGTGTTTTGTCCTAGTTCCTAATAATACAGTCAGGGAAGCACCACATCATGTCATGGGATCTCCTGAGTGTCAGGCAGCCAGGTGCTGGAGAGGTAATCACTTTCATATAAACTGCATTTTTAGCCTCTTTTCTAGCAGAACCAGAGTTCCAGAATTTCATTCAAGCAGCAGTTTGACCTCTTCAACCATCATATTCAACATTTGAGCACATAGCATTAATTACTGGGGTGTTAAACCCTGTAATTTGTGATCTTCTTTGACACTCGATGCTGACTTCATCCCTGCGTTCCTTGGGAATTAGCCACCACTCCGCAAACTAGAAAGCCACCCCCAACGCCCGGCAGCAGGAGGCAGCAGACGGCTGCGGACAGGGAGCGGCTCCCGAGCGGTTTCCTGGAGGACCCAGAACCGTGTCAGCTGGAAGGGCGCTCCGCAAACCAGGCGGAGGTTTCGCCTGCACGCAAGAGGTTCCTCTTGTTCCAATATGACTTCTGCCGTTCTTCCCGCTTGGTAGTAGTGAGGGAAGCTAGGAACGGGAAGGTATAGAGATGCTTCCGTTGTGAAAAGTTTCTTCTATCATGAAGCGGTCTTCTTCCAGAATCTCTGGTTCCTTTGTAGAAACAGTCTGGTGTCTTTAGAAAAGGCTTTAATTTTGTCCTGCCAAAGCCCTTAAGGGAGGGCAAAGATACTCTGGGCAAGGTGACATATAAGGGGATGCTTCCTCCTACCTTGGGAGAGCTCTCAGATTTTATTTGTCCCTGGTTTTCTGTCCTGCCTCCGTGTTTTCCTGTTTCTTTGTCAATCTGTGCTCTATCTTTTCCTCCCCATCTTTAGAAGAAAAAAGCAGAAGAAGGGGCTGGATCTAATCACCTGTTAATTACTGTTTAAGGTTCTCTGTCACAGCGGGTTGCTGACCTGCTTTCCCTCCAGTATCAGAAGCCGCAGCACAAGAGCGCGGAGGGAAGAGCTGAGGGGACAGAAAGCTGCTGGAACTCCAGCTGTCTGCACACCCCTGGAACAAGAGCAGATCTCTTTTGACCACCTGAATAAGCTTATAATCACTTTGGCATGGAACTGAGTGGCACGGGTTAAGTCCAAGACGGGACACTTAACAGGTACATACAAGTTAAAATTCATTCAGTCTTTAACTGTTGCCCTAAGTTTGTTCTCAGCCTGTAGGTAAAGCAAGTTAATGAGATATAGCGTAAGGTAAAGCAGCATGACTGTGCAAAAGAATTCAAAGGCTTTCTTCATCCTGTTGTTGCTCTCAGAAATTCTTTCTAGATGATGTGACTATAAAAACCTCACTTTTTTTCCATGGAATAAATAAAACCCACGTAGTAAATACTGATCTGATAGCATTCTAGCAATAAAACTGACTTCACATCTTGATTTCTTAGGCTGACAAGGTCACTGATTGCCTGTTATCTCTACTTCTGAGATTTCCATGGCTCAGAAGAGGCTTTAAATTAAGGGTTTTAACTGAAAACATGTGCTGCTCATTAGCTGTGCTACTGGCACACCTGTGCTGTTCTCCTGGTTTAAACAGGCCTTTGCTCAGACTGGGGTCCTGGAAATCATTATATTTACTTATGCTGCAGTGACTAAAGGATTTCTCTACTGTTATTAGTATTTCTTTCTAGTAGTTTAAGGATACTAGAGGGGATTGACTTGAAAAGCAGAAGAAGAGGTCTGTTAACCTAAAAGGTGGGGGAAATAGATTGTTTGTGACTAGTATAATGTTCAGGAACAGCTGCTCTTTTGAAATGGGTATCTCCTATGAAAGCTTTGTGAAAATTTAACTAGGGGTTGTTCAGTTTTTCTCAAGTTGCCTGAATTAAAGAGGGCTGTTTCACTTTATAGTTCTGAGTCTGTCACATTTTTTAGCTGGGCATTTTGTCTTAAAATATACTTCCCAGTAATTTAGGCTTGCCTATGGTCTGATTGCTTATGCTTTGAAAGGAAGTTGGCATGTTCCTCTCTTCTGTCTTCAGTGTTCGAAGTTGCGTGTGAAGCCTAGATAACTAGGCTGTGTAGTCAATGGGTATGTAGTTCTAGATGTTGACTTATCCTGTCCTGAAGAACAGGATAAATCTGACAGCTCTTGATTATGTACAGTTTAGACAATTAACTTAAGTGAGATATCTTATTTACAGACAGTGAGGTCTGGTGAACCCAGTGCAAGACCTTTTCATTCTAACTGCAATTAAGAACTAAAATTAGATGTCAAATGCAGGGAGAAAAGTTGGTGAAAGAGCGTAGCAGATGATATTTCTGACTTCTGCCTATTCAGTGCGGTGGCTGTATGCTTGATGTAACTCATCTCTTCTCAAATATGCTTTCTTTTACGAGTATGGAGGGGAAAAGGGAGAATATCCTAATGCAAAACTGTCTTCAGCTATTCCTTTTAGGAAATAAAAGTGATTAAAAAGTGGAGGTTTTTTTGTGTTAATTCTGCCTGTTATTCAGCAGCAGTGCTTAGTTTCTTCTGAATTACTGTTATGTTATATTTTGATTCTCTCCTTTAAGCCCCCTTTTCTTCAAGGGGCTGAGAGAGAAGGCTGAATACTTCAAATTAAAAAAGTTGCTTTCTTTTTCTTCCTCGTGGTACTACTGCAATTTTTAAAATTAAGTGTTCTAAAACATTCAGGAAAAATGTTAACATCAGCAAAACTTGCCATTAGGATAGAAGAGTTCATAAGGTTTACAGGGTTTGTGGAAGTAGGCGGCCAGTACAGTTTAGAAAGGAGCCATAAACCAGTGTTTCTAGTGAGAGGCTACACCATAAGGTTAGATATTTTATTAATAATTCAAGAACCTACAGAGAAAGTACCTATAAGAATCAGATGTGATATGGTGCAATTACTGTGCCCTACAGAAAGTCTGTTGAAACAATAAAGCTGGTGTTCATGTAGTGGTAGAGTAGTTGCAAGGGCTGGAGGTAAGACTGTTCAAAGTAACTGTACAGAGAGACAAGGCACGGTGTTTCATTAAAAAGTGAGTATTTATCTGAAATCAGTTACTCTGAAAAATCTGGTTCTAGGTGTCTGAAGTCCTACATATCTTGCTGCTTCTTTTCCTCAGTTCCATTTCTGTTAAATGGGATAAGCATTTTTTCATCTCATGAGTTTTTGTAGCCATTGCTATTTTTTGTGAAGTATTTGGATGCCAGAATAATGGGAGCTATAGAAAAATCTGTTAAGGGAATTAATAATTATGTCCTCATAGCAGAGCCTGAAAACCAAGTAGTTAATAATGTTTGAGGTCACAAAATGAGTGTTGAATGGGAAGCAAAACACTGACTAGTCAACCAGGAAGCATTTGCTATCCTTTCTGAGCTTCTGATATAAGCAGCGATCTTGTGGAAAATAAGCAGTTTGTAATTAAAAATGGAGTCATAACATACATACAGAAAGGAAATAAAATATCTCTGGTGGTCTTGAAGTTCTGAGCGCTTCTGTGATCCGATGTTCTGTATGGAAAGTGAGTGGGTTTAGGTATAATTGACTTCTGCATGTCCCACTGCTGCAGTGGGAAAACAGAATTGTTAAAAACATTAAAGATATATCGGTTTAATATTAAATATTATTTATTGCAAAATTTATATTTATAAATAGTCAATGTAATCTTATAAAATATTAAATAATTAAAATCGAATAAGTTAATGAAAAACAAGAGGAGAAGAAAGACAGATAGTGCATGCAGCTTGAAGTACAGAGGTGTTTACATCAAGTAAATAATTTTTGCAAAGAATACCCTCATTGCTGCAGTTCCATATTGCCGTGTTGCATAGCTCTTGGACGTGAAAGCAGTCAGGAGAGCATAGTTTGACAGAGTGGAACAATGCTGTGACAGCAACAAGATCAGGTGCCTTTGTTCAAAGTCATGGAAAGTGACTGACTGATGGGTAACGTGGGTGATCTGCTGCTAGGAGTTCACTCAAGTCTGTCTGTGGCAACAAAAACACAGCTGTTCAGCTCTAGCTGGGGTAGTGGTTCCTTGGCACAGTTAGTTTGTACAGTGTTTGAACAGCCTTTGAAATATCTGAGGTAGATTTGTATATATGTGCATTTCAGTGTGGACTTAATGTTCTTTTTCTTTTATCAAATGCTCCCATAAGTATATGTACTAAGTAATTGGTTGGTGTAATTGACCTTGTCATAGGAAATGCATGAAGCTGATATCTAACTGTGGATATTTGCTATACCTCTGCAGATATGTGCAAATCATGACTTCAAGTTTACAGGTATTACTACTCTCCTTAGTCTAGTTATAATTCAGAGATATATTTTGAATACTTCTTTATTCTTCTATTCCGTTCCAGCATATCTAAAGATACGTATACTTCCATTGCTCTTTACTTCCCTGCTGTTTTTTCTCTTCTCCTGTTCTCGCTGTATTCGCTCTGTAGGTGTTCACTCTCTGTGTTGCAGTTAAAATTTCCAGAGCAGCTTGTACTATGGCTAAACTGTATGCAACGTTCAGCCTGCTTGTCTGCATCCACAGGCTTCAAGCAGGCAAGAAACAAGCTGTTTTAGGAAGAAAGCCTGAGTTGGCCCCGTTCCACAGCACGGCTTGGGATTGCTTTGTAGGTAGGTTAGGTACAGGTGTATGTCCTCTGCTAAGTCTGTCACCAGCTATGGTGTCTTGCAGAGACATGATGTAGTTGAGACAAGCTGGCTGAAAGATCCTTTTTAAGGGTTCTGATGTCATGAGCAACAACAGCAAGGGTGCCTGTGGTGCATGAGTTCCAGCTGCCTTGAGATCAGGTGATCATGCAGCAATGAAGCACAGATGGTTTATGGGCAGAAACGTATATGAAGAGCGGGACCTATGAAATACTGTTCCTGAGCTGCCTTCTACACCTACAGTCTACCAAACTGCGCAGACGTTGCCACTAGGAACAAGCAGGGGAAAATAATATGGAGAAGCGATTATGTTTTTATAATCCAGATAAGTAGGTGATGAGAGGGTTAGGAAATAAAAAGTTTGTTACCAAGATGGCTTTAATTTTGAACCTTTGTTCACTATTTCCTTTGTATAGAAGAGTGATGTCTCTGAACACTGCTAGAGGCTTTCAAGAATCCAAGCGCTGTCCTGCTCCCTGGAAGTCAGAAGTGTTCCTGGCCTTGGTTCCCAGTGATGAGTTTTCTGTTATGACTTTAAAATAAATGTGTAATCTTTTTGCATAACTACACACCTGAAAATGCTACAGAGACTATAAAATGAAATATTAGAGTAATATAAAAAAAAAGACACGCCATATTTTATTCCAATGAATCATTTAATTGGGTATTTGTCAAAATATGTGGTTTATCAGGGAAACTAGAATTTTTCAAGTCCTTAAATGTTATTTCCCATTTTATTATTTGGGCACGAGAATGAACTGAATTTGGCAAACTAACCTGTTGCTAAATCTCTTGCTTCTGCTTCTTGAAGTACTATTCAAAAATACATCTGATGCTCACTTTAAAAATTATTCTGCTCCATGCTGCTGTCTGAGATGGCAAAACATGTTTTTCTTGTTTATGTTCATGTATGCCTCTCACAAAGGTGAGGGCATGTGAAACCTGAAGAAACCCTTCTAGATTTATAATGAGCCTTTCTGGGTCTTCCACTGGTCCAACTCACTGCATTATAAATTTCCAAAATTCTGTTTGCATTAATACTGTAATAAAGACTCTTACGGCTATTATATGCAGGCAATTTTTTTTTCAAAATGGCAGGTTAATTTTGAGGCCTAGCCTGAGACATCTTAAAAGACCCCATTTTCAAAGCAGAACTCATCTGTGTCCAGTGAAAAATCCATACATTTTCAACCAAACACCTTAAAATTACCAGCTGATTTTTAAATACATATAATTATCTACAAAAATGTAGATTTTACATTTGTAAAATCTACAAATGATGAGCTTCCAGTTCCAGAAATTGGTTGTATACATAACATAAAGCAATCAGAGAGTGATTCTATGATTCTCAGCGTAATAAACTATGTGGAAGGTGAAAGAGAACAGAGGATTATGTTCTAGGTTTTCCTAAAGAAACAGAGATGAAAAGGCAGAAAACTGTGTACCTAGCTGAAGGAGGAAGAAGTTGGCATGAGACCATTGTGAGTGCATGCGTTCTGCATGTTTCCACTGCTGCTGAGAGAAACGGGACTTTGTGTATGTGTCTGTAAATAAATGAACTACCCTGAGGTAATCCCGTTAACTTTTTTTCCACAATTTCCAGTCCAAATCAAACCAAGCCAAAAGCCTAACATTTTTGTAGCAAGGGGTAATTACTAGAAATAAACAGTATGCAGCAGAACAGTAAAGTTGCTAAGCCAAGCAGTAAAAGGCCAGAAAAATCTCAAAAGTGATGTTGCATTATGCAAATAATCATAATTCTATCCTGTTATGTGTATACATTATGGTACAATCTATGATAATATCAGAGCTAGTGTTGTTGACTTCTTTTTATTTTTCCATTGGATAGATTTTTATTTTCTGCACAGATGTGCAGAGATGCTAAAGACTATCAGCTGCACACTTGAACAGACTTTTTTTTCTAAATGAGAAAAATAAATAGTTGCACCCATTTTCATTCTTAGACATGACTGACTGATTTTTGGCTTAAGCTTCCCAAAATACCTCTTATGAGGCACATTGCCAACATGGAAAATTTCCCCAGAACAATGGAAACATCAGACAATGTTTGTATCTCATTTTCAGGTGTGGTTTTGGTTGTTTGTTTGGTTTTTTTTTAACTGTGTCAGAGAACTTTGTTAAAAGGACAGATAGCATGTGAACTGTATTTACTGGAAACAGAGAAAAACAGATATAGGCACTGTAATGAAACTAACTACAGAAGCTAAAGGTAATGCAATAAGAAGTTTCTAACTGGATTAAACCAACCAGAAATAACAAGCAGATTGTTCCAGTGAACTGATACTACCTATCCAGTATCATTAAGTCCTTACTACAGACAAAGTACAACAGCATCCTAGTGGTGGATGTATAGGGAGTTACTGGTTTCTTCTTCAGGTGTTCTTATCTAAGAAGCTATACTCCTTCCTTTTAGTTCTGTGCAGTTTTCTAAACTTAAATTCAAATCAATAGTAGCTTTAGCTCAAAAAATCATTTCTGGACATCCAGATGAGATTAGTAAAGCAACCTTTTATGTGAAAACAGCCAAGCAACTGAAATACACAGCTGAAACAGGGAGCTGCCACATGATATATCAAAGAAAGAGCCTATCACTATAGGTTGACTAGTAGTTGGTCACTCAGTTGCATGCCACCCACAATATTAACCGTGCTTAGAGGCAATGAAGAAAATAAGCTTAATCTGAATCCAGATGCAGAATTTAATTCTAAATACCATGTAATCCATCATTATTTGTGCATGAAAGAGGAAAGCTTGAACCAGATTGTGTCAGCCACTTCTTGCTGGAGAGCAAATCAGGATATATGGCATATACTGTCTCAGTTCTTCCTAGCCAAGACCTTTCCCTTTGCTGGACCAGCCAAAACATCCTCAACATCCTCATAGCATCTCAAAAGCCCCTCCCTCACCAGTAGTGTAAATACCCCTTGTATCAACATAACTATAAATTTTAGAGCAGTTTTGGTAGGATACAATGTTGTGTCAGCTTCTGCTAGTTTTGAATCGTTCCTAATTCTGATTATTTTTTTCCTTTTTATGCATTCACTCAATTTCTTTCTTCTGATAAGAAAACAATTCTTTTTTTTTTCTTCCCACCCCCTCACATTAATGCTAATCCAAAGGTGAAATGGTAAACTATTCTGTGTGTTAAGATGATAATTCTGATGGGGGGAGGATGTTTTTCTTTTCATTTGTTCTTTCTTTGCTTGATACAATCTGAACTTTGAACACCAATGGGGCATTCCAGAATGGGTACTCTTATACCAGATTTCAAACAAAAGCCACAGGAGACTTCAGCTATACAGGAGTGGTTGAGAAAGCTGATTGAATTGTGAAGGGCACTCACATTCCTTTGTTTGAAAGTTTTGCAGGATTCTTCAGTTATTTTAAGAGCTGTAACAACCTGAGGCTGGATTGAAGACTATCTTTAAAGGATGAAACTTAAAATAATCAGAATTCATATTTATGAAAGTTACTTTGATATCAGGATATTACTCATACTTTAGCAACAGAAGAGATGACACATGATGACTTTTGGATATGCCATAGATCTTAGATTGGACTTTTAAATTTGTTTTATTTTTCCATCCCTGAGTATTGGTGCCTGGGACCGGGGCAGGCAGTGGCTACTGCTTCAGTGGAGGTTGATCTGGCTCACAGGAATACCCTTTCCTGCTGTTTTATTTTCCTATTGGTTAGCTATTATTAAAGTTAACTAGGCAAGAATAGAAAACCAATAGGAAAACCCAGCCAGAAGTCGATTTTTCTTTGTCAGCTCAAATTCCTCTGGTTAGAGATTCAGTCAGCAATTGTATGTCCCATACCTGCTGCTATTTTTCTTTTGCCTCCTAATGAATCCCTGCAATGAGGCAGTAGCAAATTAATTGATTTCCTGCATGTGTCCCAGGCTTTGCTATTGAATTGAGAAGGAAACTATATAAAAAGGTGTAGAGAGGAGGTTGGTTCCTTGCTTTTTAAAAATTATTTTTATTGTGTTTTTTTTTTTAACTGAATGTTTGATTTATTAAAGTTTTAATTGTTCCCATTAGGTATTTCTATTTTAAAGATGTACATAGGATATTTATATAACTCAAGAGAAGAGAGCAAACTGGAGAAGGGGTGATATTCTTTAAATTGTTACAAAATGTGCAGGGATGGGTCAATTGATAACTGATAATAAAATTTTAATTGTAGTGATGAAGATTAACAGGCACTAACATGAAATGTATTGAGGCTTTTTATGTAATTCACTTGACACAAATACACTGTATTGAGTTGGATTTGCCTGCAGGTGTGATCAAAATGGGAACAATACTGTCTTTTGTAATTTTCTATTTTGTATCAATATATTATGGCTTAGAGCATAGGTATGTGTTATACTGTAATCAGGATGTAGCATCTGCTGGCTAGAAAAGGAATAAGGACTCTTTGACTTGGGAAATTTTTGGCTTCCAACTGTGTTACTGACATAAGAACTCTATTGCTGCTTTAAAAACAAAACAAACAGGAAAAAAAAAAACACAACAAAACAAGCAAAAAAATCCCAACAACAACAAAAAATGCAAACAAAAAACCCAGCCAAACAACAGCTCTAGCCACTAGATAGTCATCCTACTCATTTTGTTACCCCACATAATGTGCTGTGGTCCTTCCCCCCCTTCCCAGTTCAGATAGCATTTTTAATATTAGGATGAGCTTTGGATGAGCTGTCCCCTGAAAGGGAATTTAACAGGAACCTATGTATCACTGGCAAATCCCATTCTTATTAGTGGTTTCTTCCTGTCTAAAGGAAACTGCATTCCTAGTGTGTTTTTCAGCTTGTTCCTCCCTGCAGGCTTTCGGTCTGCACCTAAAACGTTGAAGACTCAGAGCAGTTATTACTTTGTCATCGTTCAAAAGTGTGTTTCAATGCTCATCTCTGTCTGTTTAAGAAACACGTTAAAGGAGATACTTAGTTTGCAAGATGCTATGATCTTAATTTTTTTTTTTAAATCCTGAAAGAGGTTTTATTGTTACAGACAATATTTATAGGAATATTTTAAATAAACATATTACAAAGAAGAAAAAAGAAAGCATAGATGCATGCTAATCATGCTGTAACTGAAAGAATTCACATAGGAACAAGATGAGTGAGTATGTTGACTCATATCAGGTGTTTTTCTACCAATAGCATAGTAGTTTTCCCATAACCACACTGATATTTTTCTGTTTCTACTTACAAAACTTAGATGAGGTAAAAGATGGCATTTAGGGTTGGTTGCTGTTTGTCTTTAGCACACATACAGCAACTACAGCTCTGCTTGACTCTGCAGTTTTCTCTTCCAGTGGTAAAACTAGGAGACATTAGCTAGCTTAGAACAGGCATAGCGGCGAAATAGAAAAGGGAGAGGTATAACAGGAATTGTAGCAAGCTGTAACAGCCTTTCATGGGGGGTGTGTGGGGGGAAGCAGTGAATATGGAATGGAGACAGAAGATGAGCAGGTGTGTGTACAGCAGTTTCTAGATCCTTGCAACTGAAAAAATTACACGAGTGAGTTGATCCGTGTTTGTCTGGAGTGAGTCATGCTCAGAAAACCAAACTACAATTAATGGGGGCAAGGACTAGGACTGCGATAGAGTAGGAGAGGAGACTTTCGCTTCACTGTTCTTTGTTTTTCTAACAGTCTGCAAGTAGGAACAAACATTTGGGAAGGGGTAGCAAATAGATGGTAATGAGAAAAGAGTCATGAACATGAGAAAAAATCAGATTGTTTGCACGTGGTTGTTCCTTAGTGCAGAAGCTTCCTGGTATAATATCTGCTATAGCGCTCAATTTTTAGCGCTACAGAGCTGTCTTTCTAGGGCTTTTGTATGTAGGTGCTGTGTAAGTTATTCCTTATATTCAGTAGTTATGTGTCCCACAGTTGTGCAAAATGCTGATTTACCTTACAAGCATCTCCACAATAGGATCTATTTATTGAAGCAAAACTTTGTGTCTATACCCTTTAAGTCAGGATAGAATGGTTACTAATCTGGTCTTTTAGAACAAAACAGAAATGGGAGTATGTAATCAGCTGGGGTGGGGTGGGGTGTATTTTAATTTTTGGTATAAGTTACAGAGCACTCAGGTTGTTCAAAAATTATGTCATTCTGTTTGTCCCAGCAATGGCTGCTCATGATAGGTAGAAATCATGAAACTGACCCACAAAAGAGAGGATATTTTTAAGTATCTGTGTATTTATTGGCTATTTAAAATTACTGGGTTTATATTGACTGCTTGTTCTCGTTAATACAGCTACAGTAGGGCTTCTCATTCTCCTTCAAATAGTGACAAAACTACAATGTTCAGTACTTCTGTGCTTGTTTGTTTAAATATACCTCTCTTAAAAGGTGTTTTTCCCAAAATAAACCCTTTCAATTTATTCATTTCTTAAAAAGATTTTACATAGATTAATGAAAGAATTATCAAATCTGTTAGCTTGATAAAAACACCCTTCTTTTTATAACTGAAGCCAGGCTTTTAGTGGAAGATAACTTTAACAAAGTTAGTTCAGATAATTTTAATAAAAATTCTGTGGGTTTTGGTTTTGTTTGTTTTATTTTTTTAAGTAACCAAAGCAATGAGATAAAATGGAGAATAGAAGAATAGTGTGTACAGCAGAATTATTTCAAACTCATTAATTGTCTTTGAAATCTTAAATATTAATTAATTTCCCTTTTCTCTCCCTACTGTACTTGTATTTTAGTGAACTCCTTCACAAGCTTTCTGTAGAGATTCAGAACATAGACTTCATATCTGCCCCACACTTTACATAATCTTTCTTCTAGACTACTGAAGTATTCTACTTAAAGCTACCTTTTGGAAATAACAGGATAACTTAATCTGTGGAGTTCTGGAGGCTAAAAACTATTTGTCTTTTTCTTGAAAGAAAACTGCAGGGACTGACTTGTACTAATTGAATTTTCTGTGGGCATGTCTGCATGGTTAAATTAATGCCTAGCTGTACTGTTAAGCCAGCAAGCCTAGGCTATGCTAGATTTCATTCTTTGAAAAACTCTAAAATGTGAGAGAAGTCTCTCCTCCCTAATGTGCTTGAAATCTCTTTCTTATTATGCGTTGCATGCCATGTAAAACATTGGACTGGGAGGCAGAAATGGATTCCTGGGTGCAATAAGAAACATCTGAGCAAGGGTAGCTTCTTGAATAGTCTCTCTGCTATAATTTGCAGCTAGTCCTTTTCCATAAAAATCACTGCTACAGATGCTTTCAATGAATTGTAAGTAAAGGGCTGCTGGAGTCGACAAGTGTTCACCCAGCCAGAGACAACTGATGGATGACTGAACAAGCTGTTTCTTATTGCTAGTGTGTTGTCTGTTGCCATCTCCAGCTGAGATACTGTTCATGGCTGCTTGATAATTTGCACACTACAGCAGCAGGTTGGGATGCTTGCAAGTTAAAGCTCTGGATCAGGCCCAGCAAAAAAAGTTTCTGGAGGCACATTCTGTGTGATATGATTATTGATGTAGCTAGACCTGCTGCAGTAACCTACTGTCTATAACTCCTGTATATAACTAAGCTGATATAAGTTAATAACCAGGGCTCTTCGTGTGGACTTATTTGGTTTTCCCTGCTATATCTGCATACAGAAAATCCGTGTGAACATCACAAGACACAGGATGCTATGGCTATCTTGGTCAGCAGTTTCCTCGTGAATACTCAATACAGTGTGCAGGTTGCTGCTCAAGTTTTAATGTGAAATTTCTTCTGTGTGGACACCCACCAAGGTTAGTTAAAGTATGTAAAGTTAGTCTCCCAAGATGTAAAGAAGAGAACAAAGTCTGCAGTTTTTTAGCACTGAAAAATGAATTTTTTTCATTGAAAAACCCTGACCTTGACATGGTCCAGGGAGAAACATAGTTGATGGCTTTCTTTCCACCTTGTTTTCTTTTTATGTTTTTGCATATCTCTCACCTATTGGTTTTTATCTTAAGGGAATAATCATAATCACCCCATTAAAAGAGAAACAAAAAAGTGTAAGTCCACAAAGGTTTTAAAAAAGAAAAAATCTCAAGATGCGGGAATGAGACCCCTAGCAGAGTGGGGCTCACCCAGTCTGTTACAAAGTGCAGCACATATAATGACTGATCCAAGAGGTGGATTTTGTATTTGTCAACAAAATGCAAGGATCTCCCAGTACCAAGTGAACAGGCTTATGCTTTTTTATTTGGGATTTGGTGAATTTAAGCAAATTAGGGAAACAGACAGGCCCTGTCAGGTGGCTGACAGGAAAGCTGTGGGATAGCCTCACCTCTGTTACGAAAATCTCTGTGATGCAGAAAAGCACCAAGTCTCCAAGATGGAGAACACTCTACTAACAAGGAGTCTTTTGGATGAGATCCATGCTCCAGCTGAGATCAGTGGCATCTTATACTGAAGACACAGCAGAGGGGTGGTCACAAATAGGAAGAAGCAAGTGGTAGTAATGGGAAATTCAGTGATATGTGGGGGGTTTGACAGCCAGTAGGAATGCAATGGTCACTTGTATGTTAGGCACAAAAGTAATAGATGTGAGATATCTGTTCAGGAACGTAGAGAACAGACAGTAATTATTGTTTGTGTTGGTGCCAGCAGGCTAGGCATCACAAAGATCTAGGGAAGGTGTTTAGCAGTCTAACTTGGCTGCTTAAGAGACCAGGGTCCAGGACCTCTGTAGGATCATCCATGGTTTTATCCCAAGTGCCAGGTGGAGATTTAAGTATATTAGGAACTGAGGAAACTTTCTGGACAAGAGGAAACCATATAGGAAGGATGGACTACATCTTAATCATAATGCAGTCAGGCTGATGGTACTGAGTTAGAAAGGTTACAGAGGAATATTGAAACTTAGAAACTGAGGGAAAGCTTAAAGGCATAGAAGATCACCTGGTTTAAACTGATGTGAAAAATATCCAATGCAATTCTGAAATGTCTGAGAGAAATAAACAACGCACACACACACACAAAAAACCCCCAACCAGAACCAAAAACAAACAACCCCCCCAAAAAAAAACTGAGGTAAATTAGCTCACCTATAACGCCAAATGATTTTTCTGTGCAGCATTAAGTGATGGAGTGAATGTAAAAGCTTTGAAGTATTTTTATACCAGCCTAAATTCTGAAAAGTAGAATAGAAGTATTAGAACGTATGACATTGACACCTGCAAGCAGGCATTTCAGAAGGAGAAAATTCAATAATATGTGATGCTACCACGCTCCCAACTTTACAGCAAAGTAGTTTATACTGACAGCAGGTGAAAGGCTCGGCATGTGTGAAAAATTATGTGAGTGTACTGCAACAAGTTTTAAAGGAATAGAGAAGTACTATGGAATCCTTGTGGGTAGAATTCCCAGATTCTAATTAGAAGATTTTATTGATTGTACTGTTCATACCATAGTTAGGAGAGATAATGAACAGTGTTAAACAAAATCAGTCAAATTGCAATTTTAAGACAGGTAGCAATAGTGGGAAATTTCAGCTATCGCATACAGGTCAATTAAGTTTTTAGATGCAATAATTATCTGTTTCTGAAGCAAATGACTTAGAACAAGAAAATAAGCCATTCTTGTTTAGACTGAGTGTTGCTTAACACAGTTCTGAGCTGCTCTGTGGTAGTTCCCATAGTGCAATTAAGTTTAATGCTGTAGCAGGAGACAACAGGCAAAACAAATCCAGTGCATGCATGTTCAATTTTAAGAGTTGGAACTAAATGAAAATGAGAAACATTGTCAAAACCAAACACCCCCTAAGTGAAGCAGTGCAAGAAAATGCAAGCAGTGTGGATGCTGTTAAAAATCCCTTTTATTAGAATACCAAGTAAGTCGCAGTTCAAACAGAAAACAAATAAAACCAAAAGGCCAACATTAAAAAAAAAAAAAAAAAAAAGTGATGGGAATGAAATTTTCAAGTGAGAAGAACAGGAAAGCTTACAAAATATGGCAGTTCACATACCTGAGCTGATATGAAGAAATTCTTTAAACGCTTCAAAACCAGGGAACGAGCTAGGTAGCTGGTGGTACTGCTTGATGACAAAAGAACCAGAGGTGCGGCAAAGAAGTAAGGTGAATTCTTTACATCGCCCTTTGCTGCAGTAGGTATTTGATGGATTCCCAGTGACCCATTCTTTTAACACAAAAAGCAGAGAATCTAGCTCAATTTAAAGTAAATATACGGGTTACATTAGATCTGATAGACAAGTTGCATCAGGTAAGGCTAGGAAGGTATTCACTGGAGGACTCTGAAGGAAAAGGTGTGAAATTACTGACCCTGGTCTGCAGCCCAACATTACAAATAGCTGCTATACCAGAGGAGTGGAATATTGCCACTGCAATCCCATCTGCAAAAGGGCTCTAGAGGATGTCCTGTCAGCTACAGAGCAATGACACTGGTATGTACCTCTGGTAAGACAGCAGAATCTGTGATAACAAATATAAACACGTGAGTAAATGATGACTGGGACTCAGCATGGTTTCTGTGGAGGGAGGACCTGCCTTGCTAACAAGCTGTGTAATGCTTCTGTGAATGTGGTAGAATGTGGATAAAGGGAATACAGTAGATATAAAGAAGAAAGTAAATTACCATGGTGTGACTGACTAAACCCCCAGGGTGGAGTGTGATTCAACGAATAAACCTCTACGAGGGAAGAATTATCAACAGAGATGGGCAAGGGTGATGTCTCCACGAAACCCAGAGAATGATGCAAAGAAGCTGACTTCTGTCTTCACTTAAAAGGGACTAGAGGGTGGCTGTTGTTTTAGATGAACATCAGTTGAGAGGTATAAATGTCTCTCTGAGTTAGCCAGACCAGAACAGGGGGATTGAATATGTGGCTCAGCCCAACACAAATTGTAAAAACCAGCAAAAGTATTTGGAAGACAGTAACACTATTGAGCTGGTTTCAGCCCACGTGTTCTTTCCCAGTGATTTGGGATGCCCAGCATCATGACAGATGTATCTTTGAGACAAGACCAGTAATGGGAATCACTTTGGTATTGCAATTGCTGCATGCTACTAAAGTGTAATTTACACATGTGTTTTCAGTGTAGTTTGTATTGGTCTGCTAAACCAGAACCTTCATGTAACATCATATATCTTCAAGTAAATTTGATATTAAACATTTTACCCTCCACACATGGATTATCTAAAAGAGCCTGGTTGGAGTATATTGAACTCTGACATACGGCTTTGGGGGAAGGCCTTTCTTGTACTGAAGGCTGGTTAAAGGGGGGGAAGGGTAGGGCTTAGCAATCACTTTTCAGGATAAGGGAGGGAGAATGGGGCAGCAGTGTTCTGCAGGGTTAATGATGGAATTGGTTTTATTTAACTTCAGTAGTGACCTTGAAAAGAGAATGAACAGTGAAACTTCCAAGCTTGCGGATTATAGTAAACTCAGAAGTAAGCCAAAAAAACCTGCTAATGGTAAAGAAGTCTAAAAGAACCTTGTAAAACCAAGCAAATGAGTTTTCACATAGATAACTAATGTAGGCAAGTTAACCCAGGCAAAACCATTTTAAACCGTGTCTAAATGATATCTAAAATCAAAACTGGAAGCTTTAACACAGCAAGGAGATTTTGGATTGACAGTTCTGTGAAAAGTTTGGTTGTACTGTACACTGCCCCTACATCAGTGCTCATATTGGGCTGGTTTGAAACCTTCCTACATAGTACGGCTGTTTTGGAGACAGAAGCTGGACTAGATGCTTACTACGATGTGCCCTTGTTTACTGTGGTTTTGATTACATTCAGATAATGTGCAATGTTAGGCAGTAACAGAAGACTGACAGTAGTCTCCTTATGCAGTGACACAAGTCCAAATCTTGCAGTGCTGTTCCTTTGTATCTAGGAGGATGAGGTAGGAGAACATGGTTGTTACCTTACAACATGTTACAAGACATGCAGGTCGTATGACATTTTCAGGTTTAAAAATACCAGCATGAAATGTGGGCAACTGACAATTATTTTATCACAGCATAAAATAAGTTCCAATGTGTTTTCTGAACCCTGATGATTAGCCAAGTGTTCCTAGTTGATTCTGAATGTATTAATTTAAATATGAACAGAAGATCATTTGTACCCTTCCTTGGGCAAAAAGCATGCATATTTTCCAGTTATTGCAGTTGACTTAATGACTGGCTACTGGTTTGCGTACTGAGTCCTCAGTACCAAGCTGCTTCTCTGGATTAATAATCTTTGTGATATTTCATTAATATTCATTGTTAATTAACACTTAGAGAACAGAGAAGGAAATGTGCAGTATAGTATGCTTTCTTCACCATTCAAGCTTCATTAATTCAACATATTTTTTCAACTGTTTTTCATAATATACTCTACCTATGAAGAGCAATGCTTAGGAGAATTATTCTCATAGCAGATAACTTTTACTTTTATCAGGCTGTTTTTGTTAAAACATCCTAAAGAACTGTTCATATCTTCTCTATCATGACAAATCTTCAGGAGTTTATCTGTATGCTATTCTGCTAAGCTGTTGCACAGTCACTTTTCTTACACTTGTGTCCTACTATTAATTTTATATGGGTCAAAGTCTAAGAGATACATTATAGCAAAGTTTGAAGGGAAAGATTTTATCTTCTATTGGACCAGGTAATACAACCTGAAAAAAAAAAAAAAAGCAAGATTTCTTGTACAGCAGTTCTTCCTGCCGTAGGAAATCATATTGGAATTTACAAAAATTCCCCTGCCTAGCAAGTTTTTATTTATACATGTGCAAAATACTCAACAGAGGAATAAGGAAAACAACCAACTCTCCCCAATCCCAAAGGTTATAAATTGAAAACATTTTCTTCCCCCAAAATTATTTTCCCCTTATATGAATATTAATTTCATTTTAAAAAACCCCAAACAACAAAAAAACCAAAACCCACAAACTTAAAAAACCAAACCAAACCAAACCAGAGCATTTAGAGTTCTTGTTGAAGGATGGATCAGTAAAGTTGTCTGAAAAGAAAAAATATATATAGAAAAAGTATTGAAAATATTCCCTAAATTACAGTATCTATCTATCTATCTTCAAATCTGTGGTGAAGACAAATGCCCCACAAAATTTCAGTGATAGTGAGAAAATATGTGAGTTAAAACTTCTCAAAAAATAACTGGTGCTGTGCTATTTAATGAGAAATCTCCTCCTGTGCTAAGGGCTGAATAAGGACTTATCCATCTTCTAGATCTTATTTTAAAATGGTGGTGGTGGTGGTGGTGGTACGGACTAGATTTCAAAAATTTGTCTTTTCAGTCTTTTGATATTTCATTCTTAAACTATTGAAGAAAGCAATCTTTCTGAGAAAAGGAAAAATTACTGTAAATTTTGTTTGTGAGTTGAAATCTGGATAAAAATCTTGCTAGGTTTATATACTGCATGTCTATCGCACAAAAGGTCAGCTGTTGTTTTGGCTGACTTTCTTAATATAGTAATATTTCACAGCTGGTAATTTGCAGCCAGTAATAGCCAGATGGTGCTTTTTCTAAGGTGAATTTAGGGCATTTTGAGCAGTTGTAAATGTGAGACTCATAAGAGCAAAAAAGCCCAGAGTATTCTAGAGCTCTGTCTTTCTGGGTTCAACAGCATGCCGGATCACAGCCAAGATTAGATGTGTTTTACATGGTAGCCTGTGAAAGGGGACCTATGATAATTAGACATAATTAAACTTTTATTTCTGACCTCTGTCAAATTTAAACTTCGACTCACAGAGCTCATTACTCTCCTAAGAATGCTTATTTTCAGATTTTCTGCAATCTTTATAGCTATTTTGGTAGACTTTATTTTTAATTACTGCCTCATTATGCAAGGTATCCCTGGTGTTTGTGCAAAACATTTTATTATCAGACACTAATGTTACGAGACTTTTGGAGCACTGGAACAGGAGATAAAGGCATGGTTCTGAAAACATGTATATCTCAAATAAAATTGGTCAAAAAAAAAAAAAAAGGTGGAGGGATGACCAACTTGTTTACCTTGTGTGTGTTTACCATATTCATGTGGCAGGACTATGTAATCCTAACTTTTTAAAGAAAGCTGCTTGTGAAGAGTGAAATTCTGTTACCATACTCATATCCAAGCCTGAAATGTTTATAATGGGGAAGGGAATAGTAAACAATGAGCTTCATGGATTTCTTGCCAGTTGGTAGTCTTATCTGAACTTTATTTAAGGTAAAGCCTTTGTCAGGGTAATCTGCCTTCAGGCCGTATCAGGGTTAGACCCATTGTAGCATAAAGCAGACCTGAAAGTAAGCAACACTTAATCTCTCTAGCCTTTAGGAACCTTGTCAAGATGTGTATATACATTAGTGAGATATGATGTTGAAAATAGTCAAGTGAAGTAATATTGTTACTTTTGGATTTCAAAGAAAAAAATCCTTGTCTTGGTGAAATATATTATCTTCAGGGTGGGTTTTTTGTCCAGTGAGCAACAAATTTGCCAACATCAATTTGTAAACCTTCCTTGCAATTCAGCTAATTACATGTTCGGTGGCAAGAAGACAGAACATTGGACTACAGGGATCTGGTTGGTTATGGAGTCTAATCTCCCCCAGCTGCAGGCAATGAACCACATGTATTCTCTCATTTAATGGGAGAATATGAATACCAAGAAAAGAAAGTGCTGCCATTCCATTTCAAACGGGACAGAAGTGAACAGATCAAGCAATATATGTAAGAGAATTTTAAAAAATCAGTTTCATAAGAAGGCAAATCTGCACTGGAATTAATATTTAACAAGGTCTGGTGGGAAGTAAGGAAGACTGGTTATATCTACAGCTGTATAGTACTCTTTTTTGTTTTGTTTTGTTTTGTTTTGTTTTTTAACTGAAAACCACACTTTATAGCTGAATAAGGAGATAATTTTTTGTTGTTGTTTTAAATTGTTTTGTTGTATATATCCATAATTTCTGTATATCTGTACATTTTTATAAAGGTGGAGGATCTTTTGAATTGTACTTTTGGCCAAATGAAGGTTATTATCTTCCTGAGGATACCACAACTCACATGTGTTGTCACCCAAAAGACCTGAAATTAGCATACTTGATGTGTCCTCTTACAGCAGCAGGGAACACAACTCCTTCAAGTGGTGAGAGCGCTGCATCTAATACCCCTTTCTGTGTAACTTTCCTAGAACATCTAGTGAAAAGCATGGAAACGCTCAGATAGTAGAGGTCCAATGCTTCATAAATGTTTTGGGTTGATGGTGCCTGCCTTCCTGGGGAAGAGGTCAGCCTAAATGGCGTAAGTCATGCAGTTGGCTTTCCCCTGCATACTCTTCTGGGTGGGTAGGTGGGGGGAAATAAATACAGAGGGGTGCAATAGACACTTGGAAATGTTGTACAGGAACATTTATATAATGTCTTGAAACTTAGGGATTTTGTTGTATCTGCTTTTAAGCAATGTGATTATCAGTGTTTCTTTCCTTTCTGCTTTTAAACCTTTAGCAGTTATAACCAGAAACTCTGTCTTGTTTTTGGTACTTACAGTAATCCTCTGTTTGGAACATAAAGTAGAACTCCATAATGCAGACAAACATTTTAAATCTGTATCAACAAATTCCTGCATATAGAGAGAGACACAAAGGGAGGCCATTGTGTGGTTGGGATCTAGAGGTAGTCCTTGTTCTTGCAAATCAGGTGTACTATTAAAGTGTACCCAAACAAGCCATGATGTATTTCTAACTGCTGAGCTGCTTTTGAAAACTTAAGTGGCTGTAAGTGTTGTTTGGTAATGTGTAAGGGTATCTTTCTCATGGAAAATACATTTATTCAACACTTGATAATTTATTGAAAAAATATTTTTTCCTTACACAGAATATCATACCAAGGTTTTATATTCCTGTTTTAGTATCTGATGAAATTATACTGTGTCATTTTACAACTAATTGCTGGAGGAAGATGCTGATAAATGAGGTCATCTTATCCCAATTACACTCAGATGCTGTGTGTGAAAGAGGAGAGGAGACAAAAAAATTACCAGAAGACGTGTTTTCTCCTAGGAAATATTATGATGGTGTTTTGTATTACATTTGTGTTATATATATTTCTTTTTAGTTGGGGGGCTTGTTGTGTTTGTTTGTTTGTAATTTTAATACGTGTTTGGACACTGCTGAATGACTGTTTCCTGCAATACAGAGAAAGAAGGAGGAAATGCATGGCTGAAAGACAAAGATTTATTAGCCAAAACCTGCAGGGAACTTAGTGGTGCTGTAAGTAAATGTCTAGCCCAGTGGCACCCCAGTGAGGGTCAGACCTTTGAGGTGAAGTAGCCATCAGAATGAAGTGAGCTATCCTACAGGATACCTAGGACAGGGAGAGATTACCAGCAGGAAAGGAATGAAATCTATTTGTTCCTCCAGGACACTTTGTTATAAATTTGATCCATTTATGCTTCTAAAAGGCTGTTTAAAACCCTAATTAGCAACAGGAAACCAGAAGGACTTGAACTGCAATCCATTGCTTTGTTTAATGTGGAATGCGGTGAATCTTGCCCAAAGCCTCAGACAGCAATAGGAAAGCTGTTTGTGTATAACAAAGTGAAATGTGTGTTGTCCTTAACCTTATTTTTTTCCCCCAAGTCTTTAAGTTAAAGAACTAATTTGAGCAAGAATTCATTCATTTTACCTAACCATAGCCTAAGAGGAATTTGGGCTAAGTTGCTAACAATCATATCTCTAAATGTGGAGTTGCTATTTGTACAAAGGCTGCCTTAGCTGAACTACTCGTGACAAACGTAAATGCAGTGAGTGACTAGCACAAGTTAACATATGTTTTAATATTAAAGTAATGGTACTACGTGGATGGAAAGACTAATTGTAACTAATTAGCAGACAACAGATTTTTATATACTGATTTTTCACAAATATTTGTTTTAAAAAAAAATCAGATGGAGGAGGGAAAGAGCAAAGTAAAAGTTGTTGGTACAGTTTATTTAAAATTTTATTACTGCTCTAGTGAACTGGCCAACTATTGGATCTCTATGATTTTTTTATTTTTTTTATTTTATTAACAGACACTTAAAAATTTGTTCTGGAGATTTTGGAAATATGTATATGTAGGAGGACCAAAGATACTAGTACCTGAAGGAAGAAATTGTGAGTGTGGAAAACTGTAGAAGCCAGACCTTTACATTTATTTAATGCAGGGGTTGTTTGGGTGCTTTATTGGGTGGTGGTGGTGGTGGTTGGGGTTTTGTGATTTCTGTGTATACATACATGTATATATATACATATACACACACAAACACAACTTTTATATACATATATATCAACATACATAAGTAATTTCAGAGAAAAAATGTCCCCAAATGATCCTTAGTGAATGCAAGAGATACATAAATGGAATTGCTTCACAAGCTACAAATGGATTTGAAGTTTTAAGCTGTACCCAGAGATGAAACTTATTTTAACTTTTGCAAAACTTGTGCATGCTATTTGTATCATCTCTGTATTTCTTTTTTTTTTTCCTGAAAATTTCTCTGTGTTGCAGTGATCCCAGCTGTAGCACTACTGCAATGTGAGAAGAGATAAAAATAGCTCTTCTTCTTGGTGAAGTCCACATGTTAAATTTCATTGTCCAAACCTTTCAGAAATTAAAAAAGAAAATGACTGGTTGAGAGAGATTATTCATACACTTTCTAAAAGGGGAAAGTTTTTCAGTTTTTCTTGTTTGTTTTTTTGTTGTTGTTGTTGTTTGTTTGTTTGTTTGTTTTAGAGTGGAAGGATTATTGTTTTT
>JAVJGJ010000037.1:87170668-87182240 GCA_035590215.1 Microhierax caerulescens
GCTACTACCATAAGTAAACAATTCCAAATCAGGATCAGTTAATGGTTCATCCCTCAGATCTTGTCTGCTTAAATATACATGTTCAATAGTTTGTAGGAATTACTTACAAATAGCTCTAAGGGTAGTCCCAATGCAGATGCTGACATCAGAGCCCTTGTTTAGTCCTTAAAGGCGGGGCACATTCAGAGGTCCACAAGTGGTTCTTTTGACCACTTCAGGATTTCATAAAGGGATTTTAACAATAGCTCATAGCTGAGGATCCACAATCTGCACCATCTGACTATGCCCAGGAATGCTCTCAGCTCCTGCAGGGCTCTTGGTGCTAGAGTTTGGCAGTTGCTTCTTTCCTGTCTGTTCCCAGTTTTCATTGTCTTTGGGAAATCTCATATCCCAGATAGAGCACAATTTCTTTTCCTACTTGAACTTTGCCTTTTGATAAACGAGATCCTTCTTATCCTAAGAAATTTAACAAGCTTATAGTAATTTGCATGCATTCTCCCCAGGTTTCTGCAGCCAATAAAATACCATCCACATACTGTAATATTACTCCTTCTGGATACTCCTGTTTTCTACAATTGTAATTCCTTTGCCAGTTGATTGACAAATCTTGTTGGACTGTTTTTGCACCCTTCTGGTAATACTGTCCACCTAAGTTGAGTTTTGTGCTCAGTGGTGGGGCTTTCCCATTCAAAGGCAAATATTGCCTGGCTACTTTTGTCTAGAGGTATGCAGAAGAAAGCATCCTTAAAATCAAGTACTGTAAACCATCTATGTATTTCCTTTAAGGATGTCAGTAAAGTATATAGGTTAGCTGCCACAGGGCAAATATCTTGAACAATCTGATTTATGATCCTTAGATCTTGAACTAATCTATATTCTTAGTTTGGTTTCTTTACTGGCAATATTGGGGTGTTATATTCTGATTTGCATTCTACTAATAATCCATAATTTTAAAAAAAAATCAATATTAGCTTTTTTAATCCCTTCCTATCCTCTAACTTAATAGGATACTGGTTTTGGGCTTTAAAATTATTCTTACTGACTCAGCCAACTTGAATCAACCTGGGATTCCACTAGCCCATACCAAAGGGGTTACTGCATCTTCTGCCTCTTCAGGGATTTCTTCCTTTCATCTCTGTGCATTCTGTAACATAAAGGTCTTTGTTTCCATACCTTTAGATTCAAGTATTAACAATTCTGCTTCTCCTTTAGTAAAAACTCTGTGTGAGTCTAGCTTACTCAATGAACCTCTTCCCATCAAAGGCACTGGGCTTTCAGATGTATATAAAAATTGGAGAGTTACCCATTGTTTTCCTAACTTAAATTTTAAGAGTTGTAAGAAGGGTCGATTCTCACTTTTCCCTGTGGCACCAACAACATTTACAGTTTCTCAACTAAGACCTCCTTTACAAGTAACGAGTACAGAATAAGTAGCCCCTGTACCTACCAAAAAATCTATCTCATCATTCCCCAGCCTTAATATAACTAGGGATTCAACTGGGAATGACTCCCCCATCCCCTTTCAGGACTCAACACCTAACGTCATCAACTTAACCACCTGCAATTCAGGATCCAAGTTCCCAGCCTGAGGACAATCCCTCTTCCAGTATCCCTTTTCCTTACAGGTTGCACATTGGTCCTCTGCCAAAAGGTGTTGTATAGGTTGTGTGAAAGGAGGCAACCTGTCCCCTCCCCTGCTCCTTCTCAGTCCCCAATACCTCTTCCTCCAGCAACTCCCCCTGGAGTTCTTGTTAGGCAGCAATTAACCTTCTCTTTCTCATATTTTCTCTTACAAACTGTCATATTTCCTTATCTTTTTCTTGATTATTAAAAACAATCCACTGTACTTCCAACATTTTTCCCAGATCCCTTGAATCTGCCTCTCATAATTTTTGAAGTTTCTTTCTTATATCTAGGGAAAATTGCCCTATAAAATAGAGGCCAATTGAACAGCTTCTAGGCTTTCTGGGTCTAGATCAGTAGATTTTCTAGCAGGTTTTAATCTTTCCATAAAAGCTGATGGTGATTTATTCAGCTCCTGTTTCACTTCATACAATTTGGAACAATTGATTGGCTTTGGCATAGCATGTGAAAATTAAATCTGCATATGACAATTCATCTCATTTCCCCTCCTGTCTGCAAAATAACATCAGTTGCAATGTAGTATTGTATCTTAAAGTTCCATTCTTTGGCCATTTTTCTTGGTCATCAAGGGTATACTTTGGCCACCAATGATTACAATATTCTGTGAGTTGTTTCCAAGTGAAAGGATTCACATCCACCCACACCCCTTTCTCCAATGCTTCAATAAACATCCCAAGGGGGATTTCTTTAAAATACTTCCTTCAACAGATTGAGCTGTTCCCATGACAGTACACACAAACTAAATAAATAACAAAACACCTTAAACAGGAGAATACAAAAATCTAAGACAAATCACTCACACTCTTAAAAAAAATCATCTAAAAACATAATCTGAATCCCAATATCCAATACTGTTCTGAGGCCAAAACCACAATTGCATGCAGTAGGACAGTAACTCAAAATTACATACAAAAAATTACAATTCCAGGCATCTCTGGACCTATACCACAATTGTGCGCAGAATTGTTCCACAGACTTTCATTTAGCAGAACTATAACCTTCCCTTTACCACAGTTCCTCAACGTACAGGACCACTCTTCACATCTCACTTAAGGAAATTTCCGATGAATGCTTTTCCAGGGGTCCTGCTCAGAGCTCTTCAGTCTAGACATCAGAGGTTCTCCTTGAGAATCCCTCAGTGCCAGCTGGAGGTCCTGCAATCCCATGGATCTGTTGGGATTCAGAAGCAGTGTCCTGTCTGAGGTACCAAAACTGTCACTGTACAGGGGATCATTCCAACTAACGTGCATCCAGAGAGAATGCCTGCTTCTGAATGCTACATTGGTGTTAAGGAGCATTCCTATTCCTGGTTTCGGTGACATTTAGAAGACTGCTTTAAAGCATTAAGATCCATTAAAAAAGAATAAGGAAGGGCTGATTATATCCAAGTGTTCTAACTGTGCAGAAATACAAATAGGGAAAACTTAGGCAGCTGGCGTGGCATTCTTGACAGCAGAGAAACTGAATGTGAAAGTTTATACTGACCTTGTTGTTTAGAAATGACAGATGGGACATTTCTGTTAATGTAGAATCATAAGCTACAGTTACTTGTTGTTAGTAATGAAGAATAAGGTTAAGGCAGAATGATAATATAATAACATTAAACATTATAACAAGTAATAGGATTTTCTGATACAGTTCCAAAAAAGTGATTTGAAACCAATAGCAATCATACATAGCTAAGGTAATGAATATGGTGAAGTGATGCTTTACAATCAATATGTGCAATAGCCAAGTTATAAAGACTTGTTAAAAAAAGGTACTTTCCTTAGTTACGTTTCTGGCTATCATGCCAACCCTCCTTCAGCCGTGCAGTATTCAAATGCACACCTGTTTTTATTTGGACAAGAAATTAATGTTAGCTCTATCTCTGGATTTCTGATTAAGTAAAACTACAATCTTTTTTTTTTTTGTATGGGTATTAATATGCCCAGTGATAATGAAGTAAGGAATTCTATTGTTGCCCGATTAATATTAATCTACTCTGGTGACAGGTAAAGGAATGAGGAAACCAAAAAAGTTGCTTATTGTTTAGCTAATGTACTAATGAGGTAAATCTAAGCTGAGCTAATTATGGCATCATGCACTCAAGTCTGACCCTTTCAGTGGTGAGGATGGAACTTCCGTATCTGCTGTTGTGCGTTTCCCTGTACTGGTGTTCATTTCCTACAGGTAGAGTAAGGACTTTTCAGATATGCTGCTGTCTCATTACACTTAAAGGAATTTCATATGACATGGAAGTACTATTTTTTAATCTGTCTTTCAGTGAATCATGCTCAGTGAAGAGCATAAATCATATTGTAAGGAAATACCTCATTTTCAATGACAGCAAATGCACATATTGTCTCTGTTCTTCTATTGCAGGCTGTTTTTTGTATAAGAAAGGCGTTTTTTTGTATAAGAAACAATCTGTGCAATATTTCTCATACGTTTTCAGCAGATTAGTAAATGGTCCTGTTACTTCCCAACCAAATTTAAAAGTTTGCGTGGGAGGGGATGTTCCCATGACTGTCAGTCCCTGCTGTACTAAACGCAGTAAGTTTCTGTGTTGAACTATCTGGCAGGAAGAAAATGTTCATTCCTCTCACTCTTTTTAATGGCCAGTGTACAAGAAATAATTGTTGAATTATTATATCAAAGCTCATTCAAAGAAATTAAAAAATGCACACCTATTCATAAAAGTAGAAATAGATTTACTGGATAATAAAACTAATGTGAATATTCATCAGAATTTTTTTAACTCAGTTTATGGGTGTTTTCCATATAATTTTCCTGAAGACCAGCATGACTACTACTGAAAAAAAACAAACAAACAAACCAACCAACTTATCTCTATTGTTATTGAAGATATGTGTTTTTAAATCTTTTCTAAATGAGAAAACATGACTAGAATTTTCACATATGTAAAAAAACAAATGACTAAATCGGTTTGAACTGAAAGTCACCCAGCTCCCCTCCCTTGTCTGTAGAAATGTTTGGCAGCAGGAACTAGAGGAAAAAGTGTAAGACATTAAAAAAAAACAACAAACAAACAAAAAGCCCTCAAATTTCAGCACTCTGCCCTTGGGAATTTTCCAAGTCAGAAATTGTACATTCCTCTGCATTATAGTCCATGATAGATCACTTATTCCTGTAAATTAACAACAACAACAACAAAAGAAAACACTTCTAGGTTTAATTCTGGACTGTGTGTAAAGTTTTAAAATACCCACTAGCCTTATTTTGCATATTCTTGTTAGTATTGTAAAGAACAATGGGGAAAAAAAGTTGATTTCTTCATCTTTTCTGTTCATTGTTTCAGTCCTTTAAGAAACACATTGATGAGGTCAGTGGCATCAAATAAAACCATCAGATAAAAAATTAAAATGTCTTGAGTTTTGTGATAATGGGTTCTTTTTGCTTGTTTCAAATTCTGCCCCAGCTGCCCTTACCAAAGTTTTTCACATTTCTCATTGTGCTTTGAGACTTAAGTTTCATTTTGTAATAGACACCTTGCATAAAAATGGCAAAGAATGATGTCGTACAGTTTGCTTTGTTTTTACTAGAGGCTGGAAGTGTACTTATAGGTTAATTTGTTTATTTTATCAAAATAATTTTTACATTATTTGAGCATTCTTTTATTTTCTATTGTTATTCTATTATTATCATATCTGTATGCACATCTAATATCTACAGCGTATTCAGGTTTTGTATCTTGCTGTAACTGAATGGGAACCTGACCATTATATGTTGTCGTGCTAATACAATATAGTTGTTTTGTTTATATCAATAAAGATTGACGTAAAGTCTAATTTAGTCAAACATGAAGGTTATATATTGCATTACTTTGCTTATTTTACTATTGGTAACAAATAGTAACAGAATTACTATTGAAAGACTTTGAGGAAGATCTAAACTTTCTTCTGTTCAGTCCCTATCCTTCCACAATGACCCAAGTATTCCTTCTGTCTGTTTCTACACCCTTTTTTGTTACTTCTGGTCATAAAATCAGTCCTAGAACTACTCCTGTCAGCGAAGGTGTATAGGCTGACAAGTTTGCTGGACTAGGCACCTGTCTAGAAAACAACCTGCATCCAAAATAGCTTAAGTAAATAAAAGAAAATCTTCATTTTCTCCAACAGTGGAGTTTTCTTCTTTCTTGTAAAAGCTAGTCTTATAGCAGAAGAAAGTTGATGTATATAATGCAGATAATTTGAAAATCAGAAGAATGGATGCTGGTTTACAAGGGTTTCTGGATTTGAAATTGTAACAAGCTTCAGAAGTTCCTAAATTACTTTTTCAATACCTTCAAGAATTGCTTTTCACTTCCTTAGAATCTGCCATAACAGAATAACCATTTCTTTTTCAGTGGCTTGCATGTTACTCAATCACAGACCTGAGCTTTGCAAAGACATGAGAATTTGCCATCTGCTTCTTTTTGTTTACCTTTTTTACATAACCTGATACCTCAGAGGTGGAAAAAACCCACCACCACCCAAACCCTTACTGGGATGCCAGGGTGACAGGCTGAATAGTACCAAAAGTATTGTTATGGTTGCATTTTCATCTCTTTCATACTATTCATGATTTTCCTGAGACATAAGTGCTGATGTTTTTCAGAGTGCCCTGTAAAAACTGAGAGCCACGAAATGAAGTACTTACAGAGAACATAAACTCGGCCAATTTATTGAAAGAGTTTATAAACTTCATAAGCTCCTTGAATCAGCCTATATTCTAATTTATATTGATGTATTATGTGCAAATTATCTATTGTCTTAAATGGGCTTTTGCAGTACTTAATACTCAGGCTGTCTATCCTTAGAGAAACCAGTAAGCATAATCTTGCTGTTTACAGAGCTTACAGTAACAGGAAGCTGTGCATGGAGACTTTGCAAGCTTTTTATTTTTAGTGTAATATACACATAGAAGGTGGTGAACAGGAGCTTCTCAGGATCTGTAATTCATATAGGAATACTCTGATCTGTACTGACAAACTAATATTCCTTTCTATATGTATATGTCTAAATCCATGAAAGGACTTGGGTGTCTGCATTGTTTTAGGTGTCTCCATTTTATTTAAGCCCAGAACTTTGACATTAAAAATTTTGCCAACTACTGAAAAACCTGTAAGCACTCTTACATCCGTAGTCATTTTTGTAATTAAAGTTTTATTTCTCTGCAACATCTTAGTCCTTATGCTGTCAAGCAGCTTGGTTCTAGTTTCAGGCACAAACCCTAGGTTGTGGGGGAAATATATTCCTCCACTTTCTACAAATCTAGAAAGAAAGAAAGTTATTTAGATAACTTTATTTAGATAACTTAGATAATTATCTGCTGTGCAAAAAGATAGTCTGTAGGCTTCTACCTGCAACACAGCAAGTTCAGTGCTGACACTTTTATGTGGCAGAAGTGGCTGTGTGTACTGCTAAACTTGGGGACCAAGCCTGGGAGAGGGATGTCACTTAAGATCTCTTTCCTGAGGATTTCCTATAGCTAGATTATGTTATACCTGGTCAGCTACCAGTGTTGGTGATCTTCTGAGTGACTTCTTGAAAACTCAAATCTTACTGTGACAGTGGATTTATACTACAGCTTTAGTGGTCTTTTCTTTTTTCTTTCTTTCTTTTTTTTTTTTTTTTCCCTTCTTTTTTTAGTACTAGGTTTCTTAATGCAAATTATAAAGTTCACCGGTTGAGAATTGAGTAGTTTAAAGTTAGCTAAGATTTTGGAATGGAATGAAATCAGTGGGGGATACAGTGACATCTATAGTCAGAAATTTAATCTACTTCTAGTGATCTATTGGTAAAGGAAGTTTTTTAACCTCATTTACTGTTCTGCACCAATGAGTGAGGTGTGGTGTGAGAGAGATGGGCCGACAACAAATAGCTTAATAACATAGCCTTTTTAATAAGGTAGAAACCAAAAAAATATTTTTATATATATATATAATAATTCTTATGTCCCATCAGATGCTGGGTACCTCTTGTTCATGCAGCATCAGACAGCCTATGGATGGATTTCCCATGGCAGGCTGCAGAGATCCTGTCCAAGGGGAGAGAATCCTGCTTTCTGATACTTTGAGTTATTAGGTATAATTTTCTTGCAAGAAAGCCCTATTCATAAAGGATGTTCTCATGAGGACTTCTTGCTGCACTTCTAGATAATGCCAAGGCCACAGCAGCGGTGTAGTTGCCTGTAGCGAGTGGGAGCTGCCTGCAGGCTGCTCCGTTGCACAGAAGCTGATTCTGCCCCACAGCCCAGGTGTGCGCAGCACAGCCACGCTGGGCAGGCAGCACAGAACCGCACAGCTCTGCGTGCGCTCAGGCTCACAGTGATGTGGACCACTGACTCCCTGAGGTACAATGGCCCCCCAGTCAGAATAGAATCACTGTGTTGCACGCCTGGATCCTCACAGACTTTACTGTTCCCAAACGTATTAAAAATTACAAGTTATATTGGTAAGCTGTTCGGTTTTCAAAGTTTCCTGACAGGCTCAGAAGTTCTCTGTGTCATAGCAGCCACCAGTGCAGCACAGCCAGCCACCAGATGTGCCAGCAGCTTCCCCTACAGCGGCTGCTCGTGCTGAGATGCTCAAGCCCTAACTATGAGGCACAGCAGAGCAGGCGAGGCCTCTTCAAGGTCACTAGCTCCTCAATACAGTGTCTTCTGCAAGGCTCCCAATGCATAGAGCAAGGAAAATAGCAAGTGGCAAGCTAACCTCAGAAATCTTTCTTTTGCTCTCTATTTTTATTAGGATAATTGTTAATCTAGCAAGAAGCTGCGAGTTTGCTGGTGCTTAGACAAGAATATAGGCAATATATACAAAACCCACATAGGTTCACATTTCTGTAAGGCAACTAAGCATCACAGAATAGTGAAAACTCAATTTGTGCCATCTTTCATTGTTCAATAATCTAATCTGCTTTAATAGTTTTATTTTTATCCTTTCTAGTTTATTTTTATCTAGTTTATTATTTTCTTCCCAAATCCATGACATTATCTAATTGGGAGCTAGGTGAAACCTTTATTGATCTTTTTATCTCTTTTACATTGTAAATATGGCACATCAGATGAGATATCAAAAGTGTCGGATTTCAAGGGCAATTTTATGATGCTTAATAGTCTTTCCGGTGGTTAACCACAGCACCCTTTCATTAACAAACAAGCAATCATCACTTTCATTACTTTTTTTTTTTTTTTTTTTTTTTAGTCATTAAGATGGTAAATGAAATAAATAGCTTGTTAATGCTGGATTGTGGAAGCTTCTTGAGACCTAGTGTGCTGAAAAGAACAGATTAATGCTTCTACCGCTGCCTTTGTATGTGGCTCACAAATGATACACTTGAATCTGATTTGCTGCAAAGCAGTGCAGATTCATGTAAAATAAGCCATACAGATAACAGACAAGCACTAAAAATAAAAATACATTTGTAAAAAAGGCTTTGTATAGCTTGTTAAAAGGCAAGAGAATTTGCTTTACCGCATACGTTCTAGCTTTAAAAAAAAAAAGATAACTCCACACTCAGCCCATCAGTCAAAATCATTGAAAAGGCAAGAACCATTTATCTGGGAAATGTATTTGACAATAAAATCCTAGAGTTGTAATTACAATTGGCAGATTCAAGTCTGCTATTGGTGGCAGCAGCCTTACTAAGGGAAAAAAGATACATAATTTTTGTAATGTTCTATTGTGCATCAGACTGCGTTAATCTTGGACATGGTATGCTTCACTGGAGATGGAAGGGAACTGCATAAAAATTGCTGCTGTAATTTGCTAAAATAATGAAATGCATGATTTGTTCTAAGGGGAGTAAAAAGAACCTGGGAACAAAAGGAACAGGGAAAGTGTTATTGTTTTGCATTATGGAAACCACTTCAAGCAGATACTGGAAATCTCTTAAGGTTGTGTGCTGGCTTGTATTTTCCTTTCCCAAAGCGGAGGTTAAACATGCTTCTGAAATTCCCTGGGGGCTGGAAAAGTAACCCCTCGAAAAGGCAAGATGTTACTGCTAAGGGTTTTTCTTTCTTCTGTGGATCCTTTGTCTTCTTTGTTCCTGCGCCCCTCTAAGCCTAAAATCAGCAGGACCCTGACCTCCTGCTGTCCTCTAGACACTGCATGCCTCTCTCTGCCATGCTCTCAATGTTTTCTGTACTCAAAATTGCTAATTCTGATTGGGAATTTTTTAACTAAGATTGTGTTCATGTGACACCTTCATAATATAGAATAAAACAGTGATCCTAGAAGAGTTTATTCTGTGTGTTTGAGGGAGCATAAATAGGGAATGAAATGCATAAGGGAATAAAAACCTTTGTTCATGATCATGTAACATGTCAAGTGACCCCTGAAGACAACCAAGTATCTCCAGTTCTAGTCCAGCCCAGTCCTTCACAGCTGCAAATGGGCTTCTCTAACTCCATTCACAAGCTGAAGTGTCTAGACCCGGTGGTGGTGCGAATGCTCCCGAATTGTCTGTCTGGTCTTCTGCATGGCTTGGGCATCTCTGCCTCGAATCTGTCATTAGCCCATGCCAGCAGCTTTCTTGGCATGTTTATAGTCCCTCTCCCCTGTGTGCTCTCTGCACATTTTTACTTAAAGGTTCACTTTGGGAATAAATTTCAATTCAGATGTCCAAGTAGTTATAAGCCCAGAACACTCAGCCTTACCTGACTAGTGTGAACCAAATCACGTTATTTCTTCTTGAAAGAAAACGATACTGAAAATTATTCTGCCGTTAGGAGCTTGTAATGACTGATTGCTAATCTAATGCAACTTGATTTTAATCATGGTAGTAGATGGTAACATGATTTTTTTTATTTTTAAATTCAACTGAAAATTAAAAAAGAAAAAAAAAAGTGGTGCTTCATTAGAGAAGGTGCTTTGAACTTGAAGTTTCTTGCTTTTTCATTGTCTGACTTGCAGGTCTTCTCTTAGGCTGCTTGATGTCCTTACAGGTTGCCTGTCTGTATGTATCCCTGTAGCTGTTTCTGTTTTCTCCATTCTTTGCTTTTTCCAGAAGTATCACGTGCCTGGTCAAGCTGTGCACATTTGCCAAGTTCACAAGTCACATCACCATTTGGGGCAATATTACAGAAGACTGTGTGCTATCTCTCGAGGGCTTTTTGAAAATACAAGAAAATCCACTTTCATGCTGTTGAAGGCCTTTATTCATAATTCAATTGCTGTTATGCACTGTTTTGCCAATAAACTAAACTAGAAATAAGATTTTTTTTTTTTGGGCGGGTGGGTTATCCTGATTCTTATTGAAGGGGCACATACTTCTCACTTTTTCACATACGTTTAGCAAAAATATCTTTCTCTACTCCTTTCCTCCTTCTTCATCTCTCTTTCTGTTCTAATCATTCAAATCACGTTTTTCCAAAGGGAAAGAGCAGAGTGTTGCATTTAAGCTCAGTCAGTTCCCTTCCTCCCACTCCCATCTCAGTTTCAGCCTGTGTACATCACAAAGTGCATTAGCCCTGTTGCTTTTATTAACTCATGTTTCAGTAGCTCTTGAATCTCATTCTGTGTCAGCTCTGATCATATCTAAGGCTTGTGGTTTGTTTGTTGCCTTTTGGGTTTTTTATCCCTCCTCAGCTGTTTTTGCCTGGCTTCCTATTCATCAAAAATCTATTTGGGACTTTCAAGCTCGTGATGAAAAGTGAGCTGTGTAGGCAAACATCATTAATTTTGTGACCTGTAGGGCTTTATTCATTGCAGTTTGAAATTCTGGCAAATATTCTTCTGCACACAATAATAAATAATTATTAGTTATAGATCTTGAGATTCAGTGATGAAACAGCCTGATGATTTCAGAATGTGGATGGTTATGAACTTTTCTGGGTGCTGGTTAAGCCGTCTTTACATAAGGGAATGCTGGAGGGGAAAGACAGACTGACAGAGACATGCATGTACGCACACACATACAACCGCCCCCATACACCCCCCCTC
>JAVJGJ010000037.1:87185464-87202720 GCA_035590215.1 Microhierax caerulescens
TCCCCCCACCCCCCACCCGTGCCGGGGTTTGGGGTGGTTAAACCAAGCAGCTGCAGATGACTGCTGCCACTTCATCTGTGTGCTGGCCCCCTGGTTAAAAAGTTTGAGGACCCCTGGAATAGATGGACCCCTGCACTAGATGGTCCAAAAGTTCTTTACAAACTGTTGGAGACAGGAAAAGAAGAAGATGGGGGAAAACTTCTTCACATACGCTTCTGAGATGTGGCTGTTTCCCAGGTCACCTGCCAGCTTGTTTGGTCACTGTGTCCGAGTCTTTTCACCAAGATCTTTCCATGTGCTTCACTCTGGTTTCCAGGTTGTCTTCTACCACACTGCTACATGGTGCTGTACTGTACAGAACTAGAAGGCTACATCAAAACCATCTGTTTTGAACTCTTGTATTAAATAAACTCTTTCAGATACAGCAAAAACCATCTCTGCTCCAGAGAATTTTCTGTTGGTATGAAGAATGGTTTGGAACAAATTAGCTGTAATAGCCTAACAGCCAAAGGTGGGTCACTGAGTTGCTGTTTATTTCCTGTCACCCTCTGTCTTCCTCTTCACAAAGGAAACTGATGTTTGTTTTATTATGCCTATGTTCACCTTCCATTTGTATTTCTAATTTTTTTATCAGAGATGATACTGTCACTTTAATAGGGTAACAGTATTCCTGCCAAGGGGGTGGTGGGTTTTCTTGTTTGTTTGTTTTACAGGAAGTTTATCCATCAAAAATGAACTTCTTGTTTTTGACAGGTTTTTCCATTCATTTTTTTCTATCCAAAGTATTTCAGATAATCAAAATGGCATATTTCACAATACTCAGTTAACTTACTGGTTCAAAAGTACTTTTCATTAGAGAATTTTAGAAAGCTTTTAAGTAAAATGTTATATGTATTTAAAACATTAAACAAATCTGCATAGTGTTTAACTTCCAAAATAATAAGCTTCTATATTTTCAAAACATATATTTCTGAAAAGCTGACATGATTTTGAATTGTGCGTGTGATATTTCCAAAAGTTTCTCAGATTATGACTTCATGATCTCAAAAATTTCAGTGGATGGTGGGGAAGGATGATATGAAAGGAGCTTCCTGATTACTTTTAGCTCTGAACTTTGTGGTAAAAATAATTATGACCAAAAGAAAGTGATATGAATCATATTTCATACAACTTATCTGTTCAGATCTTTAACTAGAAGTGACTCAAATGCTTATTCCTATGATGAAGACAACAAAGCCAGACTGAAGACAACTATTTCACATTACTCTTACCTACGTTGCTATTTTTGTTGATTCATATGCATTCATAATTTGCCTGATGCAATGAAGTTGGGGATTATATTCTCTGTATTAACAAGTATGTATAATATGCACTGCAGTCTTCAGATTCTGCTCTAATAACTATGTTTTCCATGAAGAAATTTCCTTTTCCTTAAATAATTCCTAGTGGCTCACAGAAGTAGAACAATATATTTTACTTCTAGTTTACCTCCACCAGACTACTTGTCATGCTGATATGCCAGATCCATGTTGACTTAGAATTAGAAATTCTGATAATGGCTTTGACCATATAATATTTCAAAATAACAAATCCTGTTTATCCTGTTCATAGCTGAGTTTGTCTCCAGTATGTTTCATTCCTGATTAATAGTTTACAGCAGTGAAAAGAAAAGTTATTTCAAAAATATCAATGCACTTGATTGGATTCTGAAATAGTTTCAGATTTTTTTAATATGAATTTTTAGCTTATGTCTTTTTTTTTTTTTTTGTTATTCTCTTATCACTGTTACATCAGAAATTAAACAAACTTTATTTACCCACATTTAAACCCAATAAATTTAGCATTATCGCCTTGTTACTATCAGTGGCTTTGGCAGCAGACTGTCATTTTTCAGGTTGAAAGGTACCTTCCGATGTTTTAAATGCTCTTTGCTTTTGTGTCAAAAATTCAAGTTTTTTGATGGGATTGGACTAAATTTTACAAAAATCTTTCCCTGGAAAAAGGTAGCTGCCAATTAACAGTTTCATTTTGCTCTGTTTTCTAATTCTATAGCTTTTATGAAGGCAGTTCCACTGTGAAGTATTATTCTGTAACTTCATTTTTTCCTGTGTCCTCCTCCAATATCTTGTAACCATTATCATTAGGGGTTCTAGACTGAACAGAACCACGGCTGGTCTGTATGGCAATTCTAAAAAAAGTTGCATTACCAAGTTCTAATATAAAAATTAATTGTTTGACACAATTGTGATTACAGAAGTGAATGAGGCGAGGAAACGATCTTACTCCTCTTCTTCTTTAACAAAAAATTAATGAAGTAGGTAATAAGGTATGCTAATAATAGAAGCATGGGTGCAACCTGGAGTAATTCTCATCACATACAATTTTCTGTTCTTATGAATAAATTGGGATTTTATTTTTTTTTTTTTTTTTTTTTTTTTTGGGGTGTGTGTGTTTTGGTTTCTTTAATGACAGGGTCTCTGTTTCTAGGGAGAAAGTGATTCAGTTCAAGATGTTTAATCCTAAACTCCAACAACATTAAAAAGTTGTGTGTTTAGAGCAATGTTTCTATCCAGATTAAATCAACAAGAGTTTTACCTGAGTTGAAAAATGCCATTGTATGTTGCTTCCACAACAATTTAGAGATCTGTTTACTTAATGTACAATTAAACCAGCGCTTTAATACAGCAGAAACTTGCATGTGGAAGAGTTGTGGGGTTTGATTTTTCTTTTTTTTCTTTTTTCTTTTTTTTTTTTAAATTTTTTTTTAATATTAATGTTAGTATAGCTTTTTGGAAGAAAAAGAAAGATAGATAGCTTCTCTTGTGTGATCGCAGGATGCCTACAACTTTAGAGCAAAATTACTTTTAAACAGTTGGTTTGCTTCTTGTGTCAGGGGATTAAAAATGGGCGTTCTGGACATAGTCATGCCAAAGTGCTGCGCTATGGTGTGTTTCTTGACTGATGTTGTTTGTTTTGATTTTTCACAAACAGATTTCCACTTCAGTTGTCCTAATACTGCTTTAGATTCCCTGGGCCGGGGTGGGGTGGGTGGGGGGTAGAAAAAAAAAAATCCTCACCAGACATGACTAATTTGCCTGTGGAATTAAATTTGGAATCTACTGTTGACAATTTGTTTTCCCAAAATACTGGGTAAGAATGTAACCTTTGTTTTATTCTGTACCACAAGCTTTTCTTTTTTCTTTTTTTTCCCCCCTAAACATACAGCATTTTATTGATTTTATTTTTCACCCTGCTAGATGTGGCACAATCCTGTGAGAGACAGATATCAAAGGAAACCATACACTTAGATCTTTGTTTTGTGCTGTGACAAGAATATTGCCAAGACATTAAACCATAAGTTCCTTATTTTTATTTTTTATGTGAAAGCCTTAGAAAGAGGAGTACAAAAACGATCACTAACAGAGTTGTAATAGTAAAAGCACAAAAGAATGACTAGAAGATCATAACAGTAATTTTTTCTGACTTAATTTCCCAAATGTGGAAGATATCTTCTATATTCTATGTTGTTTTAATTGTATAATTTAAGTCAGAATCATTCTATTTTGTGCTGTAAACTGAGGTTTATCGTTCAAAGGAATGAATGTTTTTATTTCCCTTGAACAATCATGACAGACACAAGACTAAAGCAAAACTCTACAACCGGGAAAACCTCTACAACTTAGTGCTTGCAACTCCATAATTTACATATTATTAATATAATAACAATAACAATAATAATAGTGATTATAATATTTGTGATTAAATAATTGTTATTATTTAGTTCATTGACAGTAGCAGAGAATTTGACCACAGATTCTATGAAACTATATGGAGTCCTTAGGGAAATTAGATTCATTCTTACGTTAAAGAGTATGTATTTTGAAATAATACTTGTTATTCAGTGTATATATATTCTTAAAGAGAAAAATGGTATCTGAAGAAGATGTACTGTGTTTATTTCACTCAGCTTAGTCTTTAGTCTGCATTATCAAAAGGAATGTTCAATATTTTATTTGATGCCAGTAATGTGCTGCTCTTTTGGCAGGGGTTGTCAGTCTGGAAGTTGGTGGAGGGAGGAGGGGAACACAATAAAACAGGAAACATTTTTTTCTTTCCCAAAGCGTGTTTCTCCTTTAAGTAGCTACCTGTACATCCCTTTGTGCCAGCATTGTCAAGAGAGTATTTGCCTTAAAGGCAATGGCTTTCCCCTCTTGTCCAGAGGCTTTCCCCTCTGTAAAGGTCTCGCACAGAAAAATAGAGGAGGGAGTAATCACCTTTCTTTCGTAATTTCTTCCAGCATTTCACCTGGGACAAAATTCTTTCCTCATGTTCAAGTTAGTTGCTCTATATTTTTCTTTTCTTTTAATTTTACTGCAGACTTTTTCTTTACTATAAATTTGCATGTTCCTCACTTATGCAAAAGTGTGAGGTTTTGATAACAGCTCCTCCAAATATGTACTAGCAACTCACAGAAGTGGCTTTATGGCTTAACTTCAAGCTGGATATTAAAGTCACAACTCCGCAACAATGGCATTGCTCATGCTACCAAAACATAATGTCCATCTTTGCCTGTGGTGTGATGGCATCCCCACTGAATTTCCTTAGCCCTCTGGCACAGAGCCAAGACGACTGGGCAACTGCACTGCCCAGACTGGCAGAGTTCCCATTTGCCCATAGATTGGTGTGGGAAGGGCAAAGCTCCCTGGCTGCACTTGCCTGGGAGTGGAAACCCTTGGTCTGGAGGAAGAGCAGACCTCCTGTGGACCTTCAAGTCCAGTCATAAGAGGTTTTCTGGAACCTGCTCCAGACAATCCTCTTCAGCACTGGCATTCATAACAATCACATCCTCTGCTCAGCTACAGGGCAGGAAAAGTACACTAAACTTTTTGGTGCTGACAGCACACATCCTGTGACTCTCGCATGGCATATGTTCCTTTAGTTTCATTATCTTGCATTTTGGTAAGGAAGATGTCAGACATCTCCCGCAGTGATACCTCAATTACAGGTTGTGGCTGCCAGATCCCCCAGTTCTGTCACCTGCTCTGTTGGGTTGCCAGTCTTGAGATGTGAGCTCCTCTTGTTTTGCACTGTCTGTGAAAGGTTTTGCTTATCTATTCCACCTCTATATGTCCTTTGACAATTCTGCACATGACACGTACATGCCTTTATGAAAGCATTGAATGTCTGTTTGCTTTTTCATTCTAGCAAAGGTATTTGTAGTACGCAGCCTTTCCATAGATTTTGATTACAGATTTTTCAAGTATTACACAGTCTTCTTGTTTCAAAGAGAAAAAAAATAGGTATGTTTGAAAACAAACTTCCCCCCCACGCCGATCACCTCCAAACCTGTAAATCTGAAACTATGGGGCTGCAATCTACTTCCTTTGCTTTGGGTAACTGTTTACCCTGGACTTACTTAGTCCTGTCACTTTTTACAGAAACAGCCTTTTCCATCCTCCCACAACTGTAAACCTTGTCTCACTTTGTAACATGTTTCCCGAACAGGATAAAACCACCCCACAACATTTGTCATGGTTCTGACTTTCCCCGTGGCGCCCATAAACCATAGCTGCTCCCGGTGCCCCCACAGAGCTCCCTGTGGGCAAGGGAGCCGGGGTGCTGCCCAGCCACAAGCCTCACACTGACTTAAATAGTGGCTCCACACAATCTTATTTTAGGTATCCTCAGGCAGGTACTGCCTGTAATCTCTCTCTGAGGAAATGGGCATATGGAAACCACTGGGACGTGGGCCTGTTCACTCCAGAGACATGGGGTGAATGTGGGGCTTTCCCTGCTCTGCTCTTCTCAGTGCTCCCTCCCAGTCTAATCCCCTTCAGGTGGGGCTAGGATGGAGATGTAGGCACTGCACCCCAAAACATGGTGCTTAGAGGTTTCCTATTCAGAAAGCAGCAGATTATTTCTATGGAGAAAAAAAAAATCAAAAAAAAATCACTATGGGTATTTTTTTTTCCCCTTTCTTTTTCCAAAAGAGAGTGAAAGAAAAGAGGGTTGTAATTAGACTGGGAGACTAATATTTACACTAATTTGTCATTTGTGGTCAGAACAGATGAAGAAGGATTTACAAATGTTGTCTCCTATTTATACATTGTTACATGTCACTGAGTTCAGGTAACTTTTGTGCTATCTGAACACTAACTTCTGTGATTTAAAAAAAAAAATCAGTTCTCTGCAGAAGACTTTTTTGTGCTTTCCCTGTCAGTCTGTTTCTTCCCATGAGAGTTAAATGTTGTTTGAATTGAAAGTCTATGCAATTATCACCTGTATGTAGAAAAATGAAAACATCTATAAGAAAAAGGAATATGTGCAAGCTGAAAACTACTAAAACTGCTCAAGAAGTTAGAAACCTTTTATTTCCCCCAACTTTTTTTATTTTTTTAAAAAATGAAGGGTTCACCTTTGTCATCAAGTTGAGATGACAGTTTCCTTTTTCAGCAAATCAATTGGTATTAAAAAATCAGAATCAAAAGCAGAATAATTATAATGGCACTGGATGAATATCAGCTAAGAAAAAAAGATCACAGTAGAATTGCTGAGAAAAAATGCAGTGTAATAGATTTCTTTGGCAGTATATGGACTGCCATATATATACCAAGTTCAAATGAATACAAAACCCCTGAGTGTAATTCTAAACCTGAGAGAATATTCATGCTTAGTTTTTAAGATATAAACATTTTAAAAACAGGAATTAAATTATAATTGCTACAACAAAAGGGAATGCTGGAGAGTGTTTTGTTTTATTTAATAGCCATTTTTACAAATGCAGAATACTACTGCTTTGACAATGCATACTAAATAGTGTGGATTTCACTGTGACTAAATACTTCCAATGAAATGGCAAAATACTGTTTTCTTTACTCCCTTTCCTCTTCCAGTCCCTAATTCAACAATTAAGAGTTGCACCAAATAAGTCTGTGAAAGGAGAAATTCACACAGACGTGGGCACCACTAGGCTTGCTTCAACCACAGCTCAGAGCTGGGCCACTCGCTGAGGTGGTGGTTAAAGCAAGCCCAGTGGTACTCACATCTGAGTGGATTTTTCCTTTACCAGGTGGCAACCCAAATGGGACACTAGCCTGCAAGAAAGGGTCAGGAGTCTCTTCTGGACGTACACGTTACCAATGCTCTACTGCCGGCAACTAGGTGAGATCACTTGATGAGACTTGGACATGGGTAATTCCAGAGACAGACCTGAAAGTACTCTTGTGTTTAAGTTTGCATACTGGTGAGAAATTTAAGAAATTCGATAAGAATGGAAAATACACCCAGCATTGAAAGGGGGATGCCCCTTGCTGAGGTTTTAGAGGACTGGAAAAAGATATTCTGGCACAGGCTTTGCAGGATTATTTTGTGTCAGGAGGAATGGCCATTCCTGACTTGCTAGAGGAGGAGGACCAATGGATGTGTGGCCTCCTAGAGGAACTCTTAAGCTTCATAAAAATTTTTGAGAATGATTTCAGAAGAATCTGTCAGCCAGGATATTGATTGTTGGTATATATGGTATAATTGGGCACAGCAAAGATGTAGATCACCTAAACCAAGGGTAAACTCGCTTCCCTCTGCCCCAGAGGCAGAGGAGACTGACCTTCCCACTGCAGGAATGTGTCCTCTGAGGCTGGAATACATTCCCAACGCCAGAGCAGGAGCTGGAGCTCCTCCAGAGGTTCCAGCAGTCACTGCAGTAATGTGACATGGACTCTGGAAAGAGGGAGATTTGGTCACTTGGCAGAGTGAAATGCCAAGATTAAGAGATGGTGCTGAAAGATGTGCACAAATGTTATCTGGAATTGTTACAGATTATACTCCCAGCTGGAATGATACGAAAACTACTGAGAGAACTACTCCAAATGGAAGAGAGAGAAAGAATTTTTCAAAAAGACAGAAAAAATGCTCAAAGAAGACAAGGACTTAATCCTTGGCCTGAATAAGATCCTAATTGTCAGTCTCAATTAAATTCTAATACTTTAGAATATTTTGATTGTGGAGATTTAGGGCATACGCAATGGGAATTCCCACTTCACCTGACAGTCCTGGAACAAGGATCGACACCCCCAGATCATCCACAGCCTCATTCACAATAGATGAATAAGATTCTCGAGGAACTGCTGAGAGAGGCATCCAGAAAGAATAGAGGTAAATGAGTACCTCGACAAATTACTACAAAGGTAAATGGAATACTATTTGATTTTTTAGTAGATCTGGAGCAATATTATCATTGTTGAATTACGAGATACCTCAATCATTAGAAGGAAATGTTATTGTTTAAGGCCTAGTAGGCAAGGAGATGAAATATCTTTCTACACCCCTTCCAATTTGTTTTAGCTAGAAAAATTGCATGGGGAAGATTCATAAGTTTTTCTAATTCCCCTATATCATTATTAGGGAGAGACCTTTTGCAGGAATTTGGTACTCAGATATCTCAAGTGCCTGATGGATTTGGTTAATCCTTATGGGTTCTGAAATTGTGTGTATTTTAAAAAATTAAGAACCTCATTTTGAAATACTGTTGGGATTGGAAGTAGTTCCCCAAGAACAGTAGAGTACTTTGAGTGAGGATATAAGATTAATGCTATTGGCAGAGCCGGTGGTAATTAAAACAAAAGGAGGGACTCCCTCCTCTATTAAATAATATCCTATTGTTGCTGATGCAATCCCAAGCATTCAAAAACAAATTTGATTTTTTCCTGGGAGGGGAAAAGAAAAAATTCTCAGAGTATGCCAAAGCCCTTATAATACCTCAATTTTACTTGTAAGTAAACACAAAAAAAATAGAGTAGATAAAGATGGGGATCCAGAGCATAGATTTGTTCAGATCTCTGTGCAGTGAATGAGCATGTTATCTCACCTCACCTTATAGTTCCAGAGCGTAATTTAATATTTACTCAGATACCACCATGGGAACACTATTCTAATGATCTTAAAAATTTAAATTTTCCAGGGCATTCTACTTTGGTTCAGTACATGGGTGATGTTTTTAGCTAGTTAGTCATACAGAAGAATGTATGAGAGACACTGAATACCTGTTTATCCAACTTGCAAAAAAGGGATACCACGCCTCTCTAACCAAATTACAACTCTGTCTATGACAGCTTATTATTCTTGTACTCCAGATCTACTAATTAAAGGAACTTCTGTTTGTATACAGGCTATAACAACTGCTGCTGAGTTAGTGGAAAGAACTCAGACTGTTGTCCTGGGACACCCCCTGACAGTATGTGGAAATTCCCGTCAAGTGGAAATACTGTTGAAACAATATGCAGAAAAGGCACTTTCTCCACAAAGAGCACATCGATATGAAGTAGTGCTTTTACTTGCAGGCAATGTGAAACCTGAAAGATGTAGTAACCTTAATCCAGCTACCTTCATGCCACTGCCTACAGAGGCAGAAAAAGATGATCACAATTGTGAACAAATGGTAGCCACGATGAGTAAGCCATGAGACGATTTAACAGATCAACCTTTAGATAATCTAGAACTGAGTCTTTTTACAGATGAATCATCATATTATGAAGATGGCTGGCACTGTACTGGATATGCGGTTACCACAGAGACTCAAGTTTTATTGCCCGGACCTTTATCTCCCAATCTAGGTGCACAAGATGCAGAAATTGTTGCTCTCACTCAGGCTGCAAAATGTGCACTTGGACTGCGAGTTAACCTTTTCAGAGACTCTAAATATGCCTTTAGAGTTTGTCGCGCTACAGGTATGCTATGGAAGGAATGTGGGTTTCTTACCTCCTCAGGTAAGAGCACAGCACATGGAACTTTAATTAGAGGATTGTTAGAGGTAATGCAACTGCCCACACAATTGGCAGTGATTTATGTAAAGGCTCATACCAACCACTGAGACAGTATATCTCAAGGAAATGCCTTGGCTGATCAAGCAGCAAAAGCTATTGCACGACAAGTGATTTTAATAATGACTGTTATTCTGACTGAACAGGATAAGGCTGAACTCCCCGATGTAAATCGTCTCTATGAAGACCTACCTGAAGAAGAAAGAAAAACCTGGCAGAAATTGGGAGCACAACAATGTGATGGACAGTGACTGTTAGGAAGCAAACCACTACTTCCAAAGAAGTATTTATTACTATCACTCGCTGGAAACATGATAGATCTCACAGTGGACCATAAAGTATTGTTCTCAAAATCCAACGACTGGGGGCAACACCTGGAATTTATGCAGCAGCCAAAAGAATTTGTGAAAGCTATTGAATATGTAAAGAAGATGTCTCTTTCAGAAAGAAAACACTGCTGGGAAAGTGACCTCCAGCGATACATCCTTTTCAAAAGCTTCAGACTGATTATGCCAAAATGCCAAAAGTAATGGGGTTCACTTACCTCCTTCTTGTTATTGATCAATTATCAGGGTGGGCAGAAGCTTTCCCTACTCAGAGAAATGACTCAAAAGCAGTTGTTAAAGCTCTTTTAAAGGAAATTATTTGTAGATATGGAGTTCCGGAGGTAATGGGTTCTGACAGGGGAGCTAATTTTTCTTCAGCTATATTAATACAGATTTATCATTTATTAGGAATTCAATCACAATTACAAACTCCCTGTCATCACAAATCCTCAGGACAGGTAGAGAGAATGACTAAAACTCTCAAAGAGAAATTAGTTAAAGTTTGTAAACAGACTGGCTTAAAATGGCCTGAAGCTTTAAATTTAGTTTTATGGGATATAAGAAATACTCCCAGGTGGCCAATTGGAGTTTCTCCAGCAGAAGTTTTTTTTGGAAGGATTATAGTAGTAGTACCGGGAGCTTATGTCCCAGCAAAGATGAGTTTGTTGGATGGAGCTGTACTGGTAACCCAATATTTATTGTATTTGCAAAATTCTGTTTTGGATTTGAGAAACCATGCATATTGGTATCAAGGTATTAACATCTTTGTTCCCTAACCTATCAATGTGGTTAAAGAAACTGATTGTTATAATAACTGTTGTGATTTTTATAGTTGTGTCTGTGATTGTATTAATGTAATGTTGTGTAACTTGTGTGACTGATACAGTAGCAAAATTACAAGAAAGAACTTGGCAATATGTTAGCTATTAAACTATTGCAGATATGCAATGATAAAACAAAAGGAGTGAATTGTTAAAGAAAATGTATTTTGAATTAAGAAATTTTAAGTGCTGAAGCTGATAAATGGCAGAACTAGGCCTCGGCCCTTGGTATAGCCCTAACCCAAGGCTGGTTTAAGACTTAGTCAAGTCAATCAGTAGAATAGAAAAAGAATAGACGATCCATTTGTGTATACAGGTGCTCTCAGAAATGCAGGCGTTTTAAGAAAAAATATTATATGTGAATAAGAATTGCTTGTTAAAACACAAAGTGTGCTTGAAGGATTGTGTGAATTAAAGCAGGCAGAAAGATCATGACCTGAGGAGGACCTTGGAACCCAGGCAGAGACTGGAACCAAATAGATGAATCAACTGGGACAGAGTAAGGTGATGGATTTGCAGAGCTGACAAGACCAAAGGAAACTTCTAAAAACTTTGGACATTGACTAGTGATTTGATAAATGTATATAAGCTGTGCTGCATCCCTTTGTTCTCTGCCACTCACTCAGGTGGTGGCCCAGGTCTGAGTTGTGGTTGTAGAAAGCCTAGTGGTACCCACGTCTGTGTGAATTTCTCCTTTAACAGCTCAGATGATATGCTTAGTATTCTCACCCTGTTCCCTGCTTGAACACACAGCAAACCAAACATATGTCACCAAAGGGTGGCTGCCAGCCTTTGCTTTGTGTATTCCATGGATTTGGCAATCAGGTGCTTTGGAGATCAAGACCAAGAGAAGTTGGCACAGGCATGGAGTGAAATCTGCTCCAAGCCCCTCGCTGCCATTTGGTTGAAGCTGTCTTCACTCTTTTCCTCACTTACACAAGTTCAAGATGGACTCACTGTTTCAAAATATCAAGGAAGTTTTGCATATGGTTATTACTACTGTGCTTTGAAGGCATGGGGTTGAAGAGTGTGGAAAGATTTTCTCTGTATTAATTGGGATCTTTGATACTGCCAGTGGTAAAACCATCACAGATTCATTGATGCTGATAGCAGTAAATCTTTTCCCAAACCATTTGTCAGTATGTTTCTGCTCTAAATTTGGTCCTTAAGCAATGGGTGAATTATCTGGTTTAACTTAATTTAGTTGGTAGGTTTATGTTAAGAAAAATCATGAACTGATCAAAGTTAAGAATCTATGTGTTTCAGTACTTTTTAGAAAATCAAATCTTAAAAAAAGTACAAGCTCCTCTATTGCTTGGTGTTCCCACAATTTAAACTTAGGGTTTTTTTGATGTCGATTTCTCATGTAAATTTGTAATACTTTTTTTTCCTAACCAATTTAAATACTAACATTACCTTTTATCTACTAGTAGATCAAATTTATTTTTTTAAAAAAAGTTCTGCTTCTTATTATCATTTTGAAACCTTTTTCTGGTTGAATGTTACATACTATTCCATAGGTTATAATCCATGTATATAAAAGTTCTGTACTTTTTCTTTTCTGAATGAAACAGCTTCAGAGATTTATTTTCCATAAAAGATGTATGATGATTCTTAATAGACTCAGCATTACTGTGTGTTTTAGACTAATTTTTTTTAAATTCTGATCAGTGTTTTTTACCCTTTGCACCACTCTTATATTTATGTATAAAATTTATATATTGACAATGATTCTCAAGTAGGTAAATATCATTAAATTTTATTCTAATTTGCCTGTTTCCTCAAAGTTATTGGTTATAACATTTATAATAACATTCCATAGCACATAGAAAAAAAGTATGAATTATGATCATGTGTTACAATACAAAAGAGTTTAATATATGAAAACAAGGAATCTGAAATTGCATTTAATTCTCAAATTTTAGATCTTTGTTAGTTAATCTCTTTCTTATATGTTTTACTGAGTGGAGAATAGTCATGATTAACTCTTATGCTTATATAGCTAATTCATTATTCCTCTAAATACAACTCCAAGTTTATACTGGCCTAGCTTTTCAGCTGCAGTGAGATACAACTTGAGTGTTGGAAGCAGTAGTGACATCTTTGGGCAGGATAAAATTACAATGGTTATTTTATGGATATCCTTAATTTTATATTCTTACTGAGTACTTTTGGAATAAATAAGGTGCATAGCTTTAAATAGTATTATAAGAAAGGTTCTGTTGTTAAATCACTAAATGGGGCATTGAGACACTCTCCTTTTGTGAAAACCAAACCATGAGCTGGACATAGACAAAATTAAAAGGAGATAGTTAATCTCCAAACCTCAAATTGTCCCAGCTGTAAAATCAGGAGAACAGTATTTCCCTATCTTATTGACGTGATATGTAGGTAAGTGTGTGATGTGCAGTGTATAGGTGTTATAGTTCAGTATTAATCTTTTGTCTTTGTGTGTGAGTGTTGGTCTGGCTCTTTCATAATCTAAGTCAGGGGTCCTCAAACTTTTTAACCAGGGGGCCGGCGTGTGGATGAAGTGGCAGGCAGTCATCTGCGGCTGCTGGGTTTCCCCCCCAACCCCCAGTGGGGGAGGGCAGGGGGGGTCTGTAAATACGGGGGGGGCAGATTGAGGACCCTGGGGGGCCGTATCCAGCCTGCAGGCCATAGTTTGAGGACCGCTGATCTAAGTAATCCTCTGTTCTATCCTTTACCTTTTGATATTTGCTGTTAATTACTCATTCTTTATGGACTGGAGTGGGTTAACCCTCATGCTAAAAGTAGGGAGTTTTGTCTGAATATTCCTAGTTTTTCCAAGTCTTTTCCCCCAGAGAGTGCTTCACAAAAACTGTTTATGATGTGGTTACTGCAGAAATGGTCTCTCTCACTCAGTATGTCATCTTTTCCCATTTTATGTCAGCATGCATCCCAAAATAAAACATAACCCAATTTTGTGTATGCTTAAGTGCTTAAACAGTTTGTTAATAAAAAACGTCAGCAGTGTATTTTCCAGTCATTCTGAGCTGAAATCATGAATTCAGAATGAGTCCTATTCTTTGGTTCTAGTATCTGTCAGAGAAGGTTCCCTTGCCTTGGACTGAATTTTGTCTCTCACTGAGGGACCCTTGCTCCCATTTGCTTCTTCAACTTAATTTAGAGACATTGATGACTGCAGAAGTAGACAGTGTCTCTTTACAGCCACGTTCTTCCTGGCAAGAAGTCATCTTGCATTTTGGAGAGGCAGCCCTCTAACAAAATTTCACATTTTACACAAGGCCTCTTAGGGGAAAATCTCAAAGCTTTTGTGAAGATGGACAAATATTGCTAATCCAGAGACATAAATCAGTTGAAGGAGGTGCCTACAGTCACAGACTGACCAAGGCAATTGCTCTTCAAATACACACTAGCATTTGTTCCCACCTGTTTTCTTCTGTTGGTTCTATGTAGTAGTTAGTCACTTGGGCTGAGCTGTGAAGTCCGCACCAGAAGTATACATCAGCTAACCTGGTGTCTCTTTTGAAACATCTTTTTAGTTGAATTGATCAAATACTCATCAACAGCTCTTCTTGCCAGTAAACAACTCTGTTGTTTTTTGGTGTTATTTTTTTCACATTGATATCCCAGCAGAAATTTCTTTCAGATGCACAAAAATATGTAGTTAGTCATATCTTTAAAAGATTTAACTTTTCCATCCAGCTTCAGGTCTTTTTTCTTCTCCAGAGGAGTATGAGATTTCCATATTCTGTTAAGGCTAACACTTTGCCTTCCTCACAGATTCTTTTTAACAGAATAGCTAAAAGCCTTTTGTGTTTCAAACCAAAGAAAGCACAGTGTTCTGTGAGTTAGTACATTATACACAGATTTTTATTTTTTCAAAGTATCAACTGCTAGAAGGATTTTTGTTTTCTCCTCTAAACAGCTTGTAAGCTGCCCTAGCAGTTGATTTCCCCCTGCAAAGAGAGGGAGAGTATATTTTGATGAGGGATGTGCTCTTGCCAAATATTCCAAGCATAATTTTATTAACTAGGAAATTTCAAAACATCTTAAGATATCATAAAAAAATGAAAGGAGAGGAAGCTGTTTTGAGAGAGTCGTGATCCTATTTATTTTCCCAGCTGCAAGAGCATAAAAAATGGCATATCTTCTGGGAGACAAGCGCTCAAGCAGGATACAGGAAAACAAGGCAAAACAGTAGGAGTTCTGGAGACATACATCACCATTAAGTGGTATGATCAAACAAGTTGCAAGTGTCAGAATGTGGAAGGAATAAAGGATAAAAGTGTCCAGCCTTACAAACATAACCCTCTTTCCCTGCCACTTCCAAAGTACAATGTGGGTTTGCTCAGCTTTCCTTTATGTGAGGAGCTCTGTCATTTGTCATTACATCTGTGTGTTATATTCCAGCTCATTCCCAATTCCAAAGCCTGCCACCACCTAATTTCTTTCTTTAATGACACTTTCCCGAAGAATCAGAAAGAACAGGATTGTTTTCATGAAGTCAAGAAATCCATATGCTCGGTGAGAAGCAAAAAAGGATTGAATGCTAAAGACCAGGAAAGAGTCATAGCTGGAAGGAAGGGTGATCCTGGCTGCTGCCAGCCCTGAGCCCTGTGGTTTGAAAGACTGAAGCTAATCTTGACATGCCCTTCAGAGGCAACAAGAGTGGCACTGCAGGATGTTACTTTGTTTGGGTTTAGGAGACGGAAAGATCAACTCTTCTAAGGTACTGAAAAGGTGAATGTATGACTACTGTGCTCAGTTGGTAGAGATAAGTGATGAAGTAATTGGCTTGACTGGCTCTTACAATGCAATTGTACACAAAGTCACTGTCTTCTCATCATTGTTTCTCATTTCTAATCTCATTTTCCTGACAATAGGGACAGCTTTGTTGTCTTCTTTCCCTTCCCATGTGATTTTCTTCCACCACCTAGAAAAGAGAGACTCTACAGTGATCAACTTTTTTATTTGACTTAACACCTGGATTCAGATAGGACATATTGCTTTACATTTAACAGAAATTAATCTGGTAACCAAAAATATTAGCAACTGTAACAAGTCATCATGGTTGTGAGGATGAGAAGATATTTTCAAAACTTCTTAAACCCCATAATGAACAATTACACAATAAAAAGCACTAAAATGCAACTCTTTTTTACTGCTAATAATTAGCAATTGACTGTAACACCTAATTTACTGTGTCTATGTTGGATCTTTTTATCTACATGCTCATGCTTTTCTGAATTCTACTGAGTCTCAGAAATCTTTCTTTCATAGTGGCATTTGTAAAAAATTTCTTTCTTTTCAGTCTTTACTGAATTTGGATTTCTGAATGAAGACGGCCGAGTTAGTTTGGCTCTGTTTTCTTTGAACACTCATTAAATTGTTTTAATCTTTTCAAAGGAATGTGCACAGAGTCAGGATATAATGCCCCTCCTAATTTGTTTGATTTCTACATTATTCTTTACCTACTTCTGGAGGTATTTCCAAATCCATCTGTAGCACTCCAAATGTCTGCGGTATTTCACTTGGAGTTGGAGTACGTGGAATGGAACATATTAATACTGGAGAATATAGTTAATATTTCCCCAGCAAAATATTTTCCATTATTTTCCATCTGTCTCTTCACCTGTCTTACAGTTTTGATGATATTTCTATTACAGCTATTTCAGCACTATTAATGTTTTTAGTGTGCTCACTTTGCAGTGACATGTCAAGACTTTTGCCTGAGTAGACACAGTTAATTTAAAACTCAACAATGTATATGACTCATGCACATTTTCACAGTGTGACTCGTACAATTTTAATCTGCCATTGTGATTACAAATTGCATAATATTGTTTGGTTGCTCTGGACTTTGCTAATTTAAAAGACTGGTGTTCTTATCAAATTTTGCAACATTGCTGTATATTCTACTGTCCAGAGTGTAAACAATTCCACTGAGGGTTAAAAAACATGAGAATTTTCTATGATGACAATTGACAGCTTATTCCATATATTTCCATTTATATTAGAATATTTTAATACATAGATAGTGTTTCAGGAATGTTAACTAACTGCCTATCTATCACCGGATCATGCACCTGGGGAGGCTAGCATTATCTCTGTTTTGCATGTAAGGAAACTAAGACAGACAAGCCAGAATAAATGAGACATCTCACAGTGGGATTTTGCATGAAAAGAGAGTAGCAATTCTTTACCTTTAATTTATGGAAGCTCTCCTTACCACTTTTGAACTAACTTTTTTTGGGAAAGCAGGGATCTTGTAATCTGCAGGACATTGCTTGACAGAGTACATAATGA
>JAVJGJ010000037.1:87202820-87271056 GCA_035590215.1 Microhierax caerulescens
ATTATAGCCCCCAACATAACTTGGAGTTCTGTTGGAGTTGTACATCTCATATTTTTTATAAAAACCAGTCCTGAAATATCTACAAATAAGCCCATGGAGCTTCCTGTCCTCTGTAGCTTTTAAAGTGAAAACATATATAAGCACACAAAATCACTGCACCATTCACAGCTCTTGATGTCATTTTTGTATTTGCACTTTTGCTCATATAGAAACTGTGTGCATTGAAAATGGAGATTTTTCTCTCTATAGGTTTAGTTCTAAGAAGTTGGCGCAGAAGATCTAGTGCTCCCAAGTATCAGGTTCTACTGTAGTTTAATGTATTTATATTCTGGACAGGAGGATTTACAGTGAAGTGGCAAAATTTGCAAACGATGCAGTCCTGACAACTTATATATGCTGGAAAGGCACAGGTAAGCTGCCTCTGAATTGTTTTTTGCCTTCTACTCCAAAATATTTTTATTCTGAGGAAACAGAAAGTCTTTTGTTAAATACTTGACAACTAGGAACTTTTCTTCACTCATGGTTTACTTGAATAATCCAAAACTATCTGGTTTTCAGATGTAATGCTTCTCTGGCACAGCCTGTAGGATCCACTTCTCCTTCCTCACAGCCTTGAGTTTGGTGAACTACTTCTGTTCAAACTGTCCCTTCACCCCTTTCAGGTTAAATAAAGCAACAAAGAATGTGTTCTGTGGTTATTTTATTCTTATTTTATCTAGAATAGAATAGACCACATAATATGGTTATTTTTGACTGCATCATACCTGCAGAAATAAATTAGTAAGAGAATGATAATCTTGAATTATTACATTTCATCACCTTATGGATGTCAACAATGACTAAATAAAGAGAAACAGAGCTTTGGGTTTGGATTAATATTAAAACTTTGGATATTTTTAGCCAGTGATTGCTGTGATTTTTTTGAATGCATCTGTCTCCTAAATGCAATGATATTTTATAGTGAGAGAATATAGTAAGAAGAGTGTTTTCCTCCACTGGTGATAATTTCGTGAATCCTTTCAGTTTCATTCAGCACCCCATTCTTTTGGTACTATAATGCTGCCTGGACTGAAGTACCTTATTGATATTCACCACACTTCTTATGACAATAGTAAATTGGGGGAAATTCTATGAAAGATGATGGGATTATACTGCTATGAAATTAATTTGAATGGGAAGAGAAACTCGTTTGATATTTATTGTGTTTCCTTCATTAATTCTCTCATACAAACGTTTTGAAACATATATTTCCATTTGAATTACAATAGATTCTTTTCTTTGGAAAAAATTCCCTTCTGAAGGAAAATATTAAATATTTTAGACTCCCCTCCTCCATAGTCTATAAAGTTGTATAGACTGAGAGAAATTTTTAATGTAAAGAGTAACAAAAGGTTGATCTGAAATACAACATCTGTGTCTTCTGTGTTACAGGGTTTGTAGAGGTAAAATTAATAATCTCCTGGTTTACAGCTTTTTATTTTATTAACACCCCCCCCCCAAGAATGATAATAACAGTACTTCCATAGCAATTATTTCATCAGTGGGTGGTTGAAGAGAGATTTTGTGTTCCACCTATGTCCTACTTTTTATATTGACTGTACTTTTGCCACCAGTTTCCCAAATAAAATATGCACATTTCTCCTTTTCACAGTTGTGGAACTCTATTAACTGAAGGTAGAAAGAGAAATAGGTAGGTCTGCTTTAGTGTTAGGGTAAATTTTTCCAAAAAATCTACAGCTAGGTGGTGAAAAATAATGTATTTATAGTGTCATAAGCCTGCTTTGCTAATAAACTGTGTCTGAAATTATATATAAAGAGATGGTTAGAACCCTATTTTGCTGCTAATTTATTATCTGAAATTCGTACCTCATCCAGTAAGAGTTCTGTTTAAAAGCTATGACATAGCATGCACTATTCTGTGAACCAAAAATCTCAAAAGATCAGAAACTTTGTAAAATACTTTTGCTTTTAATCTGGATGTAACTGAAGTGTGCCATGGAATAAAATAGCAGTGCTGTAGACAAGCATTGTGTGTACTTTTTGAACAGTTTTCTAAAAATTGTTGTGCATATTTATTTTCTATGAGCAATGTAAAATTAACTTTATCTTAAGAACTTGTACAAAAAGTGTTTATTGCCCTGTGGTAAGTTCTATTTTTGAATTGAAAACACAAATATGAAATATTTCCACTTTACAGCCCTGTAAGAACTTTGAAATGAAATGCAGGAAGTTACCTACCTGAAGGGGATGCTGGTCCTGCAAATACTGATATCTTTTTGTGGGGATATAAGTGGTCAGATTTCAACTTCAAATGATTCATCTTAAATGTCAAAACATTATTTAGAATTTAATTAAATAAAAGGTCTCAACTTCATTGCAATTGAAAAAAAGCTACTTTAAGGCTCTGTTACACTCTTTTTTTTTTTTTTTTTTTTTTTTTTTTTAATTAGAGTAGTGCTACTGAAGCTACTAAATTTGCACTGAGCTAACCAGGATCAGACTCCAGTCTAGGATTTTTTCAAACACTGGGATCAAAAAAGTCTTAAAGGACACTCAAATAAGATTTCCTCCTGAAATGATTCTTTATAGGATCAAATACATGAATATTTGAAGGTTTATATGACACAAAACCCCAACATTTCTTACTTTAATCATACCAAGGCATGTGCTTTGAGTAGTTATAAAAGGGGTGATGTGGTACAGTGACCAAATAGTTGTCATTATATCATCTGAAGATTTTAAATTGCCATTTTGATTGCCTTGTGTCTAGTGCATTGCCACCTTCTATAAATGTTTTAATAAAATTTGGAATGCTCCTCATTTTCAGCAGAATTCTGCATGACAAATTGCTTCTTTCCAACTTCAGCCTTGCAGCCTATAAAATGGCAAAAATAGGATTAAAAAAAAGGGAGTGAGGGGACGACGTAATATTCTGTTTTAATTATATGTATGTATTTCAAACTTCTTTTTTTTTTTTTCTGGGTGGTGGGCATCGATTATTATAGGACTACAAGGCCATGAAGGTTTTCAGTTTTTCTACTGTGTAATCAATCAGTTATTCAGCAGATCGGTGTGTCTGGATGAACCTCTTTATCTGTGATGGCCAAAGGCACCCTTTCTGTAATGAAGGCTTAACTATGTAAAGTGACCCAGAGTTTAAGGAAGTGGATTTTTTCCATGTTAAATTGCTACTACACCTTTAAATTACTTTTATTCCCAGTGTGAAGTGTTATAAATTGTGTTTGAAGGAGGAAAAAAATGAGTATAAAATGCCATGTTACTAAGATTAAGTGAGCATTCAGTGGCATTTCAGACTAGTGCTAAGAATATATATTATGTTTTGTTTTAGTAATTCCCTCAGATAACTACAAGATTCCTTTGTTTTCTCATATTAGAAGGAGCATACAGCTCAACATGGCACCTTCTTACATCTAGGAATTAAGTGGACTTCTGAGGATTCCTACCACCTTAGTTTATTTTTACACTTTATCAAAAAAAGTATTTTCTACTTCCATTTAGCAACCTGAAAAATATGTCATATGTAGGCAGACAGGATATAGGCAATGAGCTGGCTTCTGTCTCTGGAATTATTGTTTTGTTTGACACGGGGATCAAAAATTCCTATTAGACAAAACGCAGGGTCCCAAACCAAACCAGCTGTGATTACAGTACCAGAAAGAGGTGTCTAGCACAAATGCATTCTGTAATAGACCTGTCTTTTGAAATGTAATGTGTTTGCTCTAAAACTGAATACTGAGAGAAGTGTCTTCTTATTTTATTGAGAAATGGTATTTACATGAACTCAGTTTAGCAAAGCAAACCTTGCTTATTATTAGAGATTTGGAAAGGTCTTTACCTATGAAAATGTTAGTATAAAATAGAATTTTAAATGAAATCTAAGAACTACTCTTGCAGCTAGAATGGGTGAGGGTGGTGTACATGAAAAAATTAAAAAGCTTTAAAAGTCAAAAGTAGTCTTTTATGATTTTTTTTCAATGACAGTTTAACAATTGAAATATATGTTCTGTATTCCAACAGAGAGAATGAGAAAGACCGAATACATATAGATATCACTGTGTGTGGTACAAATTCCCCAAGTAGCATACTTGGAGTAGTTTTTTAATTACTATTAAATTTATTAAAGTAACTTTACTTGGAGTAAGAAGGTACAGTTACTTTATCCACATTTTATGAAGAGCATGAGTAGGTTAGGAGATAAGCTCACATCCTTTGGGCTGTCACTCACCGCGTGTGTTGTACTTGAATGGTGCTCGGCCTTGGGCTGCACTGCAGCGTTCGAGAGCAAGGCAAGGCTATGCCATGCGCCACTTCTCCAGCGGTTATCGCAGACAGTTCCTTCTGCTCTGAAGGATATGTGTTCCTCAAGTTTGGTTCAATGTCTTCTTCAGGCAGCCATTGCATCAGTGGGAAAGCTTGTGGACTTCAGCCCACCTGGCACAGCTTGTCACTGCTTTGCTGCCAAAATGTAGAGCTCTCTAATCCCATTTAGTCAAAATCAACTGGACTAGCAAAGACTGTGGAACCTATTTTCTTGCCTCATTTTGTTAAAAACAAGCTAAAGAATGTTTAGACAAATAGTTTGGAAGGTAGATCTGAGGAAGTGAAGATAATAAGGATAAATTAAGTGACATGTAGCTGCGAAGAGTGGACTGAGAGGAGAAATACTGTGTCAGAACTTTAGCCAAAAAAAGATACATGAACAAGTCTTTCTTAGTTCAATACCCAGTTCTCACCACAAATCTGTAATCCAGAGCTCATTCTCTTGTTCCATCATTTTAGACCTCATATTCTACCTGTCCAGTTTTTTCTCTTATGATAAAAATTGTCAGCATTTCAAACAAGCAGGCTGGATTGTAGCAAACATGGTGCATGCCCATGTATTTGTATATTAGGCAATACTTGCACAGAAAATCCCAAATAAATCTGTAAAGGCTAGGACCATGTAAGACTAGGAGACATAGACATTCCTGATGCAATCACACAGCTTTGGATGTTTTGCAATCTGTATTTTTCATGAGAACGATACCAACCTGAATGTAATGATTTACAAAATGAATTATTTGAGATGTACATTAGTATCTTTGGCAATATTTTATAACTCAGTAGCAATATTGGAATTTATTTTTCTTCTCAAAAAAACCCTGCATATTTTAGTCAAATTATAACACCAGTTTTTCTTAATTAATTTGTCTTCAAATAATATGCTGGAAGAGCTACTGATGCAATGTGGAAGTTGCAAATATGAATCCAAATTTGTTTAACCTGTAGAGAATTAATGATGTGATGACAATAAAATGGAGTAATTGGTTTAGGTTGGTAATTTACATAGTTTAAACAAGGCAGCCTTTAGACTTTAAATCAGTGGAATTAACATATCATCTGCTTTTAAAAGTGGAAGGATCTATAATCTCACAAAGCCTGTTAATTGTGCCAGGATAGCATAAATTACATTATTTTTGGCAGCTTTTCAAAAATTACCCTCCATAAAAACTATGTGTTTAATTATGTTAAGTCTGCATTAGTATGGCTTTTATATAGATCTTTTTCCATTTTCTCTCAGAAAAGAAGGAAATAAAGATAGATATCATTATTGCATTTAAAAAAAAAAAAAAGAGCTAATGTGATTTTACAACATTGATATTTTTGAAAATGTTGTCCAACATGTGATGAACTGAACTATCTGGGTTACTACTTGCATAACTAATGTAATTCCATAATATTGTCTCCCCACCTGACCTACAAGGCTAAATGTAAGCTCCAAGACTAGTTTTAAGACCTTCTATCAAAGTTGGACTTTCTAAAGTGCAACTTTTCTTGCATTTCTTGCCTCTTGAAGGATTTATGAAATAAAACAACTGAACTTAATAGTTTGACAAGTTTTATGAGATATCTAATACATGCACTTTTCAGGGCAAAACCTTTGTTTTGGAGAAAACTTATCTATAAGAGCTGGATTAATTTTTCTGAGGCTATTGTGTGATATGGAATTGTGAATTAGCACTTCTGAAAATAATTCTGCAAAGTTTTATTACTGTTACTGCATTCTCCACCACTGGAGGTGGGGGTGTAGGGGAGTGTGGTATGTGTTTTTGTTTTGTTTTGTTGCTTGTTTGTTTGGGGGTTTTGGTTTTTTGTTTTTTGGAAATGTTTTTGGTTGGTTGGTTTTTTAAAAAACATTTTTCCTTTTTCTTTTCATACCAGTAAAGCGTGAAAATTGCTTTAATCAGAGTATGTTGTTATTGAAATACCTGCAGCTCCAGAGCTGGCTGGCTAGTCATTATAAAAGTGATCAACTAAAAGAGGACAAATAACCAGGTGCAGAGTAGTTAAATAATATTATTCTGGCAATTTGCCATAAAATCATTATGTTGATTTCTTCTTTGATACTTCACTGAGATTGAATAACTTTTGTAGCAAATGAGGCATGAAATATTTTGAAAATCTAATAGCCCCAAATATAGTGAAATTCAATTTTTATTTTATTTCAAAGGTTAAGTACTGCCATGTGTTTCCAAAGTTCTGAATTATCTCTTTACTGTCTGGTACTTGTTCAAGGGACCTTGCTTTAATGCTTTTTCCAAAGAGACCTTTCCTCCCATCCACCTTTTTAACAGTATTATGGCTTGTTGAAGAACAACTTGAAAAGAGGTAAAGAGAGCTGGTAAAATAGAAATGGCCGGACTTTGTCAAATGCAAAGGAGATATTTTCTTAAACCTTTTATGTACGTTTGCGTATGCATGAGTGTATATTATATATGTGTGCTAGGTATATGTAACAATTTTATGATGAAGTATTGACTACAGAACTAATGGTTGGTTGTCTCAGGCTTGTTCACAGTTGTTGTATTACAGAATTATCACTGTGGAAATGAAGGGGCCACTAATGATAATTTTGAAGACCATTAGTCCAGGAGATGTCGATTGATCGGAAGTCTGTTATTGTATGTTTTCTCTTGCTACACTAACTTGCACATAGAAAACAGGAGAAAGCCTATTGAAAGACATACAAAGGTTTTAGTAGGAAATCTATTTGAAAAGTTCCAGCTGTTTCCTTTGTGGTTCGTGGTAATAACTGCTTATCTGTTTGAAAGTTTCCAGTAAATACTTGGGTCCTGCTCAGTTCAACTTTATATGAAATACTTAAAATTCCTGCTGGCTTTCATTGTTTAAAAGTGACAGTGTAACCAGGGATCAAATTAAGCTGCTTGTGTCTGATGGACATTGTGAGTACTGATGGATTTTTCCTGTGTGTTATATGGGATACAAAGGCTCTGCCCTGGGATTGGATCCATGCGACATCAGGGCTTTAAAAAGAGTTCTAGACAGGTAGCATATTTATCTCATCCACCCATTCACCTGCGTATATGATATGCATGAATGATGTATTTAATTTTTAAAAGTGGTAATTTAGACTTAGATTACTGGGCTTTTTGATGTAGATGTACCTAAACAAGGCAGGTAAATTTCTAATGAAAGTTTCTAAGTTTTTACTTCAAGGGCAGTTATTTCCCTCAGGAAAGGGAAAAAGGTCATTATAAGAAATTTAGCTGTCACAAGACATTTTACAGCTTGTTTTACTGTTACTGGCTTCTCTTACTTGCTTAGTCTTCTTAACAGCAGAAGGTGATTCAGGCAGCATGTTTATTATTAGTATTAGAATTATTTCTTTATCTTGAAAACAGTGCTTTAGGTATAAGCATTTGCATTTTTTTTAGCTTTTCCTTTAAAGACAGTCTTCAAGAAATGAACATGTGCTGTGTACTACGTCCATCTATTTACGTTTTGTGCATTTGAGTTGCTATGTTGCATAATAGCCAGTGATTTAATTACACAGCCAAAAAAAGTAGTAGGTACAACAGGCATGACTGCCTGGTTGCTATGGAAAGATGAAATCATCTCAACTTTAAGCTGCTCTTATGAATGGGAAAGGAAGTGGATTAAGGTCATCATGTAATTACAGTTCTTAGCCCAGGCACTACAGAACGGAAAACAAAAATGCCCAATCTGCTTTGCCAAAGACATTCTCTAGATCCATTAATTTCTATACAGAAAGAGTAATTTGAAAAATTTGTTATTTGGATAATTATTCTAGATATTAGATACTGGGGGGGGGAAAAGCTTGTATAGTTGTTAAATGAGTGCTAATTCATTAAAAGGATCGGACAATTGTGTCTGCAAACATGCAACATAGCGACATCCAAATGAGTCTGCAAAGTCAATGGGTTAAGTTCTTTCAGGAGCAGAGCTGTTACTGCACAGGGTACTATTAACCACCTTAAAGAAAGCTGTAATGTAAAGGGGTCTGTGATGTTCTCAATAGAGCACAGAGTAATTAGCTCTGTGCAGGATGCTTTTTAATATACCTGTTCCATATTTTCTGAATCATCACAACACTTTTAGTGCAACATTTAATAGCCCCATCCCCAATTAGTGAAGATTTCTGGTTTACTGCATTTTGGATGCAATGGAAACAAAACAACTTGTTATTATCCTTGTTTATTATGATGTTTCTACAATAGTGTTTGGGGTTCTGACAGATGCAAGTTTAGAGAACTAAATTCAAAACTGTTACATTAGAAAGTATTCTGATCAGTATTTCACAGATCAGAAACTTAAATGCAAAAGCACTAAAGCCAAATGTTTCAGTGTTGAGGCAGGGCAGCAAGTGGTTCCCAGAGTCACTGGTGAACAGAAAATTAGCGATTTTTAGATAAAAAAGCTAAGTATCCCCCAAAAGATATCCTGAGGAGAACATTATATTCCACTCCTATTTTCTGCATTTCAAGCCTGGATTCCTTTAGGTGACTAAACTGACTTACCTCTGTTTTGCTTTTGTTGTTGCTATTGTTTTGTGGGTTTGGGGTGGGTTTTTTTGTTTGTTTGATTTTTAAAGAGGGAATTTAAGTTTTGAATTGTCTCCGAGAGCAACCCCCGGGGAGATTAGCTAAAAGGAGGCAGCAGGGTAGACTATAACCACAAATTGCTTGTAGCCAGGTGGTTGCTACTTGCCTGAGATACGGAATGCACCTGTCACATTTTGAAAAGGTGTTGAAGCCTTACACCAGGTGAGGACCTGGTTTCTTAACCGATGCGGGTACAGGGCTAAGCTTTATCATTGGAATTGCTTGACTGAATATAAATTATTTACTGAGTTGGAGAAAGTAAGAGAAACAGTATCTGTAGCTCACTGAGTAATTGTATCCCCGTTTAAGGTAAAACACGAACCCACATTTTCTATCAGCAGTAGGTGCTTGAGGCTTTTTTTGGTTTTGAGCAACATGAGAGTTCCCGAAAAAGAACGTGAGTGGTTCAGATATTGCCATGGAGCAAGGCCTTAAATTCACTGTAAGGAACCTTAGTGAACCCTGACATAAATGGTTTTCATATCAGGTGACGTATATGTAAGTCATTTGATACAACAAAGGGTCTTAGTCACTAGGACGCTTTGGTATTAATGTGTAGGTTACGCAGGTGAACACATGGCAGTGACAATGGCATGTGATACTGGAAGTGACATGTGGAGAGTGGATTGAACAATTTATTGTCTTTCCAGGCTCAATCGAACTACCAAACAGAAATGAGAGATATATTATCTTTCTGTTGTCATGACAGGCACCCATTGAATTGTGTAACAGAAGGGAGAGTGTCCCACAGACAAATTTACTGTAAGAACCTCTTGGTCATGCACTTAGTGACTACCTGAATGTTCACCAGCAGCAGCACAAATCCCACAAACTGGGACTTTGTTTGTGTGTGTGTGTGTCTGTCTGTCTCTCTGTTCGGTGAGGGATTTTTCGGGTGTCACAAAATTAGGTAGAGCTCAGGAGATAAATGAGTCTTTACTAAAGTAATAATTTCTCTTTTGGGACAGAGACATTTTCTGTCCCCTTCCTTTAAGGACATTAAATGCATGATGGCTCTTTAGACCCTAGGTTTCCCTGCATCACTTGAAATTGGGAAGTCATTACCTTTGAATATTTTTGTCTTCAATACAACACATTTGGGCATGTTACTATTTTAAAACCTCCAACAGATACAGTCTTTTGCTGTAGTTAGACCAGTTCTCATCATGTTTGGTCCTGGGATTCATAGAAACTGTAAGTAGTCTATTTGTTTTCTCTTTCAAATCTCCCATCTTTCCTAATTATGGGCTGAGACTGGATTTTCTGTGACATCTAACTCAACAGCTTAAGTTTTTCTGAACTGCCCCAGGATTTGCTCCCCTAAATTCATTAGATATATTTGGAATAGCATCTCATGTACTGAGAAGGGGGTTTGGATTATTGCTTTATTCCTTGGGAACAGCATAAAGCAAAATAGAAAGGTTTTCTCATTTTTGTAAAAAGAAAAGAATATATGACACTGCTTTAGCTTATAGAAACAATTCTTTCTATCACTGCTCTTGGAAAGAGGAACCTGTTGAAGTACACATTGCAAAGACAGACTTGGTACCCATTCATAAACCCATGTTTTTAAAATTGTGCCTTGCTGTCTCTAGAACCTTGTTAATTTGGGGAAAAAGATTTAATAATATATAATAATTTTAACAATAATCATAATAATTAAAATAATCTTTATAATAATTTAATAATAATAAAACCATCAATAACAACAATAATAATAATAATAATAATAATATAAAGCTGATATATGAGTGGCTGACTCTGCAGTAGATGAGTCACCTGACCCCAAGACCCTTTCTCTCCCCTCCCCGTTATTCAGTCTCCCTCGCATGTTTAAAGGTCCAAGTTACCTTCTGGGCGAAGTTATCAGGTGTGCTCTTCATCAGCAGTTTATAAGTCACAGAAAACTCAAACCTATTTATTGCAAGCATTTGAAACCTGAGAATAATGGGCAGCAGCTTTATAATCGATTAATTTTAATAATTTATGCTGCATAATAAGGTAAATCTGTGCACCTCAGCACGGTGCATTTGGAACAGATTCCCTATTCAGTGTACTTCTTTAAGGGTGCAGTTTATAGTCAAAAGTGTAATCTTCTGAAGGTGCACAGTAAAAGCAGATGGCATTCTCAACAGTGAAACTAGGAGCATGTAGTTCAAGGAATGTGTTTGAATGTTTTATATCAACCCATAGCATAAAGAGAAGTGAAAACAAGCCAAATAGTACTAGATTTCTGTTCAAATCCATTACAGATGCATGTGTATATATGTGACATTGTGAACTATTACCTACTACTTAATTAGATACTTGGTGACAAAGAAAAAATTCTTCTCAATACAAGACTGAAAACTAAATTGAGCATTTTGCTTTAGTATGTTAAAGGCAAAGATGGTACCAAATTTTCTGGACTGTAATACTGGTTTCTGCTTTCTCACAGGGTGTTCTGTAACAGACTAATCCTTCCTTAGGCTGCTCAGTGACTCTTACCTCTCATTGGGGCAGAAACCACAGGTTAGTTACAGCCCATTCAAGAAAACAGAGGCTTGAACAGTGGACAATGAAACCTCCTTGAGGGAGATGTCAAACAGGAAAGACCAATGGGGGGGGCATAAGATGGGTCTTTGTTCCTCCAGAATCCTCCTAGTCTTTGTTCTTCCAGAATCCAATGTGACTCTATGACTGTGAATAGGTAATGATTTATAGGTAAAAATTCTATTAACTCCAATACATGAACTTTATAGAGATCGTTAATCCAAATGAATCTTCATTACACATTATAGCAAGATGCATTGGTCAGTAATATCAGCAGCTAATAATTCCTTGATTTTGCATTAATTAATGATTTTGTATACTGCAAAGAAATGAAGAAACCAGGCTTGGCTTGCTTCTATCCACAACATTTTGCTTTAAACATGAAGCTTGATTTTGAGTTCTGCTTTTTCACAACAATTCAGGTGTCTCTTCAGACTCTTCCTGAAAATTCCACTTCAGATATTGTCCTCTTTTGGGGTGTGTTTGTATTAAATTCCACTAACTACAGGTCAGTTTGAAAATGCAATCATAGAAAGCATTTCAATATTTTGAAAATTCATAGCTAAGACTCTTTCCACAAGGAATATGGTACGCAAGTGATAAACACTAAGAAATACATCTTAAGAAAAGCAAATTACTAAATTGAACTGATGCAATGAAATTCTGCCCCAATAGTTACCATAAAAGCTCAACTTTTCTCTCAATTAGGTCATTATTTTATTTTAAAATTTGTTTTTTTCTGAACCCTTCCTCCACTAGTAAGAATAATGACCATATCTACAGCCTAGTTTGTAGCATCAATTTCTACTTTCCAGTGAATAACTCTTTTTTTCAGAGTTTAAATGCTGCAAACACATAAAAAGCCTGCAAAAAACCTTATATTTTCCATGTAACAAAGAAAAAAATGTCAGTAGAGATCGGTGTAGTAATATAAAAAGACAACAGAGTTAGTTACTGAACTCTGGTACACTTTATTGATAATTACTATGGAATTTACAATCGCTTCTTGAGGGATGTATCCCATAGACATGTGCAAAGAGTTTGCTTCCTGTTCACGTGCTGCTTCACGTTAGGAGTGTCAGAGAACCTGTCAATGGCAGTAATTCTCTGAAACAACACTAGTCTTTCCAGTTCTGTGTTGGTTTCTTGACTACATTCCCATTTCTTTCTAAATCATTCTGAATGTGCAGGACTTGCCATGTTTAACACCTGTCAGCATCATCAGTTTTATAACTGTCACCATATTATAAACATTTTTGCTTCTGATATACATGTCCATAAAATCAAAGGGTAACCCAAGCATTTCATTAGCAGTCTAATGGACAAGCACTGTAATATATTTTCTAATAATTAAAAATAAATAAAATGTAGTAGATCTTCTTATAATGAGTGCTAATATCTTTATTTTGAAACTTTTTATCTGTTCCAATCATAATTAATATACTGACTTGTAATATTGAGATTCCTTTTTAAAAATGCATTGGAAGGGTTATTTGATTATATTAATGAAATTTAATATAATCTTTATGAAAATAATTATCCAAGATTTAATTTAAAAAGCTAGATTTAGTTGCATTTAATGCAATTCATTGTTTTTTTAATTAAAAAAAATCTTTTTTGTTTTCTTTGCCTTTCTGTGTTCTATATTTGCTTTATGTTAAAACACTTCCTGATAACTGCTAGCACTTTTTGCTCTTCTGAAAACATGTACGGCATCACAAATAGACATTTTTTTTGATCACCACCCTCTTTCAAGTCTAATATTTGACGAAAATTATAATTCCTAACTTTGTGGTTTTCCAAGTTTTTGGTTGTCTTGGACTTTAAGATGTGAGAGCGGTATCATTTCTTACCAGGTTCATTTAGAAGAATAAAGAATAAAAATCAAGTTACAATTATTTTTTTGAAATTCTTTGCTGAAATGACTCTACCTATGATAAATAATACCCCTCTCAGATGTAACATTGCAATTTGCATGTTGAAAGATTTCTTTATGTAAATGTGGGGTCAGCATTTGAGAAACAGCCACCTCTGGAGCAAACTAGCCACCTCAACAGCATATATAGCACTGAATAGGACAAAATGTAAAGAACACCCACAGCTATGAGAAGAAAGATACATTGCAAGCATATATTTATAAAGAAATGTAGTCTTAGAAGAGCAGCAAATAAAAGAGCTACATCAGCAAGAACTACTTCATAATCCTGTATTTACAGAGTTTTAATCTGAAAGTTGACATGGTCAGACTATAGGATAATGAAAATTGATAGGATTACTGCATAAAAAATGGAGGTGTAGAGAGGTAGGGAAAGGATGAATACTTTAGAAGCCCAAGACACTGACAAGAAATCCATGAGTTAATGAATAACTCTATGTTTAAGAGTCACAAGCCCAGAATCTGTGACTGAATCATGTGATGTTACACAGGCTGCTTAATATGTTTGGTCTTTGCTTGTTGATGTTCAAAATGGAAGTAAATGCTTGCCTGTCTTTCTAAAACACTTCCAGCCTTGGATGACATTGTTTGTGTTTGTGTGCTCTTGCTAAAGCTGCAGTGTTTTATTAGCAATGTGGCTATCAATAACATGTGTAATGTACAAAACAGGAATAATTTTCCGTTTTCCTTTGACACAGCAAATGAAGTGGTGTATTACAGTATGTATTTATGGCTTATATGCCAAGTAGTGTCTGCTTTTCTGTTTGTTACTGATTATTTCTCAGAGAGTGGCACATGAAATGCCAAATGGAAAGAATAGTGACAGACATATAAATGTTCATTCATACAGCAGTACATCCACTTGGATTTGTGGAGTCTTAAACAGTTACCTTTTTTCTGATTTTAAATTTGGTGCTTAACATCTAAAACTTATTCTGGTTTTTACTTCTACAATATATAAAGCAAGCAAACAAACAATATTGAAACAGTACTTGTTTCTGTTTTTTCTCTGTCAGGGAGGGAATGAAAGGAAAACCCTCCCCCATTCCAAAAACTCCATTTGCACACTTTTAATTCACAGCGTTAACTAACTAGTAACGCAATAGGAGGGAATTGGAAATATGTCTTCCTCTTCACCAAATGAAAGCATCATAATACTTACTTAACTAATGAAATAATTTGAATAATCCATACTATAAATAATTACATCCCTTTCTGCTGTCACTTGACATAGACACCAATTAATTTTCAATGTCCACAGAATCTACAAGTAAACGTACACTTCTTCAAACGTTGCATAGGCACATACAAACAGACAGCAGCTAAAACAAAGCAGAAAAACAGGTTTTAAATTCCAAAGTTAGGAAGAAAGTATTTAAAAGCACAATACATCCTACTGATGAGATCAGAGTATTCCCTATGCTGATAAATATATTTTTTGTTGTGGATAAAGTACTCTGGACGTTTGAATTTGAAAAAAAGTAGAACCTTCATCAGTGCTAACTTCCACAGCCAACTCAGCTGTGAAAGTCTAGACAAAAGGCATTGTCTGCCCTCAGCCCTGTTCAGAATTACCCATCATTACACATTTTAATTTATGCTACAATAAAACTGCAAAAATAAAGTCTCTTAAAGGACTTGCTTACAGACAATTGCATCAATTAAATGTCTCTTTTATTTATTTCATGTTTCTTTTTAATGGCATTCTTTCTTTTATTGTCAAAACATGAGCATTTGAAAGTACAAAAGGAACACCTGAATTTCACTGTGGAAAAAGGTAAACCTCTGTGTCATTCAGTAAGTTTTAGATGTTATAGTACCGTTCAAATCCATTTTTTTTTTTTAAAGGAAGGAAAACAGGGAAAAAAGAAAACAACAATTAATATTTGGAAATTACTAAGACTTTAATTTAGTTTTTATACAAAAAAGTAACATATCTAGGCTTTTTCATTCTTCATCTTTATAAAGAAATTATATATAACATGGTATATTATGAATACCATAGATTCCAGCCTCCCCACTCCAGAAGAAAAGAGAGATAGAAGACAGTGTACTTACATTATGGTTGTACACGTCTATGATTGAGTTATGCAAGTGAAAACCTGAACATCAGTACTGAACTCAAGGTGTATTGCTGAATTGAGGATGGATGGGATTAGAATTTTGCAGAATTCTGGTTTAGGATCAAGTTGAGTTCCTAAATTTGTTCCCTTCTTCAGCAAGTTACTAAGAACAAGTTGAATCCATGTAGTTTTGTCTGTGAAGCAGTTTAAACATTTACATTCCAAATTTAGATCCTCAAAACACTATTGCCTTAAATGTTGATTTCCTTCATCCCCCAAAACTCCCCAGATATCCAAAATTTTTCTAACAGTGCCTGGTAATGCTTGAATTTCAACGTTACTGACTGCTGCTTTGCTCACAGCAAAACCTTGCCAGTGGTATGGCTAGTTGCGCCTGCATCAGCCTGGGAGTCTAGTTAGGAGGTCGAAGGGAGATTGACATTGCAAAATCAGATTGTTCCAGATCCAAAGTTATTTTCTGCAGCCCATAAGCAGAAAGCCATAAGCATCATCCATACAGTATTTTTTGCAGTGGGATTTTTCCAGAAGTTACCTTTTTTTAGGCTGTCATAGACTTTCTAATATTCTGAAGAACACAAGACACAGATAGGGAGAGAACCACAGTGCTGAACTGGTGCTTAAGTGGTTGATCCAACTAGGGGATGTCCTGGCCTGTTGCCTCCAATTTTCTGGTGCAGCCAGCCAGCTTGTTCAGCATTTTACACACGGTGCACTTTGTGCAAAAAGCCCGCAAGCACCTAGCACATATGGAACAGCAGCCATGTGTTATCAGAGTTCAGTTCCTGGGTTAGGAGACTGTCCGCTTGACCTTGATCCTGGAGACTGATGAAGTAGTGAATGTAAAACATTATGGTCTTTACTACCTTCAGCCATCCCAAAATATCACAAGTATGAAGGCTTAGTAACAATATATAACGATATTTAGTAGCATTTAAAGGCTGAGGTTTAGAAAAAAAAAAAACACTTATGCAGTTCAATTCAGAGGTAGTAGCTAACAGTTTCTAATATATTTCTATGGTTTGTATAATTTTCTAAAAGAGCTTAAAGGAACTGAACATAACTGTTGCTTAGCTAGTTTGTAGCATCCATACACACCTTTAGCTGCTCACTGATAAAGAACTTGTGGAGATCATTCCAGGTTTTGTCATTGTGCCAGCAGCTTGCCAAAAGCGCCCTTACAATTCCAGTGTCGGTGAGGTGTGACACATGGGTTGCTCTCCATCTGAAAAGAAGTTTATCCAGTCCGTCATTTTTCATCCAGCTCTCTTTCCATGTTAAACATCTTTACTGGCATGGTCACCTTCTGGCCAGTATTTTAAACTGCTGTGCCTCTTCCTAGCCAGGACTTCACTGTGACAACTTGTGACAACTGCCCCTGCCAGCAGCGACTCCTCATGTTAATGATGGCAGAGAATTGCACTGTAACCTCTGCTGGTTTTTGTAATAACGAGATGATTAGTGCACAGCTTCTGTCAAGGAGCGGGTGATCAGCCTGTTGGAGGACAGATCTCCTTGAAAGGGTGAAGGGCTGATTTCTAGAGGTTTAGCAGCACAGTATCCAAGAGCTGAAATGTGCATGAAGTATCTTGAATAGTAACCATAGGAATGTTGATGAACAGTAAATCAGATTACTTTAGTCCGCATTCAGCAACCCCTAGAAAAGACTTGTAAAAACAATTATGTGTACACAGTAATAATAACTGTGCAGTCCAGTAAATATTAAATCTTTCTTCTAGACATCAAAAGTTATTGCTCATCTACTTTTTAATGGACTTTTATTATAATAATGAAAATAATTGCTCCTTATCCACAGTTAGGAAAAATCAGGTAAAGGTTGGGTTTTTTTGGAAATGTAGTTATTCAGGCATGAATCTGATGAGCTCCAAAAGGCTAAGGAAATAATTAGGACTATAATTCAATTTTGTGTATGTGCATCTACATATGTGATACTGAATCAATGAAAAACAAATTTAAGATGATTTTCAGGGGGAATTAAAAAATAATATCCCACAATGTCAGTCACCACATTTTTAAGGACAGTGAACAAATTTGGTGGTTTGCTTCACTGAATTACGATTTCTTTTTGGTAGTGTTTCAGTTTATATGTACTTCTTGGTTTACAAAGTATTTAGTTAAGTACTATGTGGCATTCTGATTAAAACAGTGAGGTTACTCACCATAAAATTATATATATATGTTTAATAGTTATTTTTTTTTAATTTAATAAATAGATCTGAAAATAGAAGCATGTAGGGAATCATCATTGAGCCAAAGCATCCTGGCAGGCTAATCAGAAATCCATTTTCAGCATGCTATTTTTGCTAATAGTTTGGAAGTATAAATAAAATAATTGCCAGTAAAAGTTACAGATGACAGAAATTGGTAGGATTCTAAATCTGCAGAGAAATCTTGCTTAAAAAACTAACCCACATTTACCTTCATAAATCCAAGGGATTTTCCCAGAGTTTACAGAAAACCAGTTAAAATTCAGACCGTTGCAGGTGTCATGCCTAAGAAAAGGACTATGGGATGAGGGGAGAGGAAAATTTCAGCTTTAAAAGGGATGTGGTGTTCTTTACTGTATTATGCTTGATAGCTTGTTAGAAAATGAATAAATGTGATCCTTGATGTGAACACAAAGTGTAAGGTGACAAGGGTAGTGCAACTTTGGTGCATTACTACTGCAGTTTCAGCCCTGGCTGAATATGCAGTGTGCCCAGGTGGCCAAGGTGGCCAACAGCACCCTGGCTTGTATCAGAAATAGCGTGGCCAGCAGGACAAGGGAAGTGATCATCCACCTGCACTTGGTATTGGTGAGGTGGCACCTTCCATACTGTGTTCAGTTTTGGGCCCCTCACTACAAGGAAGACATCAAAGTGCTGGAGGACATTCAGAGAAGGGCAACGAAGCTGGTGAAGGGTCTAGAGCACAAGTTTCTGAGGAGTGACTGGGGGAAACTGGTGTTGTTTAGCCTGGAGAAAAAGATGCTCAATATACAGTATAACAACATAGAATATGCAATTAACTGAAAGGAGGTTGTAGTGAGGTGGGTTTAAGTATTTTCTCCCAAGTAACAAACGATAAGACAAGAAGAAATGGCCTCAAGTTGCACCAGGGGAGGTTTAGATTGGATATTAGGAAAAATTTCTTCACCAACAGCATTATCAAGCAGTACAACAGGCTGCCCAGAGAAGCGATTGAGTCACCATCCCTGGAAGTATTTAAAAGATGGGTAGATGTGGTGCTTAGGGACATGGTTTAGTGGTGGACTTGGCAGTGTCAGATTTAGAGTTGGACTTGATGATCTTAAAGGTCTTTTCCAACCTAAATGATTTTATGATTACTGTGAAAGTTTTTGCAATAGAAAGTTTTTTTATTGTTCATGTTTTAAAAGGGATGCTTGTCAAATTATAGGTGTTCTGAAATTTAATAAATAAATAAATAATATTAATAATTTTTGGCCTGTAAAATCTGTTTTTTTATGTACCTTCTGGAATCACAAATAATGATTATCCAGTAATCAGAAGCCTTGAAATTTGTTGTTTTTCTTACAGCTCATTTCAGACATACTAATTGTATCTAAACATTTGGTAGAAGTAAAAATTAAGAAAAACAAATGCAACAACCAAGTTAGGAGATAGTATGTATTTAACAGTTTTGCAAATCAGCTCAACTTACTTTACAGTGCATACCAGATTCTAAGAGCTGCCTATTTTTACTTTCATTTTTTCTGAAAATTTATTTTTTTGACTTTGTAGCACAGAAGGGGATTGAGGACCTTAGCTGTATAGGGCATATGACTTCAACAAACCTGTCTGCAAGATTGACAATGATCGAAACACAAAATATTTGGGGAAAAGTCTGGAAGTCATTGTGTAGATGAAGGTGGCACACTCTTATGCAACCCAGATCACTATGTCTGTCTTAGGCTGCCTGGTCATGGAAAGTTGCCTTAAATGGATGTGGCATGTTCATGGGCCAGCATTACTGTCGTACTTTTGGTAACTTGGCAGTAGAGCCTAAAATAATATTACCCTTGAGGCAGTGCAGAATTAAGTGTTATCCAAACCCAAAGTTGTACATCTTGAAAAACTAAGTTATAACAATAAAAGACAATTCACAGGTAACTGACTTACTAAATCTGGATAATGTCTTTTGGTTATATTCCAGTGGTGTTCCATCCCACTACATCTCAGCTACCTATAGGAAAATACTGATTTATGTTGTAAAATACAGTTCTCGGTGCTATACATCCTACGCCAAATGGCTATCTGTCCATGTTTTCTATGAACATATGAATTCTGTGTATCCTGGTTTTCTGTTCACCTCAGAAAAGAATATACAAGTTCTTTACTCTGTCTCTTACCAGTAATTTAAAAACAGAATGTATTTTACATATTCAAGGTTTCACTTACCATTCTTCTCCCTCAAACACCTTCCTGTAACTGTAAGTAGGAATAGAGGTAAGACTGTTATTTGCATAGCAGAATTAAGATGCATGTAAGATAGTTGATTCCTTTAACTCCCCAAATTTTTGCCATTTACTTCTTGCATCAGTTTATAAAGTCCTAGCTTGGGAAACCCTTGGGATGATAAACTTAATAAATACAGCAACAAAAACCTTGTCTTGTTTCAGCCGTTCTACTATTGACCCATGTTTCCATGTACAAAACTGTAAAACAATATGAAAGTTTTCCATACTTACAAGTTTACTGCACCATTTTTTAAATATTCAGCATGATAAATAGTTTTTCTGGAGGAAAATAGCTCCATGTAAGTACTTACTCTCCTTTGTCAGTGTGGTAATCACTGAAGGATTTTTTATAATCTCATAGGACTTATTTGTGCCACTCTTTCTCAGTGATCTTAGCTATTCTGAACAGCTAGTAATAATTTACATTTTCACTGTCTGAATGTGCTTAATATGCTGCACCAGATCAAAGACTCATCCAGCTCTGTTCCCCTTCTCCATCAGTTAGATGGAGTGCTTCCTCTGCTCACTGGCAGATGCTGGAGAAAAGAGTACAAGAACAAATAAAGCATAATGAACAAACAAAACAAAAGATAGCACTGTTTAACATCTTGAATATTTTTGGTAATTCTGATTTCTTCCACATCTGGATAAAACCCCCACACAACTCACAAACAAAAAGCCTTGGGGGAAAAAAAATCCCCCCAAAAACAACAAAAAAAGAAGATTAAAAATATTTTGAAACTGGAAGATTCAGTTCTGATAAGAACATACTTGAAGATAAGGATTGTCTTTCTGAGTCATGACAAAGTACATTAAAACACTCCAGTCTGGGTTTCATGGGGTTGGGGAGAAGCCATGTGGTACATAACTGTGAAACCAAGCATTAATGGGATGGTAAGCAGGGGTTGTGTGTGTTGGTTTGTTTGTTTTACTGTGTCTTCACACCAAGTACAATGACTTGGGTGACATCAAGTGAAATTATTAGAAGGTTAACACAAACGTCATCTATATATGCTTTCCCAATCATTTATGATTTGGGGAACCTATGTCATTCCTTTTCCCATTTCTTTTCTAAAAAATCTCCATGTTTATTTAGTCTTTGCTTCTATAGAGATTTTCCATGTTTTTCTCAGTCTTTTTTGCCTCTATTTTGACTGCAAGTAGTATTCAAGACAGAGGCATATTAGTGCTCTATATAATGGTATCCCTATTTTCCTGATCTTTCCTCCTAAATCCTTAGTCATGACAACTTTTTAAACATTTTCCAGAGAGGACCTACCTATGACCTCTTGTCAGAGAATACCAACTACAGTCACATATTAACTGAGATTCTTCTTTCTTATGTATTAAAACCTACCATGCCTGAATTTTATTTGCTGTTTTATTTCTCAATCATTCAGGATAGAGAACTTTCACAGTTCTTGATTGTCAGCTTTGATAACTGATGGCATAAACTTTTGAAAACTTTTGAGACTTTGCCATTAATTTTTCATCTTTGTTTCTGTGTCATTTATGAAATCATTGAATAACTGGCATCCTACTATTCTCTTATTTGTGAAAAATCTATTTTTTTCCCCTTCTTTTTGACCATGTGTTAATTCTTGAAATGTCTATATGAATGCCTACTTTGTATGTATTGTGTATGCAGGTGTTGGCAGAAAATAGCTCACTCTATTAACATCCTAGATTTACAGAAATAGGGAATAAAGGAAAGAGAAAATAAGTTTCTGGGCAGTTTCTAGCTATGATTTGAGAGTACCAATGTTTGAAAAAAAATATTACTTAAATCTGTGATTAGTTTTATCCGGTAGATGTCCGACAGCTGCTAGAGATGTTAGTGATCTCTGCACAATTAAAGCTTTTTAGAAGTTCTCCTGGGTTAGTATCAACTAGAGTAAGAAGACACGGTTTTAAAATTTATTTTAAGATATTGCCTTTGGCTCTGGTTTTGTTTGCCCTTTTGAGTTGGGCATCCAGAAGAGAGAATATATTCTTCTGACGTTGTCTAGCTTTCCTATGCAGTCCTGGTGACAAAACAAGTAGTATATAAATTCACATTCTCTTTTTATAATTCCCAAGTCTCTCATTGGGTGGATGAGATATTTCTCATGTGTTTCCCATCACTAGCATGTTGATTATATTAGTGCTAAAAGAAAGGTTCAATCTGTTTATCGATCTAATTTAGCCTTTCTACATGTAATCTTTGCTATTGTCTTCCTTTTTTATTCTGAATGTCTTCTGTGTGAGAGACATGATTTAGGATAGTTTTAGTCTTACCTATTTAATTTCCCTTGAAACAAATTGGAAGAGCTCTCTCAGACAATTAGTGAAGATTGGAAACCAAAAGTATAAACCAAATAATTTTTTTAAGTGTTTGAAACATATAAGGGACGCTCTGATTAAGCCCTAAATTTGCTGTAATACTCTGTGAACTCAAACATGTGTGACAAAAATAAGTAAAATAAGTGTGACTATTAGGCACTATTAGTAAAATAAGTGTGACTATAAGGCATAGAATGCATTTTACTCAGTGTTTTTTCATACATGTTGTGATTTAATTCTTTATGAGACTAACAAATTAACATAACAGATTTAGTTGACAAAGACCAACTCTTGCTGACTGAAATGATTGGGTTAATTGAGTGAGAAATTTATAGAGAAAAACTTTTTTTTCCCTCTGTAAATGTTTCTATATTTATATATGCTGGATTATTTTTCTTAAAGATGGTGGATTTCCTTAGAGTTGTGTAAGAACTAGGCAGAAATTGAGTAATTTTAGTCAGACCAAGTGTTTCTGCAGAATATTTCAGAAAAAAGATATACAAAATATTGGGGTTTTTTATCATAATTTTTTCCTTATACATGAAAATAAACAAGTCAATTCAGAGAAAAAAACTGAAAGCCAAATGAAAAAACGAAACAGTAAATTCTGAACAGGTTTGTTTCCCCAATTTGTTCTGAAGATTAGAATAACAGGAAAAGAAATGTTACTTGAAATAAAATCTAAAATGTAGTCTTAACCATGGTATCCATTTCTTGTGCCTATTACATATGACAGGGTAGTACCAGAGCGTTGTGTGTGTATTCCAGGGGATACAGGCAATAAGCAAATGAAGGAAATTTCATGTATGTGCCAACATAGATTAGAGTATGAAGAGAGGTCTGCTGTCTATAAACAGTCAGTAGTAGAGGTCAGGAATAGGCTAGAGAAGGAATTACTTGCCTTGATATTGGAAAGATAGTGTCATTAAACAGGCTAATTTAGAGCTAGATTTCAGAAGCAGCATAACATAAATTGGCCGAAGATGGCCAATGTGTACGATGTATACCCATACTGATACACGATCTGTAGGTGATATTGCCAGTACTTGCATTTTAATGCTTATGAACAAAAAGTTATATATTAGGAATGAAACATGTTATGAATTTATTATTGGATGCACACTGACAATTTATGCGAATTTGACAAAACTATTATATGTGAAACTTGCACCTTTTCTAACAGTTATGTAATTTATTCAGCAGAGCAAAAAAGGGGATGGATTTTTTAATGATATAATTCTCTATTTTTAACTGCAAACTGTAATCACTATATAGCAATTGCAAGCAATCTTGAACAACTATGATATATTCACTTCCAGTAAATTTTATTGGTAGTGATAAATGACAAATTAATATTAATAAAATGACAAATTGATCACTTTTGGAAGGTTTCTGGTCTGTTACCTTTGTGAGTTTTTTAATCAACAATTTCAGCAGTGATTTCATGCATACACCTTGCCTTTTTGTATAGCTATGTATGCATCTTAATACTTGATTAATTGTTACTTTTACAGGCAGAGATAAACAGATGTAGAGGAATGAAGCTGGGTCAATTAACATTGATAATATCCAGCTGTGGGCTGGCTTCAGGGGTGGTGGGTTGGCTGATGTGGGTAAAGTGCAGCTGTGGCTGGTTCTGTTAAGGGGTTGGGCAGCCAAGGAAGAGAGAGCAGCTGAGGAAGAAGCAGCGAGAAGAGAAGGAGAGCGCATGCCTGGGATGAGGAGAGACTAGGAGAGGGCAGCAGAGGGACTGGCATGAAGAGTGTGCTGGTATGAGATGGTAAAAGAGCTTGTTGCAGCCGGCTAGTTTGGAGAGGGCTGTGACAATTAGTGCCCTGTGTGAGGCCCTTCAGATTATGAGACTGGGAGTAATGAGTGGCGACAATGGTGATGGCTGTGCCGGGGGACATTTGAAGTTTTGAACAGTGATGGCAGTGCCCAATGTAGCAGAGACATAGGGGATGGCCTGCGATCCAGATCACATTGAGAGAGGCGGGAAGAGCCTGGGGATCTGGATAAAGGTAAAGGTGAGCCGTTGGGATCAAAGAGAAGGAAGCCTGACTGCCGTGGAATTGAGGGTAACTGGCAGTAGTGGCAGAGTGCACGGCCAGACGTGGCAGCAGCCCTCAGCCGCGGTGGGCCCAGAGTGGGCCTGGCCAGACAGCAGTGATGGCTGTGCTGGGTGAAGGTGCGGGAGCAGCGCGGTGCCGTGGGTGGCTCCTGCTGCTGTTGCTTGGCCTGGTGGTATTCTTGCTGGTGTTTATGTGCTTGTTGAAGGTGTCTCTAGTTGTAGAAGTAATGAGTGACCACAAGGATGTTGAGAAGCTTGTTGGAACACAGAGTAATGTATTAGTGCTGTATTCTAGATCTGCTGCTATTGAAAGCTCGTTCAGGTTACTGTCCGGTGTGACCCAAGAGGTGAAAAGATGAGGTAATATAAGTTTATCAGAACCCCACTCTGAAGAAAACAAAATCCCAGATGTCAAGAAAGCAGATGAGAAGAAAGGTGATCAGCCCCCAGAAGCTAAAAAGCCCAAGATAAAATAGAAGAAGGGATACATGTATGAATTCAGGGACAAATTGCCTGGACTGTATGAGAAGTTTATCTGTGAAAAAGTTGTGATGATTTTTAAATACATAAGGCATGAAATGTTAAGGGGGGGAAAAAAAAAAAAAGAAAAAGAGTTCAGGGATAAGTTGGCCAGACTATACAAAAAGTTTATTTGTATAAAGGTTGTGATGATTGTTAAGGTATGACATTTTAAGAAGGAGAAAAAAAAAAAAAAGGGGGTGGGGGGGGGAGGAATTGTAGAGGAATTATAGAGGACATCAGAAGCGAGCTGTTCCGCAGAACCCTTGAGAGGGGAGTCAGAATATCTGGGTGACCCTTATGCGGAGGCTGAGTCAGACATAGCTTTGTGCCTTCTTAACTCAATGTGAACAGCCTTTCCACATATCCTGCCAAGGGCCTACAACAGGTGATAGGCACAGCATTTTTGGTTAAAAACAAAAAGGGGGAATTGTAGAGGACTGAAGGCAGTGGGTTGATTGGCACTGATGGTATGCAGCTGTGGCCTTGCCTCAGAGGCAGTGGGTTGTTTGACATGGACAATGTGCAGCTGTAGCTCATTCCCACTAAGTGGTTAAATAGACCTAGGGATTGTGGGAGAGGGGGTCAGATGGGGGAGGGGCAGTGTGGTCTGACCTCTGGAGGAAGGAGGTACAGCACAGACACTAGAATCTGACCAACAGTAAAGCCTCGTTGCAGCCTACTAGTTTGATTGTGCTGCAACAGATAGTTTGGTATCTGCCTTTATTTGAAAATAGAAATAAATATATAATAGGTAATCAAAATCAATAATAGTTTAGAGAAAGAACACAAAAGCATCATCATGTCCTGGCTTTCCTATACTTCAAGGTGTTGGTAGATATTTGTTGCTATAGACATACAGTGTAGCTCAAACTTAAGGCTTGGCTATTGTTGCCTATCCCTGAGTTACTTTTTAAAACTTTGTAAATAGCAAGTAACTTGCTTTGAGAGCACTACCTGTGGAAAATAAAAACAATTGTGAGATTGTTTTTCATGTGAACCAAAATAAAAACTTATGGCTGTTGTAAGCTATGTCTGAAGTAATGGTGTTAGCAGAAAAAGAAGTAATTTACAGAAATGACTATCTGGTATTTATAGAAGGTATACTGATATTAAAGCTAATTAAGTACCAAACTAACCAAGACTAACTTGGCTTTCAAATGAGTTGACCAATAAGTAAATAAATCAAACTGTGTTGCTTAAACATGCTTCTTGACAGTTTTTAATTAATTTTTCATCAAGAAGTTTTGGAATGATCATGGCCATAAACCTTTGCTGTTTTTAAACCCTCCATGATGTCAAAGGTTCCACTTGAATCTTTTTTATTACTAGAGGCCTGTAATTACCCGGGAGAGGGATGCTACGGTGTAGATGATATGGCTGGAAACAGTGCAACAGAGAGATTATTTGTGGAAACAAAAAATAATAAAAAAAAAATTGCAAGGAAAGGATAATTAAAATGCAGCAGTAAATGGTTATATTGCAATTACCTCTTTGACTACTGCAGATGATGATGGAAGTAAAAAACTTTTGATACATTATAAAACAAGCAGTTGGTCAAAGTAAATTATTTTCTAGAGGTGACATAATTGTTGATATTTTCTGCCAAAAATAAAATTTTAAACCAAACTTTTTTCTTTATTTGATCTATTAAAGACCTATGTTAAAGGACTTCAAAGAGATTTTTGACCAGTAGGCTTTTTCTTCCCTGAATACTATTTTGTGTACAATATTGCTTTGACTTTTTAAGTTTTGCCTGATCTAGAGGAAAAATCAACTTCATTGTACTTTCAATATCAAAACTACAAAATTTACTATGAAGCTCTTTTTTTTTCTTCCATACTATATTACAGATTATTCCTAGAGCAAAAAGCTGTGTTAGAGTATATAGACTAAACATTGAGAAGATACTAGGCAAAGTCTGGTGGAAGAAAAAATAACTTAGCTATCATCTATTTCTACCCTTTTTTATCTCTCACCACGGAGAAGGGAATTAGGCTGTTGTAGGTGAGACAGCAAGAGGATAGGACCTGTACTACAGAAGAATCTCTCAGAGATGTATTTAATTTTGTTTTGAGATAAGGGGAATGGGTTGTTATTATTTTTGTTCACAGAGACTCAAGTGTTGCAAACCCAGGATGATACCAATGGCTTCAGATAATAAACAAGATGAGAATGGCTGTGCTTCTTCATCAAGTCATAGGAGTGACAGTGAAGTCTTTCTTGCCCACCTCAGATAACGAATGAGTGACATGACCTGAGAGAGAGAGGTATGCAAAAAAAAATATCATGTTCCAGGCAGAAGCTCATGAAAAAAATAGAAACCTTAGGACTTGTTTGGCATCCTAAGGAAATTTTTTTGATTCTAGTCCTGCAAATCCATTTCCTCTGGTTGCCGTGTTTATGGGAAGTAACAATACTGTTTTGGCTAGGCAAGATATGTATTAATCACTAACAAAAATGTTGTGTGCTTTTAATCTATGAAGTATTTGGTTAATTCTAAATAGAATGTTTTGCTACAGAAAAAAATAATTTCCTATTCCCCATTTCAGAAAAAAACCTTTACAAAGCTTGCTCCCATCTGTTCTGAATAGTTGGTTCTAAGTAGGCAACAATTAGACCAGTCTTTTAGTTTCTTTCATTTTGGTGATGCAGTGTTTTTATTTCATTCTCAACTAAACAAGCATTAAAGTACAATTGTCTTTATGTAAAGTTATTATTACAGGTAGTTACTTCTAGCACTGCATTCCAGGGTTTAAGGCCATCACTTAGCAAATGTCAGTAGCAAATCTGACCATTTCCAGATTTGTGTAGATTAAGACTTTTTTTTTTCCATTTGATTTAATTTTAATATTCTTGTGCACTGGATAATAATTCCAGACAATGAACAGCAGTTTATTTTATCTGCTGCTCCATTTGTTTTTTGTTTTATTTTTCATTTCAGCACCAGGACATAATTCTTCTGTATCAGACAGAATGGGGTCATTCGTTCAGGTGTTCTGCACTGTTGCAGAAGTGGCCTTGTAGCTGTTTCTAGCAGCTATATCTTAGATACCTTCCAGCTCTGTTGTAGGTCTGTTTTATTAATTGTTTTTGATCTTTTAAGTCCATCATTCCAGATATCTGAAAATTCTCATCTGCAAGTTTTCAAAAACTAACATCTTTCTTTTTCTGTTATCCCCCACTGTTTACCTTTCTCATCCCTCTGCAAAGTTCCACCACACAGGGTCTGGATCTTAGTAATTACCTCAAAAAAGTTGTCTAAAGGGCAAATAGAAGCCCCGTTAACTCCCAAATATTCTGTTTGTTTGACAAGTTTTCATAAAATACAGCAGATTTTTTTTTCTCTATACTGAAGCAGTGTTCCTCTCTGATTTTATGTATAGCTAAGGGATTAATTATAGAGCAGTCAAGCCTCATATAGAGCAAACCTCTGGAATTACAAGATTTTCTTCCCACTCTTTTTACATGTGCAACAAAGAGATATCACACACTACATCAAGAAAAACCCAGTATATATCTTGTTAAAGTAAATGAGACTGAGCAGGCTGGTCCAAATTCAGAAGTAGTCCATAAAATAGTATAAGCTAGGTGCATATTTGCTTATATTCCCTTAACAATTCTGTGTACTTAGCTGACTTAATATACATGCTAGAAATAGCATGGCACTAGATCTATCATAGCTTGGCTGCTAGTGACTTTGGTATTGCATTTTTACCTGCCCTTTGATAGAATAGGGGAGTGTGATGAGGGCAGTAGCATGCATGCAGCCAGGAAGAATGGATCAATAATTTCAATGCTGCAGGTATCCCTTAAACTCATGTTTTACACAGTATCAAAGAGAAGATACCTTTAGATATGAGGAAGAATTATAAACACTTGAATGTGTTCAGTGTAGGGACAGAGGAGGGAATAAACTTAAATTTTCTTGCTATAAGATCATCTAGGCTGGAAAACACATCTCTAGTCAGTGTTCTACTTGGTAGACAGTGTCTCCTTGGATAGCTACTGCTACCTTGGTTCATCTCTGAAGCTGTGTCCAGAGTATCAGTTGCTTTGTTTTCTACTTTTTCCACTATAAGAATTAAAAATCAGTTTAAATGCATCAGAAACACCTGTTGCATCTTAGAAAAAAAAAATTAATAAACAAAAATATGTATAAAAGTAATCATTTGCACTTCCACTCTGTTATCAGGTAGAGTCTTTTCCTTCAATACCCAAATATTTGGAAAATAAATTCCTAAATGAGTAGCTCCTTGTTTCCTATCAGACATCCTAATATCTTGAAGCATAACTTTTGACGTACCCTAGAAACACTTTCATATCAGTTCTCACCAGTCCAAGGAATAGAAAGGTTATTTGCTTAAAGTGAGCTCTAATACGTGTCGGATGTCACTGGAGCAGCTAGTTAAAATTCCACTTGCTGGTGCAAGGCTAGTACAGCATTAGGAATTTACACTCCTTGGGACTCAATAATGAAGGACTGTAAAAAGTCAGAAGAGGGTTTTGAGTTTCCTGGGGAGCAAATTAGAAGTTCAGACAACTTTGTTTTTGCTAAAGATGGAAAGGCCTATGGGGTTCCAGAACACTGAAGGTAGGAAACAAAAATCAAGACTTCTGAAGCCTGGGTGCATAGGAACAAAAAAGAAAACAAACGGGTGTGGGTGTGAAATTGAGATAGAGAAAGGTAATAAAGCTCATAGAGCTCTCATGAGTTTTAAATAAATGTCATAACTTACAAGTTCACGTGGCTTTAATGAAAATCAGACGTGCAGCTCTGAGATGAATTGGGCATAAAGCATTACAGGAGCCCCCCCAAAAAATATTCTCATGCTTATTCCCTACTTCTGTGATATAAAAAACTGGTCAGATTTCTTGAAATCTTATATGTCCAACTTGACAGTCAAATACTAAATATGCCTTGCTCTTGTTAGATACATTGCTTTTATTTAATGTGTTTCTTGCAAAGCTGGTGTTCCGTGTGTTGAAAAAAGCATAACAAGGAAACTGTCTTGTCTTTGCAGCATGCATATTACCATATTAGTACATATAAAGTAAGGTGATACTTTATATGCTCTGCTTTTTTAAGAAGATAGCTCATACTGAGTCCTATTCTTGAAAGCAGTGCATTTGGATAAATATTTGAAGTTAGGGTCCTGATCCAGTTTACAACTCTATTCCAGTAATCTCCGGTATCCATGTAGCGCTTCTTGCCCAATACTGAATCAAATAATGCACAGAGGTCATAAAAATACTATCCTTACAATTTAGATTGTTTCCTCTGTAAATATATAAATGAGTTACAGAATTTGGTTTGAACATGGGAATTATTCTGAAGGGCAGACTGCTGATTTCACTTGTAAAATAAGAGTTATGCATGTAAAAATATAATCCAGGGGTCAATTTAGAAGCAAGCTTAGTTTTGCAAACCCCAGCTTTTTAAGAAGAGCTGGGACAGTGCATTCCCTTTTTTTTTTTTTTCCTTTTTTTTTCCAAAATACCAGACTCGCTGGGGAACAACAGTAAAAATTACCACTACCGCTACCATCCTTCTCCTTCCCCTCAAAAAACCCCAAAACAAAACTCCAAAGAAATGCCCTGATTGAAAAGCAGAGATGTGACTAGATATGGGGTCCTGTACATCTTCAGAACAGCTTTGGTCAGTTATCCCATAGCCTTTTCCTTCTATCTTTTGCATGTGTCTTTACTCATGAACCTGTTTTTCCAGTCCCATAAATACATATTTCTTCCTCAAAGGAAAAAGTACTGTAGAAAAACCTGTAAGTAACAAAGAGCTTGCATATTTAGATACTTAGATCTCAGAGTAACTTTAACTTTGCATTACCTTGCAGTATGGGAAATACTTTTTCTTGTTGCACGTTATAAAAAGTAATCTTCAAAATGTTTGCGATTTCAGTTCAAATATCACCTTGAGAACAGGATGATTATCCAAACTATCTACCTCTCTTGATGTGCAATTTAAATCTCACGAAAATAGAGAGGTTAATGAAATTTCTGGACTTTCTTTCTCAGAGGTCAGAGATACATACCACAGTAACATTTTTTCATTATATTTGATATTTCTATTCTACTTGGATCTGAAATTATAGTGGAAAATAAAAATGAAATCTTGTGTAAAAGGAAAAAGCAAAAAATTCCCCAAACTTTTTTAATCATCAAAGAAACTCTCATCAAGTTGAGGTAACTCATTTTATTAGAGCTGGTTTAATTATTTTTTCTCAACATTATGAATTCTTGCACTTTTTAATCAGTTATGACAGATGTTTTAGGAGCTGTGAAAAAATTAGATCAGGAACCTTGAAAAATGTTTACAAAGAAGTTGCCTGGCAAGTCATCTCTTGTAATATCGGAAAATCTTCAGGTAATGAGATGCCTTGAAAAAGAAGAGGAATTAGAAGTGTGTTACATGAAAAAATTCCACAACTTGGAGATATTTACCAAAAAAGCCACCCACCCCACCTTATTTTCATGGTAATTCCAGCTATATTCAATACAAAATGTTTTCATTCAGTGAATAAAAAACAAACTGATGTGTCCTATATATTATAAAGAAACTGAACTTAGAATACTTGGTGCAGTAGTCAGAAGCAGAAATGAATCAGCTTAATCTCTGGAAAATACTTTATTTCATTTGCAATTTAGTTATTTGCAATGTTCCACCTGCTATCTTTGGTGATAGTGAACTACTTAATCACATAATGGAAAACAGTGGGATGAGGGAAGGTGCATAATTGCTTGCTTAAGAACTTGGTGAATTGAGGTCTGTTTTATATTCAAAATATGCAGAGTCAAATGTCATCATTGCATCAAGATTGTGGCAAAATGCACAAATGTTTAATCTACTAATCACACTTTACGTGGAAACAAACCCTTGGCCCCTATTTTAAAAAGAAATAGTAACTGTCAGGTTAAAAACTGCACCTGGGTGTCTCCAACTGGTGTTTGCTAATACATTTTTGAAAGCAAGCCAATGTAGGCTGAATTAAAGAGAAGAAAAAAGAGAGGATGAGAAGGTGACAGAAAAAAAAATCTAAGGGACAATGACATACTTACAGAGAAAGGGTTTCATTCTTTTCCTTGAAATATTTAGTATTCCTTCAGGAAGGTGTGATTCATTAAAAGTGGATGTATTTGACTGAATATATAATAACACTGTACTTTTTAGAATTTTAAAGAAAGTTATCTGATAGTGAGCTGCTTATTATCTTCTGCTTGACAGACAGGTGCACCTAGTTCTGAAGATGGAGAGAGAGAGATTAAAAATAATTTATTTGCACTTTTCTTTGGATTTAGAATGTTAATAGCTGTACGAGAATAATACAAAATTAGATACTTGGTTTTAGACACCAACTACTTAACAAATGTAGCATGTGTCTAACAAGGAAAAATTTCATCCAAGTACCTAAAAAAGAATAACATAAAATTATAATGTGCTTACCTTTTTATTGATTAATAATACATGTTAAACAGCTGGATCTATATATGAAACTGATTTGTATTGTTTTTAATGTAAGTGGTATGTGTATTCATTTATACATTAGGAAAAAACATTTACTCTAATCTTAAATCAAAGATCAAAAATGTTGAAAGTGAGTATGTTGAGAAAGTACCATGAAAAGTTGTTCCACCTTAAAAGGAAAACTGGTTATGTTAAGAATTTCCTGTCACTAAAGCACATTTTATTGGTTCTTTCTTACGATGCTTTATAATCTTTTCCCTTGCTATTTTCTAATTAATGGTCTATAAATTATCTTCTTGCCCTTTAAGATATAGGCATCCATTTTCACATTCTTGCTAAAATAAACCTGGTAGCTAGTTTTCTTTCACATAGCTTACAGCTCAGATAATTTGTTGTATTTGAGAATGGTGATATAACAGACATCTCATGCTAATATTTACACAAACAGAACTAATAACACTTTTTTCAAGAAAGTGATGTAATTATAATAATTTGTTGAATATCTTCCAGATGAGTTGCCTTAGTAAACCACATAAAAGCCTTGTAGCAGCACATATGAACGATAAAGATATTTGATCAAATTAAAATACTTTATGATATCAGAGATCCAAGATAGTGGTGGTCCAGTTATGTTTGCTTCATAGTTAAACTGTAACAGTAGTATATAGCTGGTGAAAAAAATATCAATCAGGACTGAAGGGTAAGTTTTGTGTATTTCCATACAAAATGTTTCTGAAAGTGTCTTCATTTTTATGTCATTGAGTTTAAGAAAATAGTGGTGCATAACAGAAGTTATTCTAAGCACTTCCAGGATTCAGTGGATATTTAATATATCCATAAAGATCTGTAAATGTTAAGTTTTAGCTATTTGTAAACTTGTTTTTCTGTTTATGCTTTCTGTTTCAGCTTGGCCACATTCTCAGTACGGGTGTAGATCCAGGTCATGGATAGCGTTAGGTTGTTTCTCTCTGGTGGGTGAAATGAGATGAGACATGCTGTTTCTGTAACCCTGTGATTGACAGGACAAGGCCAAGCAACTGGGGTTAATAACAGGAATCTGGCTGGTATGTAAGCAAATGTGTTTGAAGCGCTAGTTGATGGTGCTGCTTTAAATGTGATTCAGTCTTTCAGCTTGATTTTATTTCAAATTCTCTTCTGAAATAGTTCAAATACATTGAAATCAATAGAGTTTGGTTCACTTTTAATGCTAGAAAATTAGTTTTTGCAGCTTGGGGTAGAAGTATGACATAGATGGTCCAGAAAGCCAGTCTGAGCTCTAGCATCCCATTTGGACTGAGCTGGTGAATTGACACAACCCAGTACATTTTTAGTGTTAGGTGACATGGCACCACCCATGGCAGACATGCTGCACAAGGAGTTCCAGAGGAGCCCTTCTGGCCGTGTGCGTGATGTGATGCCTTGACTGGGGAGCCTTCCTCAACTTACAGTGAAAAACTGCACCTTGCTGGGGTCCTTTCTTCAAAATAAACTTCATGATTAACTGTCCAGGGGTTGAGGCCTCATTCCAGAGATTAAACATCTGTTCATAAATGTTTTACTGAAAAGATTTTCTTTCTATTATATTTTAGCATCTATGTAATGACATGGATGTTAACTGAGTTTTTTTCACAGCACCGAATTTTAAACAAGTTATGAACAGTTAAAAATTCAGTGTTGAAAATATTACAAAAGATTATAATAATGTACTTTCTATATAAAATACTGCAGGAGTTGGTAGACAAAGTATGTGGCAGGGGAGAGGAAAGCAGTTATTTGAATCCATTGCTTCTCACTTCAAACACCTAATGTCACACTTCCTAGGTCAATAAAGTGGATGGAACTTTCCCCTAGCATATCTGATTAAGTGTTACATGACTACAAGCATATATGCCCAAAATGTAGTTATACACTAGATTTTCTTTGGTGATAAACCTGGGTTAAAAAAAAAAAAATACTTTTTTTAAAAGAAAAATTTCCTACTCTGATTCTGGACTACTCTTCCCTGATGTGTTTACAGTTTGCCATCCCTCTCTTTTTTTCCCCATGTAGCTGCTTGTGGGACTGTGCTGCAAACGGGATCACTGAAATGAACATGCCTACAATGTGGTTTTGGTAGTGTGCATGTGTGTGTCTGACAAAATTATTTTAGTGACCATGTTTGAAGAATGTCTACAAACTTGTGCTGGGAAAACTGTGTGGGTGGCACTCTGTAGTACAAAAAGAAGTGGGAGTGAAGAAGTGCTAGCAAGTACACCTTGATACAGTTCCATTGAAGAAAGTACATACCTGTCCCAGTGGTTATGGGCATGGAATGAGGACTTGCTGGTATCTGTCCCTCATATTTTAATTGCAACTCTACTCATGCTAAATACATTTTCTAAATATATTTCCTAGAATTTACCCTTAGTTTCCAGCCAATTAGCTGTAAGTTTATGTATTCAACTGTCCAACATTTTCAGTTTTTTGATGCTTAGTTTGACAAAATGTTTTTCTAGGCTTTGTTTAATTTGAACAAATTATTAAAAGAATATATATGATCTTGTAAAACCCCTTATAAGTGTGAATTACAGGGGGGAAAATTATTTATATTGTTCATCAGCCTGAAAACTGCTTTGATTTCTCTGCAAATTGTCAATGGTTAAGATACCTAACTTAAGTAGGTGCTCGTTGCTGTTTTGCTTTTCCAGTGTTAAGCAGCACCAGGAGGATTTAATGGGTAGTGATTCATTCCTTAGTCATTTTAATTAGTGCATTGTTCCTTAACTTTGCAAGTGCTGACAGTTAGCTCTTCCTGTCTTGTACTGTGTGGGACCTTGCTATGGTGATGCTTCATCCTGTCTGATGCTGACTGATGGGCTATTGCATTTGACCGCTTCCCTTCTGTTACTGTATGACACTGTCCTTCTGATCCATGCTGCTGACTTTAGCTTTGCCATCCCGACCCTCCTTGGCTTCTGCACTTCTTGCCACCTATACTTGTCATCCCACATGCAGGGCAGATGAAGTGTGATCCGGTTCCAGCACACCGAGTCAACACAGTAGCTCATACAATGTACACCTGCAGTATTACTGCTGTGTCCTGATTTGGTCTAAATCATTAGAAGTCAGTGCCTAATATTATTGGATAATACTCTTGGTTTAAATTTAGATAGTAAATAGGTGGATATGAATGTACATATAAAAATATACATATGCACATTAATTTTAATATTAGAAAGAGATATAACAGGTAGGTGTGGGGAACACTATAGAAGATCTAGAGAGAAGAGGGTTGTTTTCTGAATAGTTTTCTCTGCCAATACTCTAAAACTTCAGAACTATAGTTTTGTGGTTGTATTGTAGATTTACTTAATTCCAGAGAGCAATATAATGCTATAAGAATGATCTGACTTCTTGAGTTATAACAGTCTTTGGAATATTTAACCCTTAGTAATCTGAAGGAGTTAAGGATTTTGTGTTGCTGTTACTGGTGATTTATTAGTTCTTAATCATCTTGTATGACATCTTTTTTGGGGAGGGTGGTAGGGTTTTTGTTTTTAAAACAATGTACAAATAATTCCAAGTTTTCCGTAATTTGCCATACATGCCAGAAAGTGACCATATATTCCTTTAACATACCTAATAATTCCAGTTTATTAAAATAGACCCCTAACTGTTGTGGTGTGACCTGTTCAATTTATTGCTCTTTAAGACGAGAAATAATTTGGTCTCAGATTCAACCACCTTTTATATCTGATGTAACTAATACACTTTCTCTAAAGATTTTCTGTCTTTATGTACAGCATATTTCACCAAGAGCTATAATACCATGCATGCTATGCAAACAAGGTAATCTAGTTTTGTTGAAAAAGCAGTTTTATAAACCTTTTAAAATCTGGCAAGACCCACAAGCATGACATTATTTCAAAGATTGTAACTATCAATTCCATAGTACAATTTTGGTTATAGCAAAACATTTAATTTGCTCAACACAGAAATAAGAGTTTATATTGGCCTTTTATATGTTACAAACAGGGTTTCCCCTTCCCCAAAATCTACACAGAGCACGCAGTCTTTTTTTTCTTTCCCACTCAATTTGTACTCTTCATCACAAAATATCATCTTTAGCCTGCCACACAGTCATTTCTCTGCTGTGACAGAACAGAGGAAAGAGCAAAGTGGTAGCCAGCTAGGGAAATCCCTGACACCAGTCACAGAGTTCTGCTCACAGACTGCACCGAAGAAGATGAATCGTTTGCACAAAAGGAATGGACAGAGAAGGTCAGAGAAACTGCAGAAAACTTACTAGACTTTATCCTCTCAAAGCAGGATGGGAAGATGCTATGAGATCTTTCAGGACATAAATCTGTAAGGTACCTCTGCAACAGCTTTCAGAGGCAGACTAAGCCATAAATTTTACAGGACCCCTTATCTATCAAACGCTAGGGAAGAAAAAAAGGCACAGAAAGAGCATGTGTGTGCCATAGAAGCAGCTTGTAAGGTCTGGCGTGTACTCTGAGAGGGCTGATTTTTCTAATGCCTGAGAAAACACAGTACCTCTGGATGTTTCTCTTTGCAAAGCAAAGCTCCACTCTATAGAACTGGTAATAATGTGTAATGTAGATAAAATAATTTCACTGAAGGAAAAGCTGGACGAGTCAAGAGGGTGGTAGTATTATTATTTCACAGGCTGCGCTCCAGATATATTTGTATTAGCCAGAAAATGCTACATCAAGTAAAAATTGGACAACATAACAGGGTTTTGGTTTTCATTTGTTTACTTTTTGTTTTCTTGGTTTTGTTTTTGGGTTTTTTTGTTTGTTTGTTTTTTTAAATTACATCTAAGGGAAATGAGATTAAAAAATAATATATTTCTGTTCAACAGAACAGAAATAACTTAACTATTTGGGAAAATAAAAATTAAAAAAAAATTAGGAAACCAAATGAAAGTATTGTTACAATTAGTCTTGGTTGAAAGCTGGTTTGCATGTCAATCAAAACTGAGAATTTTTTTTTTTTTCTTCCTTACTTGGAGAAATTCTTAGAAGTATTTTATCTGAAAAAGAACTTTGTACAATATAACCATTCTGGTTTCAAAACATTTAGTTGTGAGTGGTAAGGAAGCTGCACACACTTTTTAGGTTCCATGCAAACTAGGTCCCAAACATTCCAGCTGAAGAGCTTGACATGTAATACAATGCTTGTAATTGCTGAGCTTTTTGGGGAAAATCTCCGTTGCAAACTTGCAATTTTTTTCTTGATAGGTGTTTAGTTAAAAACGAAATGTTCTTGAAAAAGTTTTTGCTAAGAATGATTAGTAATTCACAAAATGGAGTTTTGATGATAATAACTAGCCAGCTTTCACTGCAACATGTTAATTATTTTTTGAGTTTCCGGATGGAAAATGTCTTAATTTCTTGTCTTATTTTTTCCTAAGGATTATGCAATTTTTAATGTGTTTTGCTTTTTTTTTTTTTTTTTTTTACAAACACTTCCTTTTTTTTCTGGTAGTTGTTTAATAGATTTTGGTCTCCACACTGCACAGTAATACACATTTTGAAGCAGATGGAATTTTAATGTGTATTTATTATTGTAATATTAGAAGCTTCATCATCAACACTAGCATTTATAACAGATGACTTTAAACTTGCAGATTCAGTGTCTGAATTGCTGATTTATTTTGATCTTTTAGTACACTCATCTATTATTTGTTCTTCAGCAATGTTTTTTCATAATAATATCTCAAAATGGCATAACAATTACTTTCTTATCTAAATAGTTCACAGAAATCACATCAATTGTAATGAAATTAAATTGGTAAAGATGAAGAAAAAATTCAAAATGCCCTGAAAATGAATAGCATCCATATAACAAGTATTATAGCATTAGCACCTCTGCATGAAGCTTATAAATATACATATTAAAATAAAAGATCTTTATTCTGGTTTAATGATTCCTTATCTATTGACATTATTAAATAAATGTAAAGCGTGTAAAGTAAGTGAGGATGGAGACAATGGGATAAAGATCTAGAGAGATCTGCCATGTTTCAGTGAACATTTGTATTTATTAAGTAGTTTATTGATGTAAACGACACTGTATAACATTTGGGTTACTGATTTATTCCTAACCAAACCAGAAAATAACATTTCATTTTGAGTCAGGTGAGAAAGGTTTCAGCATCCACAGGGGCATGCCTGTTGTGCTGGAAGCAGAGAGGGCTGTCCACTTTGAAGCAACGTTTCAAACACCCAGGACACAAACTGGCAGGGTACCTAATACCGCTTGGCTGTCTGAATACGCCTCACGTCCAGCATGCGGAGGGTGGAGATGGAGCCAGCTTATACTTTTCTATATTTTTATGGGTAAATACATTCATGTGGATCTTGTGCACCTGTTTGCTTCTCTGGTAGGAGTACCAGCTACAACCTGTAAGCTTCCTTAAGCTTCAAAATGCCAAACTAACATTCTCAATAAGTCGGACACAGTTGATTATATGATTTACTCATATATTAGGCTAGGTACAATATTTAGCAATATTAACCTTCGTGTACTTTTAGGGTGAAGTAAAACCCTTGTTTACATTTAAGTATATTATTCATTCCACTCTTCATTTCTTTTGAAACATCACTTTTTCTTTCTTCTCTGTGGTTTTAATAACTGTAATAGTAATGACCTTGAATTGTGTCTTCCTGGCTATTACAGCAAGCTGCACATGCAAGCTAGTTAATGGGTATTGGTGCAGCTGCTGACAGGATGTTTCTGATGTCAGGTTACCGTGATATGGATTAACTCAGCAATCAGCATTCAACAATGTACAATAAGTGCTGTAACAATGCTGGCAAATTAGCTTTGAAAACAAAACGTAATACGCTGATGTGATTAATAAATAAGAAATTTCTGGGCACACTTTGTGTGTTGTAATTACTGAAGGTCTTGCATGTGTGGCTGTTCCCATAAAGCAGTTTGTCATACTTTAACGAATCCTAAGCAAATGCCAGATCTGGCATCAAATACTAGGAGAATTGAAAATGATGCTTCTCTCCTGGTCAAAACTGTATTTCCTGACTCTGAGAACATATTCCCATTGAACTTTCCTTTGCTTTATATCCAGCATTTTGTCGCTTAATGACTGACAGATGCTATTTACAGTCCCTGCTGGTTTTGTATCTTTTAAGAGCATAGTCATTAAAGAGGCATGTACCGGTAAATTGGCTTTCTAAGGAAGTAAGTTGGTTTCCAAAGAGTGTAAGAAAATTTCAGAGGCAAGAACAGGATAAACCTGGGGCTGACGTACAGCAGAAAATAGGATAAAAAGTACATGAAAGTGAGAAGTCCAGAGAATTTTGATAGGTCCTAGTCTAAACTTGGTGAATGCTACGTAAGTAGCAACACTACTTATATCCAAGCAATGCTGTGACATTTCACACTCATTGTCTTGCAGCAAATTCTGTTTCAATTCTTGAGTTTCAGGTTTAACACGCAAAAACTCCACGCTTGAGAAACAAAACTGGCACTGCAATCACTTACAGATGTACAACTATCATTCTGGGCCAGTGCACAGAGACTAAGTGCCTTCCTCAGGCTCCAATCTCCGTCTCTTCCCTCAAGCTGCTGCAAATCATCTGCTCCAAGTTTCATTCAGGCTGAAAAATTCCATTTTTCATGTGTTTGTTTTGGGTGTAAATGGGTTAGAATTTGCTTGCTTTTGGGACCAGCAATTATTAATGCATAGCTAGTGATAATTGTGGAGGTATGACATTATTCCATCAACCTGCAGAGGCCTGTTAGTTATCATCATGCTTAACGTTTAAGGTTCTTGTTCCCAAATTATATTTTTTTTTTCCCCATACTCTGTACTACTCTCATACTTTGCATTGTTTTATTTCTTTCCTAGCTTTTGGTACTTTCCATGTCCCAATGGTCCCTCCCTCAGCTTCATATTTCTTTGTATGCCTGGCATCTTAGAACATCTGTTCTTGTTTTGCCTCGTTTAACTTCAGCATGCGTATTTCTTCTGTTGCTGCTCTAGAAATTAATGTTTTGATCAGAACCCTACACAGAGTATGTGCAATTGTAACAGAAGCAGTTCTTTAAAAGTAGACCAGTTTATTTTGACTATTTTAAAACCTGGTTTTCCGTATTAAATATACAATTTGGTTTTCGATAAAGGAATATTCAATATATCTACAGTAGACTGTAAGGTTTTTCAGCTTTGTTACAGCTTCAGTGTTTTCATTATTAATTAAACAGTAAATAACTCCTACAACATATATTCTTATTCTAGGAGAGGGGCAAAAATACTTGTTGTCCCAGTGCTTTAATGTTTCTGGCAAAAATGTCTTACTCTTACTTGTCATGGTTCTATCTTTTTACATTTTTCTTCCAGGTTGTTGGTTTGTGGGTTGGTTGTTTTTTGGGGTTTTTTTTGTGGTTTTTTTTTTCATTTTTTAATCTGCATGGTCTTCTAATATATTTATCTAATCTAATCTACAGCTATCTAATTAATCTATCTACAGCTCCCATGCTACTCAAGGGATGTTGTTGGGGTGTGCAGCATTCCATTTTTTCCCCACTCTTTGATCCATTTCTGTGTGTTGTTAGCCTTTGCTTGATCTTTGTTTTATTTGAAATGTGTTACAACAGTAGCAGATATAGCTTTCTCTCAAATGATTACCTCAAAATGATAGGAGTATAACCCAAGAGGATTTTATAATGGGATTAGAGGTTATGTACCTGGACAGTTACCATACAGCATCTGCTTTGTACTTGCTATATTTGATTGGTGCTTAGCCCTAGGCCTAGCCCTAGGTGAGCAGTGGAGGGGGCATCCCTGTGGGAGGTGAGAGGTACGAACTGCAGCTCATTTTGCATGAAGAGGGCATTGGCTTTGGTTTCCTTAGAAACTGCTGTAATCTCTAGTCTATTTTAACATCCCTTTCTCCTCCTCCTCCTGTGACAGACAGGTTCTAACTGAAAAGTGAACCAATTTTCCATAATCAAGGGAGTTTAAGTGCAGATGGGATTCCAGGCTGTGAATCCTACTTTCACACAAGTACATAATTTGGGCTGCACTTAGGCACTTAGATGGAGAAACTACACACCATGGTTACTGCAAAAAGAAACATTAAGCACTTGTAGTGGATAACTTTCTGTTAAGGGGTACTTGGGTGCCCTCCAGCCAGCCTGACAGGGAGCCATCTGAGGTATGCTGCCTTCTGGGAGCTCAGGTCTGAGATGTTGCCGAGAGGGTGCCACAGCTTGTCAAGAACTTTCATGTGGGCACAAATGACATTGGAAGCCAGAACCTGGACAGAATCAAAGAAGACTATGAAATCCCTGGTGATGCAAGTGAAAAATGTTGGTGCCCAAGACATTTTCTCTTCTGTTTTACCAGTAAAAGGAAATGGTGAAGCCAGAAATAGATGTGTAATGCATGTCAACTTCTGGCTTCGTGGCTGGTGCTGTCATGAGGGTTTTGACTTCTATGACAACAGAACATTCTTTGACCATAGCTTGTTAGGGAGAGATGGGATCCATCTTTCTAGAAGAGGCAAGGCAATCTTTGGCAGCAGGCTGGCCAACTTGGTGAGGTGGGCTTTAAACTGAAAGACTTGAGGGGAGGGGTCCAAAGTGGCAATGCTCATGCCATCGCATCCAGCTGTGGAATAAGCCAGGCCAACCAGAGCAGCATTTTATGTTGCTTAGCTGCCTCCCAAGATGAGAACTGGGTGGCCAGCTACCTCAAGGGTGTGCATGGTAGATCCACTTGCACCTCTCCTGGGAAACCTGCCTGTTTGATTATCCCTCAGAAATGCCTGTACAGCAGCACACACAGCATGGGGAATGAACAGGAAGAATTCGAGATGTCTGTGCAGACATATGGCCATGATCCCATTGCAGTTACAGAGACTTGGTGGCATAGCTCGCATGACTGGAATGCTGTCATGGATGGCTACGTACTTTTTGGGAAAGACAAGTCTGCAATGAGTGGTGGTGGAGTTGCTTTTTATGTGAAGGAGCAACTGGAGTGTATCAAGCTCTCCCTAAGGGTAGATGCTGAATGAGTTGAGAGCTTATGAGTAAAGATTAAGGGACAAGCCAACATCCATGACACTGTTGTGGGGCTTTAATACAGGCCACTAGATCAAGGGAAGTCAGTGAGGCCTTCTACAGACAGCTGGAGGTAGCCTCATGAACACAGGCCCTGGTTCTCATGGGGGACTTCAACCACCCTGATATCTGCTGGAAAGACAACACAGCTAGGCACACACAGTCCAGGTGGTTCCTGCAGTGCATTGATGACAACTTTTTGATGCAGGTGGTGGAGGAGGTTACAAGGTAAGGTGTGCTCCTGGACCTTGTACTATACAAACAAAAAAGGACTGGTTTGGGATGTGAAGGCTGGGGGTAGTCTTGGCTGCAGTGACCATGAGATGGAGTTTAGGATCCTGCATGGAGGAAGCAGGGCAATAGGTAGGACTGCAGCTCTGGACTTCAGGAGAGCTAACTTTGTCCTATTCAAGGACCTGCTTGGAAGAATCCCATGAGATATGGCTCTGGAAGGTAGAAGGGTCCAAAAGACCTGGCTAATATTCAAACATCTCTTCCTCCAAGCTCAAGACGGGGGCATCCCTATGAGTAAGAAATCAAAGGGGGCAGAACACCTGCATGGATGACAAAAGAACTCATGGGAAAACTCAAAACAGAAGGTATTTTACGGAATGCAGAAAAGGGACAGGCCACTTGGGATGAATATTTTTAGATGCTGTTAGAATGTACAGGGAGGTGATGAGGAAGGGTAAGGCCCATTTGGAATTATATCTGGTGAGGGAAGTCAAGGGCAACAAGAAGGGCTTCTTCAAGTACCTCAGTAGGAAAAGGATCATTAGGGAAAATGTGGACCTGCTGCTGAATGAGGTGGGTGCCCTGGTGACAAAGGGTACAGTGGAGGTGGAGTTACTGAATGCCTTCATTTCTTCAGTCCTTCCTGCCAGGGCTAACCCTCAGGAATCCCATACCCTGGACACAAGAGAGGAAATCTGGAGAAAGAATGACTTTCCTTTGATTGAGAAGGATCACATCAGAGATCATTTAAGCAAAGTTGTCACCTATAAATCCATGGGCCCCAATGGTATCCATCGCAGAGTTCTGAAGGAGCTGGCAGGTCCCTTTGTAAGGTCATGGAGAACAGGAGAAGTGCCTGAGGACAGTAGGAAAGCCATTGTCACTCAAGTCTTCAAGAAGGGCAAGAAGGACCCAGGAAACTACAGGCTGGCCAGCCTCACCTCCTGGAAATGTGATGGAACAGCTCATCCTGGAGGTCGTCTCTAAGCATGTGGAGGAAAAGAAGGTTAACAGGAGCAGTCAACATGGATTCACCAAGGGAAAATCACGCCTGACCAACCTGATAGCCTTCTATGATGGAATGACTGGCTGGGTAGACAAGGGGGGAGCAGGGGATGTTGTCTACCTTGACCTCAGCTCAGAGGGTTGTGATCGGTGCAGAGCCTAGCTGTAGGTCTAGTGATGTTCCCCAGGGGTCAGTACTAGGTCCAGTCTTGTTCAACTTACTCATCCATGACCTGGATGAAGGGACAGAAGTACCCTAAGCACGTTTGATAATAGTACACAACCGAGAGGGGTGGCTGATACACCAGAATGCCGTGCTGCCATTCAGCGAGACCAGGACAGGTTGAAGAGCTGGGCAGAAAGAAATCTAATGAAGTTCAACAAAGGTGAGTGTAGGGTCCTGCACCTGGGGAGGAACAACCCCACACACCAACACGGGCTGGGGCTGAGCGGCTGGAATGCAGCTCTGTGGAGAAGGACCTGGAAGTCCTGGTGGACAACAAGTTAACCGTGAGCCAGCAGTGTGCCCTGGTGGCCAAGAAGGCCTGTGGGACCCTGAGTGCGTTAGGAGGAGCGTGGCCAGCAGGGTGAAGGGGGTGATCCTCCCCCTCTGCTCTACCCTGGTGAGGCTGCATCTGGAGTGCTGTGTCCAGTTCTGGACTCCCCAGTTCAAGGGAGACTGGGAACTGCTGGAGAGGGCCCAGCAGAGGGCTGCAAAAATGATGAGGGGGCTGGAACATCTCCCTGATGGGAGATCTGGGCCTGTTTAGCCTGGAGAAGGGAAGAGTGAGAGGGGAACTTATCAATGTCTACAAATATTTTAAGGGTGAGGGCCCAGTGATAAGGCTGGGCTCCTTTCAATGGTGCCCAGTGACAGGGCAAGGGGCAATGGGCACAAACTGGGACACAGGAAGTTCCATCTAAATATGAGGAAGAACTTCTTTACTTTGAGGGCAACAGAGCACTGGAACAGGCTGCCTAGAGAGGCTGTGGAGTCTCCTTCTCTGCAGATATTCAAAACCTGCCTGGACGTGACTGTGCAGCCTGCTCTGGGTGAACCTGTTTTGGCAGGGGGTTGGACTAGATGATCTCCAGAGATCTTTCCAACACTGACCATTCTGTGATTCTGAGATCTCTGTCTATGAGGTTTTTTGTTGGCTGGCCTATGCATTTCCCTGTTTAGGAAGGTGATTGCTGTGAATCCTACCCTTGGGCACCCATATCTCTGTTCATTTTACATTGTAGTGAGGCATCCAGCTCTGGTTCTTCAAAGGTCTGGAAGGAAAAAAAAGTATGTTTGACCCATCATCAATACCTATAGTTCCTTTTGAGGATCTGAGAATTTTGTCTTGGTTTGATAGAAATGCAAACAGAACTTAATATATATATATATTTAAGATTTAGCTCTCCTTGATCAGATTTGGAGCTATAGTACGTGGAAAATCTCAGCTAGTGCCCAATTGCCTTCAGCAGTCCATGTGTTTAGGAGCTCAGTCCTCATTTAAAAGAGATTTCTATCTTCTAGTTACCAGTGTGCTTTTGCTTAATGAAGAGTACAGGAGTTTTAAAAATACTTAGACACTTCCAAAATGAAATTAAAATTAATTGCTTTAGAAAACACATTTTATTTTTCTCCTATATTTTTTTTTTCCTACTTCTAAGGAAATCTCTGGTTTTAGGAGCTTATAGGATACTTCCTCAAAAACATGTTTCAACAACTGCCTCCAAGTAATAGCAGTATTTGTGGATAATTTCTAGACAATTTCTGTCTGCTGTCTGGCTTGATGGAGCTCTTTTACATTACCTGTTACACTGCATAATGATCTGGTGCAATAGGGGGTAAGTGAAGACTAATTTCATTCTCTTGGCTTCTGAAAATTATCCAAGTTGGTTTTCATAAAGGCCTCTTTGTATTGCTGAACTTCATTGGCTATTAAATGACAGTTTTCCTCAAATTTTGGAGACTCTCTGAAAGTCACGTTGCAAACTTGCCTCTTGTGTGCCTAGAATGATTGTCAAATACAAGGGTAGTATTCTGATTTTATTCCATGTACACAAGGATATTTTAAACCTGATGCCTTCTTCCTCCTGTGACCCATTTAATGATCAGCAGGGAAATAAATACTTAGTAATCTTGCTTTCAGAAGTGAAAGAGAAAAATCCAACCACTGTATTAATACAATCTTAGCAGCCAGAAAATAAATCAGTGAAACGTTTTTCCCCTGTATTTTGTTGTTTCCTCATTTGCAATCCCAGGATAAAAATTTCTTAAGCGCCTCAATAATTTAGGCATCTAAATCCCACTTTTCAACATGGAGTAAGCATTTAACCTCTGTCTCTTCGTTCCCTAAGCATATGAAAGAGATCACAATTCTTTCCCTGTTTATCTACTTCTTTTGGTAGTCTTCAGATTGTGATTTTTATCATGTATTTGTAAGTATTTGGCATTAGGGGGGGATGAATTTTAATTGGGGCCTCAGGCACAATTGTAATACAGATAATAAGCAAGAATCATAGTAACAGGTGTTGCCAGGTTTTAATAATTCCATTCTTGAGGAAATTTTAACTCCTTTATTTGAGAATGCAGCTCTTCAGCAGGAGTTTTTATTTATTTGTTTCTAATAAGCATTTAGCTAATTTTTGAAAGCAGATATTGCCCACACAATTTGTATTCTTTTAACATTCCAATCTGATTACATTGTCTTTTAACTCACTTTACATTTTTTTCAGGTTTCTAAGTATCAGTCTCCTTTCAAGCCATATTATCCTTCTTGCCTTCATCCTAGCATGCTCTCGGAACTTTATTTTCTCCCTCTTATGACCCCTTTACATCTGAAAGATGCAGCAATAGCAAATACTTTGAAAACATCCACCAATTACCTGTACTTATCTATAAAATAGATTCAGTCATTTCATCTACTTCCTAAGACTTATTTTTCAAATCTTATTGAAACCACCTAGCTTTCTCTTTGAACTTTACCAGTTCTTTAATGTCACACCTATTAATTTAATTTCTCATAATGCCCTGCCTTCTTTGGATACATACACCATGCTGACACTACAGCTACAGCGTTTTGGGCTGCCTCGTGAATGTGCTGTTATTTCTCAGTTTAAGTTGAACTTCTCATTACATGTCTGCTTCTGCTTTTTCCTATATTTCCCTGACCCTTGATTTCACACCAAAATATTATGAATTTTACATTGACTCTTGACCCTCAATAGCTACATACAACAGACGAGTAGGAGAGCAAATTAAAAATAAAAATTAATTTATAATAGGTTGCACCTTGCACCTTTGTTCTGCTCCAAGTTTTCCCACAGGTATACAAGTGTAACTCTTAGATGCTGTAACAGTAATTGCAGAACGTTTACTGAGGAGGGAAACTGGCTATAACGATGAATGTGAGATTCAACCAGCCCCTGCCTCTGAAAACAGTTGTGTATGAGAGAGTAAGCAGCTGACTATCAGCAGATATGGTCTCAAAGAAAGTAATATTTAATTTTTTCCCTGCTTTTGCCTTTGTTTTGGGAAGAATGAGGAAATATTTAATTTTCTTCTTCAGTGGTTCATTTGTGTGTGGGACAGTATGCACTTAGATTCCAACAAGCTCAGGAAGTAAGTGGATTGTGTTAAAAATAATGTAAGGAAGATTGTCAGGACAATTAACAGTGGGTAATTGCAGAAGTCACATGAATAGATGTTCTTGTTGGTCCAAGCTTTTTTTTTCTGTGGAGGTACGCAGTATGTATCATGTAACTCTTGGATCACTGCATTGTAAATTCCATAAATGTTTATTCAATAAGTTATTGAGGAAGCATGTTGGGAGCTATTGAACGAGTAATGAGAAGAGAGAATGAGCTAGAAGTATTGGGCAAGAAATAAGCTTGACTACACAGAGAACTCTGATAAGGAAAAACGGCCTTTTAGATATATTAGGTAGATTTTTGGAATTACAACTTTGTTTTCAGTGCTTGTTCTACCAGTTGGTGATGTGCACTTGCCTTTAAACAGAAAGTTGTAATCTTTGTGCTAACTTATGGAGGCCAGTTTTGAAAGATACCCTGTTGTGTTTAAGTAGATTGTTGCATGTTTCATGATGTGACCTAATACAACTTTTAATTGCAAGAATACACCATGGTATCAGTGTTCCAGCAGAACTGAAATCAGGGTTCAAAAGTATTATTTCCTTTATAGAATACTAAAGATAAAATATGTGGTTATTTTGTCTTTTTGTTTTGAGTAATTCTGTGATTTATGGCTTTCTGATTTCTCAGTCTTTAGTGACATTATAATGTTACTGTGTTATTTAACAAATGTACGTTGCTGTCTCAGTCCATAGAAGAAAACCACTATAGGTTGGCAAGAGAAAAAAAAAAAAGTATAAATGTGAAAGTGTATACCAGGACAGACTTCTTAGCTTAAAATGAGCATGATAAAAGCCGTATAGAACAGTCTGAGCTAAAAAAATCTATGCCAGCCAGAAAAAAAAAAAAAAAAAAAAAAACAACCCCCCCCCAAAAAAAAAAAACCAAAAAAAAAAACAAGCTAACAACTAGATTTGCAGATTTTGACCCTATGATACACAAAGAATGCATCTTTATTATCCTGGTACTAGGCTGTCATTCTAATCAGAGGTTTACTGATAAAAAATGAATGTAGAAATCAAGAATTACTACTCCTTTTGATCCCTTCATCTTTATTATTGAGGATCTCCATTAGCATTTAGTGAAATTTGCCCTTGTCTAATACCAGATTAAGTAAGAACTGAATCCTGAATAGTTCTTCACTTCTGAAACCTTCAGTTTCATAAAAAGTGCCACTGAACAGACTTCTGAGTTCTTTATCTCTCATGTATACTTAGCTTCTCTGTTTTCTGCCACATACTTTTCATTTTTAACAAAAGTTCCAAGAACACATATTCATTCTTTGCTTTCTTCCACGCTTACCTTCTGTCCAACTGGAATGATACTTTATTACTAGCTCATCCCCCATTTTCTAGCACTGCTTGCTGTAGCCTGTAAGCACACGTTCTGTCTGGGACCTTCTGGAGTTCTGCAGATCCACAAACAGGAGCAGGCCATATGTAATTTATCCCAGAGGACAAGCACATTCTGTTGTGAGGTGTACAAGCCAAAACTTTTAACCTGAATTGTTCAGATCTTTAAAAATCAGCTATCCCTCCACCCCATGTCATTTTTTCTTTAGTATCCTTGGCCCTGATTCCCATTAATGATAAAAATCAGGCTTTTGAAACTGTTTTTTTTTTCTCTGAATTTTGAAGCTTAAGAAATGCTTTATATTACACCATTTGATAAGTAAATTTTTACCTTTTAGGCATACTATTAGCTCCTGTTCATTATAGTGAGAATGGTGGATGCATAAAAGATCCTTAAACATCATAAAGATCCAAGTATAATAGTTTGAAGTTACTTACTGTTCACTTGAAAACAATCAGTGAATGGAAGGGATGGAACCTGAGAATTCTTCTAGTCCAGTTTTATTTTCCTTTTCAATACTGGGTGAAATATGTAGCTAGTGTATATTGCAACTGAAAGTATTTATTCACATGTGGCCTGGAGAGGCAGCTGAAACTATGCGTGGCAGGGTAGATTTAATGCACAAAGGAAAACTACTCTCCTTACAGAAGAGAGTTACTATGTGCTTTTGATTTAGCCGCAGTTCTTTCATTTCTATTTGTTGTTTATTCTTGCTTTGAATCTGAGGTGTAATCTAATTCATTCATGTCATGGTTTTCATCAAGTAGCAAAGGTGATGGATCCATTCCTACTCTCCATGAGTTAGGTATTTTCAGTCCAAACTGTGCTTTGGCTTGCTGGCTATAGCAACTATTCAGTCTGCAAATTCCCCAAGACAGTAGATTGCACAATGTGACACATGTAGCATAGCAAACAGCTCCAGGTTGGGCTTCTGGGTTTGTTTGTGTATTTGTTTGTTTGCTTGTTTTACAGTGGTGGTTAAAATAGTAAGATCCAGTGTATCATCACAGTCATTGGCTGGGTTAAACTTGAGTTTGTCCAAGTTCAGGGAAGGGTTTCATGTGTGCATTATGAAATATAACTATTAAATTAATATAAATCATTGAGGCATCCTTAAACCTCTAGGTGTTTTGCACTATGTCTGTTCCTTGGCTTACCAGAGATGAGTCTTTCAGGTCTAGCTGTTTTTCATGTTTAAAGAATTTGATTTGGGACTAGATGGAAGAAAGTACCTTATGAATAATATACTGAGAAACTGAGTAATATAAAGCAGTTCTTAGGTCCCTTGAAAATCATATGGATGACAGCACACAGCTGTTTGCTTTGTAATTGACTCTGTTTACCAAAGCATTAACATCCTTATTCACTGTATTCATGTGAAATTCCTGTACCCACTTCTCTCCATTCAGAATGAGATAGGACATGGCTTTTTGAGTTTCCCACGAAATGAGTGATTTTTAGAGCAAAATAAAACTTCAGGAGAACCTCTCTGTTCTTGATGTCACCATTTAGAGAGAAGCATGAGAAAAAGATTATAATTGCTATCTATCTAACTATACTGTTTACCAACCTACGGCACATGAGGCATCTTTAGAGTGGCTCCCAGTCAGAAGCATTGTGCATTTCCACCTGTTGCTGCCAGATTCCTTTCCTGGGCTTCTTTGTCACTGGGGAAAAGGATATCCACTGATAGAAGAAAGGAAGCGTTGAGATGTTAGTGATGTCCGGTTTGTTCCCTCCCTCCTTCCTTCCAGCCTTTCTTCCCTTCTTCCTTTTTCATCAGCTGTGAATAATGAATATTAGTTCTTCAAGAAGGAATAAATAAATAAATAAATGGTTGGTTTCCACCCTAAGCTGTAAGCAAGACGGGTGGTCCATAAGGATGTGCTGAAAACTGGGGCTAAGAAGGTGTATGTGTAAGAGTCTATTTACACGAGAAAAGATCAGCGCCGTCTTCCTCTGGAAGAGTGTAATTCAGCCACCTCTAAACTCGAGCTCTAGGACTGGTTAGTTGTGCCTGGGATAGCATTGGAATGGATAAATTTGTCTGACTAGATATCACCCCTGCTTTACAAACTTAAATTGCTCTAATGGTTTAGGAACACTCATTCTTCTGGTAATTTGTTGCTTGATGCAGCCAAAAGTATGATTTGTACCAGGTGCACTTTTAAAGAACAAAACAAAATCTCCATTGCAGTTATATCACTGAGGGTGAACAACACTGGACACACAGTGTCCTTGTCATTCTCCATTCCTTTGTAGCCTTTATTAATTTAGAAAATATTGGGTGGGTGGATGATTACAATTAGAAATACTGTACAAACTATGAACTTGGAGGGAGGCAAATAAAATCAGCAGTCTTCAAGTGAAATGTATGTTGCTACTAGTAAACCCCCCTAGACTGCAGGCAGCCTGAAAGATGTTTGTATTCAGATTGTAGAGTTGTGACTTACTCTTTCCAATATTCATGAATGCAGAGTATTTGCCTTAGGCATGTTATAGTAGCAAAGCCTTGAAACTGGCAATAATTGCTTAACACTCTGAACAACATAATTATATGTTTTTGAGCATTTTAGCAATTGATTTGAGGATGTATATATACATTTAAAAAAGCAAGTATGATCTTTTCAAGAAGTAAAACTGCTCTTTCATCATTTTACATTTGAAGGCTGGTTTGCCTCCAAACAAATCACGTTGCTTTCATTTTACATGCATAGACATTTTACAAGTCTTATCGTTAGTGAGCCCCACGCAGTATGGGCTTAAAAGTTTAATCAAACTAAAAACCACGGTCCACTGATGTTCTATAGACCTGCTGGGTTTAGAGCTGTTATGAAAAGAAATGCTCCCTTTGCATCCACGGAAAGTCAAATTAATTAGCATGCAGTGATTCCTCCTGAAGAACAGGATTGCTTGAGCAGACTTTAAATAAGGATATGTAACTGAAGTACCTGCATTGGATGATTTTTGGTTTAGTTTGGTTTTGTTTTTTAACTTCCATTGTCTGCTTTTTTTTTTTTTTCAATAGTCTGTTGGAGAGTATTTCATGTAAAAAAATATGAAATTCATTTAGCATTCAAAGATGGATATTTGTGTAAATAAAAAAAAGTTTAGGCTTTGGTATGACTAAAACATCTATTTATATTTTTTTTTTTATGAATGGCAAATGTTCTTGGGAAGGTTTGAAAATATTTGACATTAATAGCCTATGTTTATGAAATATTTTTAGCTGTTTGGTCTACGTTTGATTGATGGTTCAGTTCTTCCTCAGTAAAAAGCAGCATGGGATAAGGAGCAAATATCACATGTGCTTCTGTTAGTGTCTAAATATTGGGGGAAGCATATTATGGTTAGCAAAGGAAAGGAAGGAAGGAAAGCCTTACAACATAATAATGTACCTAGTAACATTAATTAAATTTAGTTAAAAAAAACTTTGTATCTTTACCCTTTTTTTTTTTTTTTTTTTTTTTTTTAACCCCAAATAAAATATTTAGGAGTGATAGATGAAGGCAATAGTTGTGTTTGTCACTTACTTTGAGGGTTATTTACTGCTGTAGGGGTAAGGAATATTTCCTGCATTCTAGGAAGGTTGGGGTGAGGATAAAGAATGAGGCTGTAGTGCTGGATGATGTAGGCAGGGAAAAGTTCATTTTTCTTTCTGGGTAAGTCTTCAATAGCTGTAACTTCAGCATCTCCAGAACTAGTGAATTATTGTACAGGTTCCTGCTTAGACAGGCTGACCTTCTCCAACCACTTACACACATACAAGTTGATGAAAGTTGCACAGACACATAATACCAGTGGCCTACAAAGCCCTATCTGTGTCCCCCAAGAATCCATTCAATTTGATCACATCTTTAAATATTTCTGAAAACAAGTGCAGCAAAAATAAATGATCCTTTCAGTAATCAAAATACACTATTTTAAATAACTTGAAAGAATTATATGAAATGGGATATTTTCCTCAATTCCTGTTAATGCTGGTAGATGTGAAACTATCCCATTCTTAATTCCTTGGATCTTTAAAATGTTTGTTATAGCTAAGTATTAAATATTATGTATCTCGCTGCCATCTTGCTAAACTCTTAGGGCTAAAAGGTTTAATAATAATGTAGATTGTAACAGCTGCTACACTCAGTGTTCTTTCCAACTTCAGATGATTTATTTTTGAAGTTTTATTTCTAAAGGCTTCCAGTTAATTGCTGTGTGCTTTAATTAGGCTTTGGTATGCTCATCTTTTGATCACAGTGAAAGCAGCAAACCATGCTCAGATAAATCTTGAGGGTGTCTGCAGCTTGATGGATTGTGCATGTGACTGTCACTCCTTGGCCACACAGGATGCAGGTTCAGTTACTAGGACAGTGCAAACTGTAAGCAAATCACAGAACCTAACAGTGCTTCTAGTAGATCTGTGCTGTGTCATAGCACAAGCATGGCTTTAAAGAAATGGGGATGAATAATAACTCCATTGCCCTGATAATGTTTAGTCATTAGTCCCCTAGGTAAAAGCTGAAGCTGAGAAACAATGGTGTTGAAGTTAATTTGCATTCTCAAGGTGTTTCACCAGATAATTATATCCAGTTCTTATGTCTTCTAAAAATTAAATGGATCTCTTTCCTTGTGCCTGTTTTCAAACTCAGAATAAAAGTGGGAAAATGCTTACATCCCCTAGCTTGCAATAGTATGAACAGGTTAGATTAGTTGCTTAAACTTTTATGCTGTGCTGGTACTGTAAGATTATTCTGAACATTGGACTCATTTAATCATCTTTGTGTAGACACTGTTGGTCACACTGTTCAATTAATTATTTATCACTATACTAACATGTTAGTGTCCTTACCATGAAAATGAACTTCATGTAACCAAGTGTGTGTGTGGGTATTTCTGAAAAAATGTACTTTTCAATGTACTTCTGAAAAATCACAATTATCAAATGTAATAACGTATTATAGAAGAGTTTGACCATAATGTATTGTTTCTAAACCCATACGTGAATCTTACCCCAATGGTTTATATACCATAACTGCGGTTGTTCTAACCATATAAATTACTCATCTTTTCTTAGTTTTAATACATTTGGCCTATTGCTTGACCTGAGTGCTATATAAGACAAAGATTATTACTGATTATTTGTGATATCAAAAAGATTTCTTTCATTAATTTTAAATCTAGTTCTTTGGTTTTATTTTGTAGCTCCTTGTGCTGCATTACAAGAAAAGGGCACAGCTTATCTTTATTGATCTTTTAATATCTTTTATTATGGTGTACTCTCTTTTCTGTCATCTTCCATTTTTGTTCCTTCTACAATCTTTTCAGTTCTTCACTCTGCTGGAGTGACGCCATGTGTTTAATTATTTATTTTTTTTTACCATTACTTGAAGTTTCTATTTCTGTCACTTTTTTGACATGGATTTTTCTGTTTTGGTAAAACTATTTCACTAAAGTGCACATGCGTTTATATCAAGACGCCTATACACAGACAAAATAGAAGTATATATAGTTATGTATACAAACATTATATGTATGCATATATAAAATGTACATATGTGTATACGTGTAAATATGTTCACACACGCACATGTGTGTGAACACGTGTATGAACATGTATGTGTATGAACACATACAAACTATACATGTATATCATATCTATAAAATACATTAAAATATGAATTATAATGCTTTACACATTGTGAGTTTTATCCTTTTCTCTTATATACAAATGTTTTTTTTCCTGTAATTTCTTTTTCTTTAAAATGCAACTCTTTTGTAAGAAACATTTAAGTATCTCAGGAAATGACATATTATTCATGCAATAAAAAACTATTTCTAGGTTTTCTACAGAATACATAGTTTAATCACATGCAACTTAAGTTATTAGACTATCCAGAAGTTTAATCATCCTTTCTCAGAATGTAAATATACTGTTGAGATAAATAAAATTTGATCTGGTATTTAGAAGAGATTCAATATATGAAATTCAAAGTGAGTCATTTTATTCTGAAAGTTAGTCTGTCATGTAACAGTCTTAGCTAAGTTTTGTCCCAACAAAAGTATGTAGAGATTTATTGAAATTAGACACAAAAAAAAAACCAAACCCAAAACCCACAAAAAAAACCCAACCCAAAGGAATTTTAATATTGGAAATACAATCCTTAACAAGTAAGAACAAAACTTCCTTATTTCTGGCCCACCAATAACTTAAAATTTACATTGTTACATTGTACCTGGCTCTAATTTTGATGTAAATTTTCTTTGCAGAGGCAGTTGGAACTTTCTCAGTAAAAAGACAATCTTTGCAAAAGGAAGTTCTCATCTCATATTAAAAAGATGATACTGGAGAAAAAATTCTTAGAGAATATGTTCATCCTAGTTTGACATGAAAATCTCAGCCTGTGAGTTCTCTTGATACATTATTATTGATTTTACTGACAGGTGGGAGGTTTTTCACTTGTTTTACGATTCAGATAATATTGGAGCAGGTATGTTTACCAGTCTTTATACAATAAAATGCAAACACCGTTGATATTTCATAGTAAAATTAAAAATTAAATGTAAACAAACATGGTTTAATATTTGTAATGTATATGTTGTTAAGTAGCACATACATTATTAGCTCATGAATTATTATGTATTTCTGTATATTGTTTAGAACTATTGGAGAGTTGAAATATATTCATGTACACAGATGCACGTGAGCACAGAATTATTTGTATGTATAAATATATCTATATGTGAATACACAATGGAGATTGTGAAATGTTACTTTGGTCAGGATTCTTCTTTCTTCAATGCCTGTCATATCCATTGGGCACTAATAAAAAGGGCTTTGTGTAATTCTTAGTTCTGCTGTTGCTGCGTTATACGTTAAAGCTTTGTCTCTTCTCCTGATCAACTCATTTTCTGATCAGTTTAAGGGAGCAATAAGCACAAGATAGTCTATATAACAGCCTAAAATAGAGATTAACTGAGAAGCTGGAAGACACTGGTTACTAAATGATCCTTTCTTAGCAAGGGCCATATCAATTCAGGGTGTCTCAGTTTCTCTAGAAATACATAAAGCATTTGTAGCCAGAGATTGCATTAAAATTATTTGTTGATTAGCTTTATAAAGACGAAACTCTGTGTCAGAATAAAAGTAGGGGTACAGCTTGTATAATGTGAATAAATTTGAAAAAAGTTTTCATTGTGGCCACGCCTTCTCCTATATATTGTTGTAATTTATATGCACATGAGTCATGAGATAACTGTTAAACCTTCTAAGCATATTTTTACTTTTTGTGGAAAAAATCTTAATAATTTTCTTTGTATTCCTATTACCCATTGGGAAGTTACATCTCTAAAGAGCTATGTCAAGTCCCACAGAAAATATTTTAATGAAAGCTTCAAAAAATGGACCAACATGCAGCTCTGTATTTGAAGCTATAGGCACTTTTTCCTTCCTGGAATCATCAATCATCTACCTGTCTACTTTTCCTTTTTCCTTCTCTCTCTCTCTCTTTTTTTTTTTTTTTTTTTTTTTTTTTAATTCCTTTTGGATGTTTAAATGAAGCAATTCTATATCATGTATCCAAAATTCTGCTAGCAATAGTAGCAACCTCTGTCACTTTCTTTTAAGCTTACCTAGAGCTTGGGCTTCTTCACTGTTTTTGTGTAACTAGCATAAACAAATTCCACTGGGATAATAAATTTAAGTTTAGAATAAAGGATGAGTATGAATTTTATGTATAAAAGTACTTACGCAATCACTATTGATTAAAGGTTCCTTTAGATTAGTTTGTACTAAAAGAATGTCATTTATATAATAGAAAGCTTCCTTGCTTTCCCTTAGGAAGGAGCTTGCAGATATCACTGGGTATCACCGGGATCCACACTTGATTCCTTGAGATACAGTGAGGCTCATTACAATAAGTAACAGTAAAAAAGGTCATCTCTTCCATTTGTTCTGGTTGGTTCTAGATGCTTTTGTATTATTTTGTGTAAGATTAATGTTGTCTATCCTGAATTCAGTAATGCCATTCACTTCATTCTTTGGGATCTAGAGTCTGCATGGCTACTAGATGTGTCTGAAAAAAAAAAATAATCCTAACTAGGGCACCTAGATCTCAGTTTTATAATATTCAGATCAGAAGAATATGATTCACACCAGTTTACCTGTAAACCTTGGCATGTAAAACTAAACCCAGAATTGAGCTGCTTATCTTAGTTACACTTTCATCTTTAATGGAGGGAGAAGACATACTATTCAAGATGTGGATTCCTGGTTTGTTTATGAGCCAAATAATGTTCTTTTTAGAGCAACATAAGGGAAAAATACCTGTCAATGTGACAAAGAGTGGCTCTCGTATGGTGCACCTTTATCTTCAAAAGGGATTAATTTTGAAAAGCAATTTTTTTGGTAATTACATATATGGTCAAGCCAAACTCCAACCTCAACATACAGTACGTAAAGTAGAAGGCTGAATAAACTGGAGCATTGTGAATATGCAATGGGAAGAATCAAGAACATTAGACCTGTTCTATTTGTTAAGAAATTGAAACAGCTGGAGTTCAGTCCAGACAATGTTTTTGAAGAGCTGTCCAGAACCTGTTCATGGCTAACTAGTGTAATATTCAGAGCAATTCCAATGATTCATCTTCCTACAAATACATTCTGCATGGACCATATGAAAGTGTCACTCATTTTTTGTTACTTGTCTTTTATCTGACATTATAAATAAAAGTAAGTAAATTCGCACATGTTTTAATGGTGATTCCTGGCACTTTGATAAATGTAATCATAAATGAAAAATTATTAATTGCAACTTTATATGTAGCTTGAAAAATTAACCGCATGCCCCCATATGGAGAAAAATAAAGAAAAAGTACTTGAAAACATGCTGCTGGGAATTTAGCACATCAGTCAGGCAAATATTTCCTGAATGAGCAAGGGGAAGAGGAGCCCAATATCTAAGCTGTTTTCATTGATTACAGTTCCACCCAACAGGCAACCTTACTTAGTTTTTTGGAGTAGGTGTCAGAAATTAACTTCTCACACTCAGGTGGTGGTGTATACACAGAATAGATTTATTTCAGCTACTGCTTTTATGTTCTGCTTTTTTCATGCCACCACGCCTCCCTTGAGAATGGGACACTTTTTACACCACAAGTCTCTGGGAAAAATGTCCGTGTGTCAAGGCTTGGAGTTACGGATACTGATAGGAGAAATAGTCTAGGAACATGCTGACAGCATCAAAAGTGCTGCAAATTCACTGAGGAAATAAGGTTAGATTACACTAGACCTAGCCATCTACCTGCTACCAGTCAGGCTGTCTTTTTACTGAGATCATCTCACTTGCACCAGGTCTCCTCTTCATTGCCTCAAACTGAGGTGGCATGTTTCTTCCAGCTGTATTACTTTTTATACCATTAAACCCCCCTTATATTACTGTTTATTTATATTACTGTTTAGCATTTCCCCCCCCTCTTTTGCATTCTCTCCCCCCTCCCCACCCCACCCCCTTTCCTTTTTTTTTTTTCCCTTGAAAGAAATGGTTGCTAAAACTGCTCATGGTAATTGATACAGAGTGTTTCTGAATGCTGGAAACATATCTAGTAATTACCCTGTTCAGACATGAAGATTGTATTACCTCAAATTGCCTGGAATGATGTCAATTTATCAAACTTCCTGAAAGAAGTTCATCTCTGCTGTAAAGTGATCACTTCTGTTAGCTTGCTTTATCTAATACAGAGGGCCCAGAGGGGATTTATCCACTCTCTTATTCAGCATCATCCTCCTTTGGAGTCTGCCAGACCAATGGGAAAAAACGAGAGTGTGTTTTCTGATTGCCTTGTTTATTTTATTGTCTTTCAGCGCAGTAGAGGGAAAGGATGTGTAATTTGATTTGAAAGCCCAAGACAGTTAAGCAACAGGGCTTTGACAGAGCAGCAGTAATCGTGTCTGCTTACTGAGGTAAAACAGGGTCTGTTTTTATTCCAGACAGAAGATTTCAATTATGCTTGTTTAAGACTAACAGATTAAAAAGCATAAAGATTCATTTCCTATTAAGCACTGTTTTGGTGAGTCTTTAACGCTAGTATCAAAGTGTACTTACTGGACATTTTCCTGTCTGGTTGATGCTGCCAGAAGGAAGACAACATTTGCAATGTTTGTCTGCCCATTAGCAGTCAAATGGTGTCCTACAAGATTACATCTACCCTTTGGACTATCAGCAACAGCATAATTTACTTAAAGTTAGGTGGGCAAATGTAGCATTCTTAGCCTTTTTTCCATGGTATCACTCCAATACTTTGAAGTTAGCTGACCTGAAAATAAATGTAAGGTTAATAGGAGACTTGTATTAGAGGACAGTTACTGAGTGGCAGTCTAGACTATTACCACTCAAAGAATAAAATGAAGCATGACTTCTTAGTAACACAATTTCATGGGTTTTATGTGTTTGCTTTCAGTCTTCTAATAAGAACATATGCTTTTATATAATTTTCCCACTGTCATTAAGATCTAAGTTCTGTCTATTGTGAAGTAGGTGATTTCCCAGCATAGACCGTGTCTCATTAAATTGTGAGCCAAAGCCTGAGCTATTAATCCTATTTCTGTTTGTTCTATATTGCTAAATAAGTACTAAATAGTTTTAAGAATGCCATGGTCACACTGGCAGACAAATCAAGTTTAGCAACAGTAAGTGCTAACTAAAAAAATAGCTCTGGAATTTCTCACCTTTTTACAAAGTTCTTGTTAGCCATAGAAATAGACAGCAAAGTCACCAGCTGTATTCCCTTAGCACATCAAATTAGCAGCATGAAGAGGGCTGCTCCAGTGCCTCCAGAAACCCCTCTCATGAGTGGAACCAAACTGTCTTTAAGATTTAGAGCTTATCTAGACTCAGAGTCTTCCAATGTTTCAGTTTAAGAAGGAACTTCCAAATGGGAGACTAAAAAAGTCTTGGGGGACTTTATTAACTTTGCTTAGAATAAAAGGAATGCTTCTTGGCTTTGTATTTTACAAAGACACTCAGGCACTTTAATCCTTGAAGTAGTGTATCCCTGTGATTTAACTAATTAGGCAACCCCATTGATGTACTGCTGGGTAAGTCTGGCAAAACCTCCTACCCTGGATGTGTAGTCCAGAGCACTGGTGAAATAACATGGTGAGTGCACTCATCAGAGGTCCTGTTAACAAGGAAAGAAATAGGTGCTAAATAAAATCCAAGACAGCTTTAGTATTATTTGATAACACTTCATCTTGTAATTTTCAAGCTACATTGCTGCTACTTCTGTATCCTACACCCTCCACATTTTTTATACTATCAGACTTACATTCTTGATGTGATTTTATATCCATATTTTTCTTTTTTTCAGGGAGTAGCTCAGGGAATAACTCCAGGAATTCCTGAATTATTTTAAAAATTCAGATCCTTAATTCCAGGTTTTATTTAAGCTTACTGATTAGCACTTATATTTTCAAAGCTCTTCCTCTGAAAGCACTATTATTGATGTAGACTATAATCTTTGAACTGCTTACACTAATGAACCATCTTTTTTATTATATTTACATGGCCAACTACAATGATCTCTTGTCCATGTCTCTTAGGAATCACTGTAGTGATGCTAGTCCACAGTGTTACCTGTTGCTTCCATCCTCACCAAGCAGTTTAAAGACCATTTCATTATTTGATATCTGGATTCTTTTTTGCATATGTTTTTGCTATTTCTTTTTAGTGACCTAATGGAGTACTTCAGAAATCCCCAGTACAAACTGTCCTGTATTGCCCCATGCCTGAAAGAAAGCCTGCTGTTACTGTGCCTGCTGTCGCTGTCTCACGCTGTACTGTACTCCAGGACAACATGCAAGGAAAAATAAAACAACCATAGCTTGCTATTGAACTTAAGACTGTGTTTTGTAAAATATGCTGTGGATAATTATCTTCTTCAGAATTTTGTTACAACCCTAAGTCTCCTAAGGAAACATATGTATAATTTGACAGTATTTTTTATTGAGAAATTAGAATTTTAGCTGTATTGTCACACTGTGTGCATGAATACCTGTTAATGTATCTTTTTTTAAGTAATTATTGGAAAACTTGGAGTCCCTAATCAAGGAAAAAATAAGTTAATAAAGAGCAAGGTTTTCCCTCTACATAACACCTCCCCACCCACTGCTATTTGTAACTGAAATAGTTTTCTAACTTTGTACATTTAAAATAGCATAGACCTGTATTTGGACATGATAAAGGTGCTAATCTTGGAAAGAACAAACTACAAATGAATTTCATTTGATGCATACAGCAAAAGCCCAGTCACTAGTGAGATATCTGTTATCACATCAAGTAATAATGTAATGAGAAATATATCCCAAACTATTCTTAAATATACATACCTCTGAGGAAGGTACAAACTTCAGTGTTCTTTTTATAGTCACTGTTGTTGTTGTTCATAACATTTTTACAGTATGGATGGGCTTTTAATGTATTTGGATTGAATGGCATAGTGTATTTCAGCCTGAAGCTTTTTTCAGTGTGATGGATGTATTTAAATTCCTGAGAGAATTTTTTTCAAGGGGCAAGTGTCATTGCAAGGCAGATTGGATACAGCAATTGGAAACATGACACTTTTATCTTGTGGGAATTCTTTTTTCTTCTTTTCTCCATGTTGAGTCACTTCCTCATCTCCCAGTTTCAGTAGAATTCAGCTCAGAGAGCACAACTGGCTTTCCACATCTACAGATTCCTAAGAGGCAAAACCCTCCTGGCGCATGCAGTTCCTTAATAGTAGGAACTGGTTTGCATGATGGTGGTTTTAGTTTTCATGAAATATTAGTTATGGCTGTTTTCTTGCTTTTTCAGCACAGCATAATTCACATTCCCTTTTACACAGAGATGTTTATACAGCACTTTAGAATTAAGATTAGTGAGATAAAACGTAAGCTCCCAGTTAAGGGAGTGACAGGGCAAGAAATCAGGAAAATGGTATGATTTTGCTTTGAGGATAGGTGGCAGCAGCAGCAATACTGTTTCTACCTTAAATACAGGATTTAACATCTTTTTTCAATGGTAGTACCCTAAAGAGGCAGATTGAGGCATTCAACATTTGGTATAAAATCAATTTAACAGCAGTGGTATGTAGTGGTAAGGGAATGGGTCAAGATTTTCAGACTAGTAAGTCAAGACAGTGAGTAGTTGAGAAAAACAGAGAAGGAGGTGTTGGCAGAGGCTGTGAGGAGCAGGTGAGAACCAGGGGACTCATGGGGAATTTAGAAGTGTAAGAAGTATTTTTTTTGTTTGTATATTCTCCTCCTACTCACTTCCTAATGTAGGTTGCAACCCCTTCATTGATCTGATTTTGAAGAGGTAATTCAAAGGTGTTCTTCAGGGATGTCCTCTTTTCCCTTCTGTTCCTGGCTGCAGCCTGTTCAGGTACCTGAAGCTCCCAAGCTGCTTGTGCATGAGTGGAAGGGAGGGAGGGAGGGAGGAAGGGAGGGAGGGAGGGGGGAATGGGATGGATGACAATGAAGACAAGAAAGAGGAAGGGGATGTATGAGTGACAGGCTATAAACGTGTCGGGGTAGTGATTGGTGCTCTTGGTTCCTTCTCTCTTTCACCACCATCCCAGAAGCTGTCCTTGTCTCTCCTGTGATGGCAGCTGTAACCAGGTGTTATTCCCACTACCACGCAAGTGTTCATGGTGTATTCAATTTTAATTCAAGGGTCTAAAATGGCTGCAGTGTGATCTGGGACAGTAACCATATCTGGCTGAAACATTTGAACAAATGTGATGTGATTCTGAGCTTCAAAATTCTTGCCGAATTGGTGAACAAACAAACAAGAGGGATATCTCCCTATTGTACATTTTCCACTAAATGTTTTCAGAGTATATGCAGAAAGAAGGGAAGCATGAGAAGCAGGAAGATTTTGTTTTGTTGCCCTTTTTACTTCTTTAGCATAAAACTCAACAACAAAGAGTTTGAAAATGTCTTTCTAATGTGTAGACATTTAGCAAGAAGACAAAAAATTATTTTTAACAATAAAGTTTTAACAATAAAGTTTAACAATATTGTTAAAAATTATTTTTAACAATAAAGTTTTAACAATAAAGTTCTGTAGTTATAAGCACCTGGCATCATCACTTGCTTAGTATATGACATACAGGAAGACAAACTAACAGGTAAACATCTCCTGGGGAAGGAGGGGGAAGCAAGAAGGGGGACATCACAGAACAGACATCTTTGGGGTGACATTTTCATCATATGAACTGGAAACTGGAAGCTTGAAATAGTCTTTGCACCTTGAATCATCAACAATTTTCAAGCATCATCCTTAATAAAAGATGTGAACCTGATGGATGGTAATGGAGTGCTGATTTTAAGTCTCCTCTTTGCTGAATTTCTTGTTGGCGCTGGTCCTCTGCAACACCACCTACCCCATTTTTTTAACCAGTATGTATTCTACCATGAAACTTTTAAATATTTTATATCTTAAGTGCCTTTTTCATTAAGAATACACTTTTATTTCTTGACATTGAGAAAATGGATCAGGATCATCACTTTAAAAAATTTTGTTTAAATGCAGATTTTGAATGACTGCCAGGACTAAATAAAAAATCCATGCAGAACAAACACTATAAAAATCAATAATGTTCTTTCCAGGGAGGTATATTTATCTGGTCATGCCTCCTTTCACTGTAGTACATTTTGTGGTTTTAAGGCTTTATTCTTTCACAAAAGCAATGCCTTGTACCTGGTTAAGCTAAAAAACCCTGTTGCACTCTGTGGGGCTTAAGTAAATGACTGATCATCATAACTAAACAGGATCTTCTTAAGGATCTTTTTAATTTCTCATGTTCAACATTCCAAGGAAGAATTCCAATTTATCTTTAAATTTAGTCTTTAGCATGTTATTGTCTCATATATACAGATCTACACACACACATATATATGAATAGAACAACTTGGCATAAGCTCAGATTTCTCTTTATCCCCCTGATTCTCCTCTTGCCTTGATTTTTTGAGTGATGAAGAACTAGTCAAAATGAAGAATTACTTTTAGCCGAGGGGCTTGATGGAGTGTTGTTTCCTACCTGTTCCTTCTGGACTGATCTCTTCATCCAACCAGCCATAACCTCATCTTGATCCTTGTGACAGTTCATTCAGCACTTTCAGTTGAGAGGCTCTTGCGATCACTTGTTAACCTATTTCAGATAGAAAGAGTCACTGAAATGGGTTAATAAACATGTTTTCAAGTTCTGAGGAGGTAGCACCTAGCAGCAGGACAGTGAAGAGCAAGGGGTTGTATAGCAGTAACCATTCAAGTTGGTATATCTGTTGCCAGAAGAAAAGATGTCAAAAAGTTCTCTGAGAGTTTACACCCATGGACTTTAGACATTCTTGAACACAGCAGTTTTCAAAATTTTAAACATCATGTCCAGGGTATGTATAAATGGCAGAAATCTTAAAAAAAAAAAAATAATTGCTTGTTCTGAACTGGTTCAACAAATCCATAGTTAAAAGAAATAGACCAGAAATACTTCCCTCCACACATGGTACCTCATTACATGAAAGTAAAGACTTTTCAGCAATGACCTCTTAGTCTTCTGACCACTGCACAATCTTTGCAAAGAAAGAAGTGGTTTTGTGACAGAGAATGTACTGGATCAAATGTTCCTGTGGTCTTCTGTAATTGTTGAAAAACAGTTCTTCAGTAAGTGAAGAACAAAATACACAAGATATGATTTCCATCATAACAGTTTGTTGTCCAAATGAAAAACTTGTGATGACAGAGAAAATAGAGTTCCTAAGCTGCTACTAAGATATTCTGTCACACAACTGACATTGCTCTATTGAGTTTTATAAATGATGTACTTCTGCCTGCTCAGATGCAGACTGAGAGTCTTGCCTATTACAAAGTTTTGCGAAAACCCTATAAAGTTCTACAAGTATGCTGTGTATCAAGCAGGAACATATTTTAAAGGACTCACAAATTTCAGCTGTCCCCTATTTTTTTTTCTCAGTTCCATTCAAATTAATGCAAAAAAATTTTGGATCATTCTTAAGCATTAAAAATTTGGATTGTAAGTCATATTGTCAATATTAAATACTAGAAAAGATGGTAGGCTTTATGATTTTTGTCATTAAGCATATTTTCACTTCTATTTCATCCTCTAGGCTTAGCCAAACAGTTTTATACATGGAATCCAGTTATTGAAAGAAAAGCTTTGAATCTGTTCAAGCATCCTGATTGTGAATGCTATTTCAGTCAAATTAGATTGCCAGAGCATGACAGCAATGTCATTAGTTTATTATGTTTTTAAGTCTTTCCTAAACATATTTTAGTTATTTTGCTTTGTTGTTTCCTCTTTCCTCTTCTCCCCACCCCATCCCCCAGTCTGTGTTTCCTGGTTTAGGCAAGATAAAATTCATGCTAAGCTGTGACCAGTGTCACTCCAAGGCGTGGTACAAATGATCAAATATTTATAGCCCACAGACAAAGCCAAAAGTGAAGGGATGCAGACATATCACACAAAAGAGGAGCCAGTCAGTACTTGTGGGGCTTTGCTTTATGACATGAGCACGAATTTTCCTGCAGCTTGTATGCTTCCTAAATCAACTACGATCAATCCACAACCACAGGTCAAGATAGACTCTGGTCTATAACTTAATAGCGAAATGCACCTATTGACCATTTAATCCTAAACAATGTATCTCCTAATACATACTTTGAAGTCCGTTAAAGTAAAATAGTGACAAACTGAACACTGCATGTGTCCTTCAGGCATGAGAAACAGAAAGAAATGTCTTACGGACAAGGTTGGGTTGATTAAAGGTAGCAAGGTAGGTTAAAGGGTTCCTGTCTCCTCTGCTGTGTGAATGTTACCCCTGATTGGGTAGGCAACAGGCTGGATCAATGAGCTGAACCCCCCCAGTTATTTTTAACAAAGATCAGTTCAGCAGTCCTGTTTACTGTGTTGATCCCGAGAGGCTGTTCCAGCACAGCCAAGGCAAAGTAATAAACAGAGGCAAAAAATGGTACTGATACGTTACACTGTATCTCCAGTAGTGTGCATTAGTAGAACATCAACTTTTCTTTTATTTAATGGAACGCTTACAGAAATTTGCCCATTGTGTAAAAAAAAATAAATACATTCAAATCCAAATTTTACACTGGTATAATATTTGACATGCAAACCATAGCAGATTAAACAACGGAGTCAGTCCCATTTAAATATCATGCTTATAAATTGCATTTGTTTTAAACCCTGGGAATACTTATAGAAAAGTTGGGCAGCATGCAGAAAGAGTGTATTCACAGAGAAGGTCTGACTGAAGCTGAAGTGACTGTGAAAGTGACTGTGAAAGAATTAGGGACTGGAAACTCTAACAAACCTCCAGTATGTAACAGTTTATTTTTCCACCGTTTACTATCTTTGGTGACAAGTATGGTCTTGTGATAACGTCAACTGTGAGCTACATTTCCAAGGAAAAGTAATGTTTCTGACTAGCTCAGATGAATTGGAGTTATGAAGTTCAAATTCCATATTTGAACACACTGAAGTAAATTAATGTTCTAGTCTAGGGAATAGTAATGACATACAAATCAAAATAAATTGCACAGAACTTTTTCCTTGTTAAGCTTTTCATATTTTTAGAGATACTTAACCCTGAATATGCTAGTTATTTACATGTCATTCTTGTGAAAAATAATTTTCACTAGTCAAGATAATATTTCTGTTTATGAAAGTATCTGCTTACATTTCAATAACTTCAGAGAAATCGAAGTATGTGAGGAAACACTTAAGCTCATACTTGAATAGTTTTTTTCTCAAATGAGAAATTTAATTATTAAATGTTAGATATGTTAATGAATACAACTAGACATGTTTCTAAAATTTTTAATAAGTTAATTGTTCTTTGATAAAGCAAAATTATCCATTAATGAAACTCATACCTTGAGTACTTTGAAGATTTATATTTCAGCCTTTCATAATACCAGAGCATTCTAAACATCGAATATGGTTTATACACCAGTTTCCCTTTTATTACTAGAAATTCTTTCCATCAATTTGGGGAAAAAAAAGATCTAGTGCAAGATTGATCTTCCTATCAAATTAGTCATTCATTTGGTTTAGAGGAAAATTAAATGTTAGCAAAATTCATACTTTCATCTTTTGAAAATAAAGATAAATCTGAGCAAAACCTGCTTTATGTTATGTTCAACACTATGACACATACGACAAACAATAACTTTTATTTGCCTTATTTTATACACAGGCATAGAATCAGAATTTCAGACATTAAAACAGACAGATGTATTTTGATATTGCTGATGTTTTGTTGTAAACCAGTATATTTATATCTCCGTTGAGTTAAATGTTATAATTTGAACTTATAGTTCAAATAGAGTTCAATAGTTGCTGTCTTCTAATTTCTTCTTTTTCATCAAAGAAAACAAAAAGAATCCCTCTAAGTTCCAGAGTACTTTTGAAATTATCAGGTCAATGAAACATTTTTACTGAGATGTTTGCTTTTACAGAGTAAGATTTACATATTTCAGCACCAGCAGTAGAAAAAAAAAATAAATCAGTCCAGTAGTTCAGCATGTATAATTCTGTGTTTATTTACAATCACACTGAAACATCAGCATGTGAGCTACAAACCTGTAGAGTTTGTAGTTGTAAAACCAAAACTAATGCTTTTATTTGTATGCTTTTCTTTACAAAACACAGACACTAACTAGAAAGTAAAAAGAATATGTAAAAAAATCCAGAGTTTTGGGAAAAATGCTAGTATTTAGTAGTAAAAGAGAAAAAAATAATTTTGCAGACGATCTATTTTTTGTGTTCTGATGACAGAGGAGGGAATTTTTGAAAACATAATTTTTTAAAAAAACAATATGTTAATCATTTAAAAATGGACATTTGTACACATGTATGTGGTTTGTATATATGTATTATTTTCTAATTGCCATCATTCCTGTTGCTAGGAAGAAACTGGACAGCTCAAAATGTCTGAACAAATATCTTTGAAGTGTACAGGACTTTAGTTAGATGTAATGAAAGATTAGAACCTTCTAAAAGTCTCAAGACAGATTAATATATTTGAAAATACAAATAATGAGTGAGCAGTGAATCTTTCAGCTTCCCTTTGCATATTGTAAGTGTGCAAATGAACACAAAACCACATCTAAATTAAGAAAATAAAGGCAAATTAACACATGTGGTTGCACTAATTCATAGCAGCAAATTTCACTGTCTGAGGGAATAAATTCATTGGAAGTTGGGATCAAGATGAAATTACTGGCCATGAATTACCACACTGAAAAACATTGTTTAAGGAGAAGATTAGAAAGCTGAAAGCCCAGCTGGAATTCAGGCTGGCCACTGTCATAAAAGATAACAAAATATGTTTCTACAAATACATCAGAAGCAAATGGAGGGCCAAGAATAGTCTCCATCCTTTCTTAGACATGGTGGAACATTGCCACAAAGGATAAAGAAAAGGCTGAGGTACTTAATGTCTTCTTTGCCTCAGTCTTTAATACCAAGACAAGTTACCCTCAGGGTACTCAGCCACTTGACGT
>JAVJGJ010000037.1:87275936-87285960 GCA_035590215.1 Microhierax caerulescens
GGCCCTGCCAGTGAGAGGGCTGGAGGGGCACGGGAAATTGGGAGGGGACACAGCCAGGACAGGTGACCTGAACCAGCCAAAGAGTTATTCCATACCGTATGATGTCATGCTGAGTATATAAACTGGGGGAAGAAGAATGAAGTGAAGGACATTTGGCATTGTGGCATTTGTCTTCCTAAGTAACCGTTACATGTGCTGGAGCCCAGCTGTCCTGGGGATGGCTGAACACCTGCCTGCCCATGGGCAGTGGTGAATGAATTCCTTGGCTTACTTTTCTTGCATGCACAGCTTTTGTTTTATCAATTACATTGTTCTTATCTCAACCCTAGAGTTTTACATTCCTTTCTGATCCTCCTTCCCATCCCTCTGGGTGAGGGGGAGCCACATGAGTGGCTGCGTGGTGCTTGGTTGCTGGCTGGGGTTAAACCACAACACCCTTTACCCCCCTCCCCCCCTCCATTTGAATATTGAAAGGAGGGATAATTACAAGAAATATTCAATCTGCATTTGATTTGTTTGACTGGCTCCAACCTGCAACAGAAAGTGCTTTGTGCTTCCATTCAATATTTTAGTTGTGAGCAGATGTTCAAAGGGAAATGCAGTACATTGTAGCTGACATCAGGGAGTATGTTCATAGTTATGTAGAATAGTACCATGCAGGAAAGTGTCATACTGTGATTGCAAGTTGCCTATTATTGCACAACATCAGGCTTTGGAAGACCGTGCATTTGCTGGCTGATATATTATACCTCTCTAAATAAACTGGTAAAGTATGAGAAATAGGTTGCCTGGTATAGCCTAAGGTACAAAAAAATAAAAGCACACAGGGAGATGTTCAGATATTTTTTTTTTTTCTCTGCTAGAGTTAGCAAGGCATTTAAGATTCCTTTTGGCACAAGTCTTTTGTAATTCAGAGTAAAACACTTTTTAAAGCTAACTTTTCTCCTGAAAAATGCATTGCTAGCTGGAACGTTGTGTTTTCTTGTGTAACAGGTGCTCACATGTTGTGGCACTTTCCATAATCAGAATCAGGCAACAGATTATGATAATTCTAAGACAAATTCATGGAATAGCTGCATTCTATATCTGAGAGTGAAAAAGGAGAAGAGCAGTGAGCAGGGAGAACCAGTCCATGGCACAGCAAAAGCATGGTGCAATCTAACCTGAGGTTATCTAACCCAGCTCAGACCACCCTTACCCCACATTTTTACCGTGGTTGTTATTTGCATTCTTTTGTGTTATATACCAGATAATGTGTTATAATCAAACAAAAGATCTGTTTCTGTACTAAACTGCATTCCTGAAGTCATGGAAGGCATTCTGGTGAAACGGAAGTTGGAAACGATTCTGACCTGATATTTTAAGGATTTGTAAGTGGACAACCCCCTGAAATTCAGTAAGTGCTTAGTCCACAAGGAACACTCCTGCTGCATGCATCACTGCACAGCAGCTTGGCATGACAATGGTAGAGGCAAACAAACATGGGTGGATGCATTAAACAGCATTGCACATGTAGTCCAATATAAGTGAAAACGTGACAAAACGTTTTAACACGTACTTTGGGATGATGTTGTGTGGCACCAGCAGAAAGCCCCATCAGATTACTGAAGTGAGGGACTGAGATGTCTGATCAGTTTCTGAGCTCAGCCTCAGCTCTTGTGTGCCTTTGGGCACTCAGCAGGCTGCAGTGCACCCCCCGTCACACAGTGGCTTTGAGCACTGGGTACCTGAAGAAAGTCCTGGCCTGCAGGTAGCATAGGACCCTGTGCTGTACAGCCAGCAACCTCTTTTTTCCCCAGTAATCTCCCAAACTGGGTCTAGTCATGGCCCTGAGGACCTTCATGGTGTGGCTATCAAGTCTGTTTCAGTTTATAAAAAAATGTAGTGAGGACTACAATTTCTTCTGTAATCAATTAATGAAATCCAAGGCTTTTAGTGAACAGAGCTAAACTGTGACACAAGAGTATATTTTTCCATCTCGAGCAATGCTTAAACTTTTGTTTAGCAAAGTTTTGGTTTTGTCCAGCTCTTTTTCTAACACTGAGCCTTATACTTCTACTAAAATGCAGCCTGATTACCCTTTATTCAGCCATGTACATGACATTCATACACACAGCATATTAGCTACATGTCAACTGAGACCAGAGGAACTTGTCATTGAGCAGTTTAGACAGATGAGAAATTTGAGATAACTCATTTGTAAAGCAGCCATTGAGAGAAGCCACTGTGATGACATTGCTCACAGTGTTGGCCATTTTTCTGAAGATAATATTTTTTTCTTAATAATCAGATACAGTGGTTTTCTTAATCCTACATAAGGAAAATATAACAAAAAAACCTTCTCAAATGAAAATTGTGCAGCATGTTATTTAAATAAAAGAACCTAATTTACAGGCCATGCCAAATTACCGTATTTTATTATGGAATGTAGCAGCCACATTTCTTCATAGTCAATTCAATATTTTTGGTCAAGTTTAAACTGATTACTTAGAAAATGAATGCAAAACATTTTTTTAATTGAATTTCAAGGCAGCTGGCTGCTTAACAGGAAAGCTGAGTAGCAGACTAGTACTGCCTGAGAGGTTCTCCAGAATCTTGAAAGCATCCAAAAGTATGATGATTATACATTTTTACAAGTTTTATGTAATTATGCATGACATTTAATAGAAATCTTCCAAAGTGGCTAGCTGAAGCTTATCTCAGCTCAAGTGAAATTAAGTGTTCAGAGTATACTTCAAAAAGAAAGCCTCCTTGTTTTGCACATCTGATATTACAACAGTAATTTTGACAAAGACAATCAAACTGTAACTAAAATAAGCTGTGAAATAGAAGCAATTTTTTAATTACATATTTGGAAGTTTGGTTTTGTTCTATTTTTTATCCTCATTTTGCTTTGCTAAAATTTTACTCTTTGATGCAGGTACTCAGTGTTTTGATGCCATTTTCCTAATGCTTTCCCACCCAAGCCTTTGATATATTAAAACATGTTGGTCTGATGATCGAGTTGTTTAAAAAATTGAGCTATTTTTCTCAGTCTTCATTAGTTTGGTGTCTGAATGACAATGGACCAGAATGAGAGTCTGTAGAAATGGGGTTTACATTCAGTATGATTAGCTAATGGAATCAGAATGCTATTGCTTCATGCTCATTTTTTTCAGCCAAAATCCTACTAGTTATTTTCAAATGGAGCTGTCTTTATTATAAAAAGAAATCATTTAACCTCAGAGAGGACCTATCATTCAATGACACAAAGTTTCTAAATAAATTTAAACAGAATGCCAAAACCACAAACAGTTGAGATCTTTTTCCTGATACCATTTTTTAAGCAGTTTGAAGCAGAGATTGTGCTCAAGAAAACATTAGCCTTCATGGAATATATTTGTGAAGATTCTGCATAACCTTCAGTTCTGTTACAGCAGAACAAGCTAAACTATTGAAAGCATTCCTATCCCCTTTCATCTAATATTCCCATAGGAAATTCTAAACCTAATTACACAGTGTAAATTGTTTATTACAGCCCTCAGTCCTTCTTGAATTTGAACAGTAAAAAAAAAAAAAAATCAATGAGAAAGTTAAATAATCTAACTTCGCTCTTCTATTAGAAAGCTTATTAACTTTCTTTAATATCAGCAGCTATGTTAATGTCAGCATTTAGAGAACGTAGGAGTATTAATAGAGGAAGTAGTTTGAAGATTCACAGAATGGTTTACTGAAGAAAATCAGTAGATTTTATGAAATAATGACTAGGACTGGAGTATGGAAAATACTATTGCCAAATGCTTTGACGTGAGTCATTAACGGAAGGGATTTTTGGTAATTATGTATCTGCATTATTGAGGAGTACAATTGTACAATTCAAATAGTTTTGATGATAGTTTTTATGTGCATAATCACTTTTTCTCCTTAGGCCTATTAATAACAATGTTATTGACAGCTGACCCAACTAAGATTCTAAGTCTGGTGGTGAGGCAACCTGAGCTTGTGTGGGCACTTAAGCCCTGTGCATGTGTCTGACTTGATGTGCATGTATGCACAAGTGTAATGGGACTACAGGGTCAGACGGTCTATAGAATCCTCCTGTTTCAGAGGCTCTTGTTTCTTTTTCACCTTATTCTTACATAAAGTACTGTGAAACACTGTTATTCTGGCTACTTTGCCTATCTACCCCCAGAATATGCTGTAAATCACAGTTGCGATTGCTACTTCTTAAAGGTCTTGTGCTGTAATTTTCTGTAATAGCAACCATGCCTAAGAACAGCAGTTTGTTTGGGGCCTGTAATAGAAGTGACTGACCCTCATTTTCCTGAGGAAGTCTAGAACCCACATAGAAAACACCATTAATTTCCAATTCAGCATTACCTTGCCTTCTCAGTCCCTTCTCAAAGTGAAGCATATGGGGAGTGTGGCTGTTTCCTTATTTGGAAAAATTGTTCATCTGCGCTTTCAAATATAGAGCCATAAGGACATGCAAATATCAGTTAGTGCATTGGTCTCTATCAGTGCTGTCAGCAGGCCTGAATAAGTTTTTTCCAAATTCCTGCTGAGGACTTTGGAGCAATAAAAAAGTGCTTCTGAAACAGTTCAGCCGAGGTTTTTTAATGCCTTGTACAAACTCAAGAACAAAGTCTTGAGAGATTAATTAGTGCCACATGTATACTAAAGCAGTGCAGTTCACAAGTATCTCACTTGAAGACTTGTAACTTTCATTTAAGGTACTGCAAATTATTCAAATTTAACAGCTGTTAGTAAACAGTATGTAATTTGACTTAAATTCTTTCTGAAATATATTGGCACAAGTCCCAGCTATTTATTTGGGCCGTGCCTATATTGTGGTGAAGTTTTTTTCCAGGTTAACATCCCAGACATCACCCACCTCTGTCTCCAGCTGTTGCAAATGTTTTGGTTGGTGGATATTTTTCCAGGTGTCAAACAAAGTTAATGTTATACACTGTAAATTCCTTCCATGTAGAGGCTGTTATTCCTTTGAAATAGTATGTGCAAAGATAAAACCTAAACCAAGTTTCATATCCTACGGTCACATTTACCTACTTCGTGTAGGTATTGGAGACTTAAGGCTGGAAGAAGACACTAAATAAAGAAAACAATGGTGACATTTTAATGTCAGCTGTTATGCAGTGTGTTACAGATAACTCCTATTGAAAAATGCAGCTTATACCATATTTCATTGAGTCAGCTGTACAACTGAAAGCTTTATAAATGTCAAAATTTTAAATTCAAAATTACAAGGTAGCCTGGTGTCTGCAGACTAAGACTGGTGTGGCAAGATGGGAGGGGGGCAACGTATGTGGAAAGAGGAGTTTGAAAACAGAAAGTTCTAATTCTGTAAGGAAGATAATTTTCAGATTTAAAACATGCTTCCCTCCTCCAGTGATACTGAAATGTATTCTATTTTCTGCCCTAAATATATTAATGTCGTTCTCTTCAATGAATGACTGAATGAACTTAATATATCTCATCACAGCACAAGGTTTTCCAGATTAATTGACTCAGGATCTTTTAGGCTCCTTTTGCAAGAGAAGCTCTCTACTCCAATGATCAGTGTGGCTCCTCTGTCCCCATTCCAGGTTATGCTTATGCAGTGTTGTCTCAACAGTGACTGCAGTTAGCAACACTCCAATCAGACTATCTCTGTAAAAGGAAAAGAGGAGGATGATGCTGAGAATAACTAATTCAGGCTCACAGCTCATATCAGTGCCTGACTGGGGACTTCGCAGCAGTGCTAAGTAGGCGAGCTAGCAGTGAGCTCAGGTTTAACATTCAGCGGAAATATACCTGACATTCAATACATCTTCCTCGAACATGATGGACCTGTATTATATACAGCATTCCAGATGATGTATTAGGAGTGCCTGCTCCAATGACATTAATACTTCCATATTTCTTTGTGAAATACCTTGCCTGAAAAATCCTAGGATTGCTTTTGACATTTTCATGGCTACTTCACAGAGATGGTTCATAGTAATCTTATAATTGACTAATACACCAAGATTTTGCTCTTCCTTTGACATTTCCAACTAATGACTTCCCATGTGAAGGAGGAAATTCTTGTTATTAATCCCTAAATGCATGACCTTGCACTTTGCAATGAAATCTCATGCCATTTCCTTATTTCAGTCCTCAAGGTCTATACCCCCTGACACCCCCCACCCCCCCACCCCCCAAGTAATAGTGTGATCTTTTCCTGTATTGACAGTATCTCTATTTTACACAATCAACAGAATTGGCAGGCTGAATTTAATACCAGGGTCCTAAATGTAAATGTTTAAGTTGGAACCTAAGACCAACCCTTCAGAAACTTTGTAACTGCTTTTGAGCCTTATATGCCACTTTTTAATGTGAGCTATTCATTTGTTTGTTCCCTTCCTAAGTTAAATAGATTTTCCTAGTCTAGCAAATCCATATCAAAGAAATGTCCTTGATTTTTTTTTCAAAGAAAGATATCAGATAAATGTCACAACCTACACGTGCTAAAACCATGTTTGCTTTTTGTTCAGCTTGTCATTTACTGATTCTTTCTTTCAGCATTTGTTCTGTACTTCTGGATTCTCAATAAAGAAGTTTGTAGCATCTAAGATAATTTCTGTACCCTTTCTATGACATTTTATTTTCCAAATGTAAGATATCATCCACAGTGTGATCTGTTCTCTAAATATCCTCGCTAGTCCATTTTGCACAGGTTGGTGTTGTGAAACAGAGGGACCCAAGCCATCCTGCAGATTGCTTGCACCAAAGGCTACTTCTGTGCAGAAAAGTCAGACTGGCCCAGTGCTGGTAACTCCTTTTGAGGCAGAGACACAACTTTGCTCAGGCACTTTGTTGCTTAGCCCACCTCCAAGTGGGCTAAGCAGCAGCTTTGCTTCTGACCCCAGTGTGGGTAACTGAACTGCTCCCTTTACTTAGGATGTTTAGGAACCCCCAGGGTGGAAAACCAGTTTTTCACTCACAACATGAAGGCCTATTAAAATTCAACAATACGTTCAGTTCTTTTAGTAGACTTGGATGTTCTTGATAACTGCATTCATTGTGCATACAGTTCCTATGTATGCCCAAATGATACATCTTTATGGCAATGAGATTCTTGACCACTTACATCTTTCTCTTATGGTCAAAGGAAAGTGCAACTCTGGTCTTAGTTTTCCACATAGAGGTCAATTTAATTGGTCCCCAGATGATATTGCACTATTCAAGATGAAGTGGAACTTACTTGCACTGCAGTTCATCTGGAATCATGATACTTGGGTGAAGTGAACCTGAAAAACTGGGTGAAATGTGCAGGTTGTAAACACTTGCTAGCAAGCTCTGGATCACTAAAATAACATCAGCTGAAGGCATGTATGACAAGTTATACTATACAGAGAATTTACTTACTATGCTGCTTATTAGAACTGCTTGTATGCTATGTATCCTTCCGTGGGGAAAAAAAAATCCTCCATATTATTTTCCAAGCTATTTTTTATTGTAACAATAAAATCAGTTTACAAGAAAATTCTGAAGAGACAGTATTTGTGAAATGTAATTAGACAGAAATAGCCATTAGAAACTTTCAGTCCAGTGAAGGTATGATTGCAGCTGGGGGAAAAAAACACGACAACCAATAACTATATATCTTCAGAAATCTGGCAGCTGAATAGTATGCTTCTTTAGAGCTTACATAGGTTCTGACTGAGGTAGAATTTCTCAAAAGACAGACATGAGTTATCCCTAATCATTGTTTGCTAGGTAAGTCATTTAAACATCTAAGCCACTCTTGTGGTTTAATACGCATGTTTTGATAGATAATATAGTCTTTCTCTAATCACTGCAGCAATATTTCTTAAACATGAGTTTTTAACATAAGAAATGAAATGGAAGAGTGCATATTTCTTTGCTGTTTTATTTTCAGGTTTTAAGAAAGAATAAATTTCTATATTAATGGAGTGAAAAAAAGACACTTGTTTTAGATAAAAACAGTCTTTGTACGGTGTAGCTTTGAAAAATTTCATGTTCTTTATTTATTACTGTTGGCTATGAAGCTTTTGTTAAACATCTCAGAAATGTGAATGTACAATCGTCCCACCCCAAGGCAGCTACAATTTTTTTCAGGCAGCTATTAGGATTACAGAGAATGACTAAGAAAATTAATTAAAAATTGAATATACACCAAGGGTTGTAGTTTACAGCTGAGCAGTTCAAAAATATTTTTCTTAGTTCATAACATGTTCCACATGTGTGTTAAAATTCAAGAAAATTAATCTCAGCCCTATATATTATATTTCACTTTTTCATTAAAAAGTTACTTAAATGCTTTCATTAAGTGGAACATTTATTTAGATATTAGAAGAAATTATGTTGAGTATGTAAATTATCTATTTGACACCAAAAGGGGAAAAAGGCAGCAACAATTTTAATTAAAAAATCAATCCTAACAGGGTTTGCCCTCGTCAACTTAGAAATATTGCACAGACACTTTATTACATTACAAAGTATCTGGTTAAAAGCTATTGACTATGTTATGTGCTAAATCATCCTTCTCCACACTAGATCAGGTTTCTGTGAAAGTCAATGGAAAAAGTCTGACTCTAGAACATAACTGATCAAATTTATTACTTTATAGTAGTTTCCTCAATGAGATAAAACAATGCATCTGTCTGGGCTTGTTTTAGATCTGGCTAGATGGATCTACAAGAAAAAGTAATGTTACATGCACAGATACACCTGTTATCATCACTGCTGATCTCTGGCTGTCCCTACCAAGAGTATATACAGGACATACTTGCTATTTTCCCCTCTCCAGAGCAGATAGAGACAGAAAGTGGTGCAGCTAAAGCTCTTGCATTATTTTCCATTTATGCTGTAACATGTTTGTTTTACCTATCTTGTTTTAGAGGAAGGATCATAGTTTCTTATGGGAAGAACCCATCAGCAGCATATTAATTTGGAGTTAGCAGAGGAAAAGGGAGCAAACAGAAGTTGTGGGTATGTTTGGAGGCACCTGAGATTTCAGGGTCAGAATACAGTTAATGGCTGCAGCAGGAAAGGATCTCTGTTCCTGCTTATGTTCACATGTGGCAAAAAAAATTGGGCCCAGTTCTATCTTGCATGGCTAGAACTTAAAAGAAGCTGGTTCTCTTCCTCTTTCTGCCATTGACCTTGGAGTATGGTCTCGTGTAAGTACTTCCACCTCTGAGTAGGGGTGTGTGTGGTGCGTGTGTGTGTCCCTTCTCTTGTACTTAGCCTCTATCTCTTTCCATTTTAACTGTAAGGCTTATGAGAAAGAGTGTCTCATGGTAGGTGTACTTACACTGCACAATGAAACTCTCTTATTAGCTAGGACCTAATATGGAGCTGTAATATCAATAATTAATAATAAGCAACTCTGCTTCATGAAGTGTGCCTGATTCCTGATTCATTAGAACTAAAATTTATCTTAACTTTAACTGGATCCTGAGTTCCCTATAGACAGGCCATACAAACTTTTTTACAGCCCTATCAGTCATTTGACTAGTTCATATTATCTTTTGATTTAATTTTTACAGAACTAAATGACCTCGTGCACATCAGCAAAGGAAATAGATTGACATCAGCAAAAACTAGGGTAGTGTGAGCTGTACGCTAGCTGGTAAAATATCACCTGAGGAATTCTTAATTCCTGTAGCAGTTCGTAACGCAGTATAAATCGAATAAAATCATCACAGGACATGGAAGTGACTCTTATTTTTGTACTTTGACAGGATGAATCTTTCCTTCTGTATTCAAACAGTTGAAATACATGGGCCTAATGCTTCTTTTTTTGTCTAAACTATTAGTAGTAAATCCAACAGCTGGGAAACAGCGAAATGAAGAGAGGCTATGGATGTCTGAATCAGGCCATCCTCCAGGTCTAGAATTAGGGAAAACTAATTTAATTTTTTGCCAATTAAAATAGTTTGGTTAGTGGAATCCTCTCCCTGTAGAGGAATTTCTTGCAGAGCAAGGGTATGCTGTACCCTTGCAGGTGTTGGACAACCCTGGCCTGCAGATTACA
>JAVJGJ010000037.1:87286060-87297785 GCA_035590215.1 Microhierax caerulescens
GGCGCCCGCCCGTGGCTGCGGGGCTCAGCTGTGCCCTGCGCTGGGGCCGCTGGAGCCGGCTGGAACTGGCTGGAACCGGCACGGGTCGGCCCCAGCACCACCTCATGGGGGCCGCCCCCGCAGGCCCCCGCGCTACTGCCACCTGCACCTGGGCACATGCATGTGGTACAAAGTCAGATTCATAAAAAAGGGAAAAAACATTCTTGTCTGGCAGTGTACTTTGGATAAACACCTACAAATCAAAAAAATTATGTTTAACAACAAATCACAGTGTGGTTTTGGAGACCTCTGTTGTGTCTTTTTAAATTTCTTTTGCTGGGGGCTCTTTCGACTGGGAAAGTACTTTTCCTTTTGATTGTTTTTCACTTGATCTTACCCTGTGGCAGGTTTTAACATTGGGAAAGTCTTTTTATCTCAACCCAAGGAAAGGACAACAAGAAAAGGTGTGGGTTTTTTCCTTTGAGCAGAGCCTCTGCTATCAGGAACTGTGCTATTTGGGAGATAACCCTGTCTTTGCTTCTGGAGCTCCAGCTGAGGGGACAGAGTAAAAGTCTGTGTTTCTGTGTGAGCTGAGCTTGTGTAGCCAGGGAGTATGCTATGGGGGAGCTGCCCGCATGCGCCATCGGTGCTGTGGTAGTATAGTTGAAGTCCCAGTTACAACCTCGAACAAATGTGTGTATTTTTTTTAATTATTAAACTTGACCTGTCCTATCAGAAGGAATTCTGAGGTGGCTGGTTTTGTTCTCCTCAGAAGTGTAATATATAAGCAAAGCATAAACCACACAGAAAATAAAAATGTCAGAAAACCACCCAAAACAAAATCTCCCAAAAAACCAAACATAGAGCCTGATTCCTTACTGTGCTGTATTTTTGGGACATAGTTTACATTGATGCACTGTAGTTTTAATTTCCAGCAGCTAAAAGCAGCTGGGTTTCTAAGCAAGCATATTTGCCTAAGAATTTTTGAAAACAGAGCCAAAGGAGGGCAAAACAATAAGCTTAAATACTGTACATGCAGTCCTTTCCTTTAGTTGCAGGTGCTATGCATAATACAAGTCAGAGATCATTAGAGGTTGTGTTAATCTAGCACATTAGCACTTAATTTGTGTTAATTTAGACTGGAAAAATGCTTAGCATTATTCACCATTTTCTTTAAAATTTCATTAAATTGCACTGTGATGAAGGCTTCTAATTTTGCTAAAACTTCTGTGTTTACTAAAATTCAGACCAGGAGAAAAAGTAGGAAAACCAGTTTAAATAAAATAGGAAACACGTCCTCCAGTAGTTAATGAAAATATGATCATTTTATACCCCAGTATCCAAACAGGTATCCTAGTATGTATAGCCTAATTGAAACAAGCAAACAAAACCAAAACTTTAAGAAAATGTAACTACTCATGTAATATTTCTTTGCAGAAATGGGATATCTGAATAGAAAGACATAATTTTTTTACTTTTGTTCTTCATGGAAACAGCATTGAAATTCTGAGCATTTAGAGATCTTTCTGCCACAGCTTATTAGAGTTGGTCAGACACTTGAAGAATGTTCAACAAGGAAACCAGAAATAGCAAAAAGTAACTCTCAGTGCATTAGAGCCATTTAGCTGTTGTTTAGTCTTCTTACAGCTCCTATTTCGTCATTTCAAAATGTATTTTCATTATGAACTGGAATGAAAAAAAAGGATTTGGTACAATCTGTTAAAAGTTCAGAAAAACATTTGCTGAAGGTATGAAGAATTTTCATTTGTGTCATGCTTGAACCTTATTAATTTTTATAGCATTGTATATTAATGCATTAAACTTTTATTAGGATACATGTTAAATTGTAAGTAATCTAAATTTCAGGATTAACACAACAGATTTGGTTCTAATCAAGCAAAAAATCATAATTATTTATTTGAAGTCTTTCCCACAAAAGATTTCATCAAGATGATGATCCAAGAAACACTTCCATGTGATAAAACTGCACCATTCAACTGTTCCTTCAAGAATATTTCAACTTGTACAAGCACAGAAGCAGCACTTGTGGATGAAAACGGCTTAGCCTTTGAGAAATACCTTGTCTCATGTTATTGAAGCAATAGTGGAAAATTAATATCTCTCTGAGCAGTAACCCAATCAGCAATATGTGCTCTAAATGAAGTAGAAGGGGGAAGGGAGTATATGACATGTATCATGTTGATTGCACTTTTGTGTTATGACTCACTTCAAACTCTTGTGCTGAAACCAAGAAATCTACCAATACTGAAATTGGCTTTTTTTAAAAAAAACTAAACTATAATTATACAATCTGAGACTGATATTATAATTACAACAGTTCAACTCCATTAGGGAAACCTTTTCATTTTAATTTCAAGATGGAGTTAAACTGAGATAACTTCACCAATGTTCAAAAAGGGAACTAGAGAAAACTGAAAGGAAAAGTTAATGTCACAGGAGCATTTAGGAGAGGTTAAGGTTTATTCTGCTGTCAATAATTAATTAACAATTTTGCATGTTTAGGAGTTTCCAGCCAGTAAATCTATTATTCAGGAACACTCAGTGAATTCAGTAAATTAGATTTTGTAAGACTTTTTTTTTAAGTGTTGTATGGGCTCAAAACATTGTAGTCATTCTAGCCATGAATGGTTGTTACAAGCCGTGGAACAGTGAGAAAGAAAGGTATATCTGCACAGTCCTTTGCATGCTGATACACACAGTTTGCTGCTATCCAGTGCAGATGAACATGAGCCAGCTCAAAATCCAAAGCCACTAACCGTCATTACAAAGGCACAGCCTGGTTAGCCAGGCAGTTTCTCCCCAGACACCTTGTGCTTATGGAGTCTATAGACAACTCATTCCCTCTGTATCTTCTGGGAGCAGGACATGTGGGGATGAGTAGGGAAGGGGGAGAAAAATCACAGCACTTCAACCCCTCTTTGCTCTTTAGTGTCTTCCTTAAGACTGTATCTCTTAGGGGACCATCCAAGAAGACAGAAAATCACGCACTACTTTTCCTCTGCTTCCCTTGCTCTTGGAACCGCCTAAAGGAAATTTTTCTTCCCTAATGGCTCCAGCAGAGTCAAGACAGCTGTATCCTGCCCTCAGACAGACTGTGATGCTAAATCTTGCCCCTATTGGACTGTTTTTGAGATTTTAGCTGACAAATTTGGACTTTAATAAAAAAGTCACCTGCAGGGGCCAATACCCGTAAGGTATAACAAGTTTAAAATACCTTAAGGAATAAAGGTAGTTTTAATCCTTTGAGGAAAGGCCTAAGATTTGTAGCCCTTAGTTTGCACATGGAATCAAATCTTTAATGTTATGGTAAGTAGATGTGAACTGAGGAATGCAAAGTTTATTTTTTTCCTAGGTGGTTACAACACCAGGCAGCCAGGGTAGCTTCCTTGCCTTCGATGGCTCCTAGTAGTCAAACAGAGTCTGCGCAGAGCTATTATGTTGGGCTGTTATTTACAGCTATAATGTCAAGCCCTTCCACATATGCAAAGTTATCCATATATTGAAATCATGCCAGAAGAAAAAAAAAAACCACACTAAGGCAAGTTGAAAGCCATGTTTGATTCCCCTACCTCAGGCAGTGCTTCTGCTGTGCCGCAAGGGGTAGAATAAGATAAACATCATTACCACCACTGTATGTGATTTTCAACTGCTTGAGGTGCCACAATGAAAAAACACCCAACTGTTCCGTAAAATAAAGTAAACACCTAAAAAGTTAATTCAAGTTTTCCTGGGTTCTGTTAATGGCCATGAAATTTCAGGCATGTTAATATTGCTTAATGTAATTGTAAATAATAAATTTATATAATTGAGCACCGTATTTCTATGCCACTAGTTTCTTTGGCTATGACTTTATCATTGGCAAGCACATTTCACTCCCATAGAGAATGTAGGTGAAATGTTTGAAAGGCCATGTAATTTTTATGTTATTTTTTATACTATTTTGAAGTTGAACATAGGAATGCATGTGTTTATATGCAATAGACATAGTGAATTTCTTTCTTTCTGGCTATGCCAATTCTGTAACCAGGTGACTCTTTCACATCATATTTCTTACTTCTTGTTAGTCTAATGGGGACAGAATATTTTGATGCAAGTTTGTGCTTATCTGTGTCTCAATGTTTATTTCTCCTGTAAGTTTTTCTTCCATAAAGAAATACATTACCTCTTTGACCTTCATTGTCATTCAGGTTTTTATTTTGTCTTCTGTGCATTTATTTCTGACATTTGTTCTGCTTGGTATCTTTGCTGTTCTTTCTATTTTCTTTGTTACCTTTCAGTCCCTGTTATATGTGTATGTTTTTGATGCTCTGGAAAAATGCTCATCTGCAACATTCTTAAAGGTTGTAGTGACGCTGCAATTCCTCTAACTTGGAGACTTTAGGAGTTTAAGAATATCTAGGAGTACTTTGCAATGGATTTTTAAAACATTTTTCCAGATCTCTTCTTAGCATGCTCCCATTAACAGCTGTCCTCCTGTTTCTGGATCCCTACTAATTTTGTTCAATTCATAATTTTTTTTGGCCTCCCTACATAGCTTCTCTCAGTTGCTTCCATATCTCACTTAGCTATTCTCATTAATTCTGAACTTTCTTTCCATTATATTGAATTCTAAAAATACCATTCTGTAATTTCACTGTCTTGGATAAAAATGTTAAATGATTTGAAATTATCATGTGTTAAGGGCAAAGGGTGATAAACTGCTGTGCTAGATAGAAACTTAGTACCATGGTAAAATAATGTTTGAAAATAGATAATGTGTTTGTATGTATATAACAATTTTCCTAATACTTTCTTATTGAGGTAAGAACATTTGGTTTTGTGTATGTATAGGAAGAGGTATATCAGTATAATTACAATATATTTCCATATTTGAACAAATGGGTTTACCTTTCAGCATAAAGATATAGCAAGGCAGATTTTCATCTGATTAAAAGTAACTATTTATTTTGTGTAGATTCTTCCCTTTTCCTCTTTTTCAAACAAGAGAATAAAAAGAAATAAGAAACCAAACACACAAAAGCCAGCGCTGAAACAAAAACCTGTGAGGTACAGTAAGCAATACTTCCCAGGCTTTTTCCATTTCTGGGTCCATGGTTTATCAGCCTGATTATCTGTTGTGCCCTAATGAAGGCACAGCACTTTGCCTGGGCCAGCACAGTGCCCTCCTCTCTGTCATGAAACACTGCATGGCGTCAGTAAATCACGGGTGTGGGTACATTTGCCACATGGAATGCAATCTTCCCTTTGAAGTTAGCTACAAAATAAAAGGTGCTGGCTGTCTACACCAGGTAAGGACTGTATAGAGCTGTGTGAATGGGCTGCTGTGATACAGAGGAAACTGCAGGCAAAAGCAGCTGTCCCTGTGCCTTTGCCTGGGATAGAAATTTCCTGCACTAGAGTGAACTAGTTTCTCTCAGATTCAGGAAGATTTATTCCAGTTTAAGTAACATTATTACACTAAGAAACTTATTTTATGGTTTATGCAAAGTGTTTTGTCCCCTAGCACACTCTATGTACCAAGGCCTTGCAGCACTTTTTTCCATCATTAAAGTGTGATTGACTCCTCCTTAAAGAATAGAACTAAATTCTTAGTATTATAAAAGCACTGGTCATCGAAGTCTTATATTTATCCTTGGGCTTACTAGAGATAGAAGAGAGCTTCAGAACATCTCCATTCTATCCATGATTCAAGCCTGATATATAGGGATTGTCTTTTCTTTCTGAGTGAGAGATAATTCTGTCTGCAGAACTGAGCTTGACAGAAAAAATTTTGTCAATTATGTATAAAGTTCTGAGATATAGAATACTATCCACTAGGGACCATGGATAAAACCTGCAAAATTCAATTGCTTTAAGGATCTTTAAGGCCTCAAAAATTGGACTGAATTCTTTTCTCTTGAAATCATAAAACTTCATCCAACAAGATGAAGTTCATCCAACAAGATATCTTGGTTCACATCTGTATTACAAATGATTTACTATGTAAAAGTAAATATATTTATATTCAAGAAAAAAACAGGGATCAAGTCCTCTGCTTATTTCTGGAGTTATAACTTCTTCTTCCAAAAGGACTTTGATTATTTGGGAAAAGCTTTCCAACTTGTTCTTTTTAGTATCAGACCCCTTTCTTTATTCTTTATTCTGTACAGGAAGATGCTAGCAATCAGGAGTTTTTAGTTTACAGTCCTAGATACATCTACCTCTAGTGTAAATACAATCACAGTCATGGTAGAAGATGAAGCAAAATACAGATTTTTTGATATGATTTTTTGGAACCTATGCATTCTTGTGTTCCTGCTGTAGCAACTGTTTAGGGACTATATTTTCTTGCATTATAACTCTCTGTACGTGATTGCTGTGTTGGGAAAATAACAACATAACAAAGGGCATGAAAACCATATACTTTTTGAGCTTTCAAATCAATCATGGGAAGACATTCACAAACGGCAGGTTAAAGTAAATGAATAACAATAAACAAGTTAAACTGACCTTTCATGCAAAACCTCCCTAACATGCAAGGACTCTGGCTGAGTCAGGAGGTAAACTGGTACAGTCCAAGGATATACTTTGCAGCCCTGTCTTCTTTAATTACTGCAGTGTCAGTTAAATGATTCTGTGAATAAAAAAAAAGGTTTTCCTCTTTTTTTTTCTTTTTTTTTTTTTTTTCCCCAAGCTATCTGGCATATCATCTTCCTTGGCCTGTTTACCCTTAGCAGAAAAAAAACTTGTTGGAGACTTCATGCATAAAGTGTGTGACATTTTGCTGTTTTGATGTGACTGCTGTCCACACAACTGCTTAGGACAGAAGTGAAGCCTCTGAAGTGTAGTGTTCCAACAAAATAATATCTGTTGTGCCTGTAAATACCTGTGCTTATGTGTGGATGAGCATATGCGTGCATATGTACATGCTGTCTTTATAATTTCAATATTTTTTTCCTCTTATTTCTCACATCTTAAAGCCAGCTCATATATTTTGGATCACTGTCTATGAAGTCAAGTCCCCTTATGTGGCCCATTGCTTCTCTCAGATTTTCATTGGCATGAGTTTTCAAAATTATGTATGAACTTCTATAGCAGTTCAAGACTGGTGCACGAACTCCAGATTTCACTACTGTCAATTTATCATTTTTACAGAATTTCTGCAGGTTAGTCCCCTGACACATTGTTTAAACAGAATCCTGCATAAAAGCTTCTATGTAGAAGGTTAGCAGTAAATAGAAAAAGGATGAGAACCTCTTCCAGTCTATTGTATACTAATGGAGAGAAAAAAGTGAGTGATGTTCACCCCTCCACACCCACCCCCGTTCCTCTGCTTGGAGCCTGCAGATGCTGAAGAAGTTTACATTTGAAAGCATTCCTAAAAACTGGAAAAAAAATAATGTAGCATCTAGGAAGAGCAGAGTCATAGAATCATAGAACAGTTTGGGTTGGAAGAGATCTTTAAAGGGTTATCTGGTCCAGCATCCTGCAATGAGCAGGTACATCTTCAACTAGATCAGGGTGCTCAGAGACCTGCTCTGTTTTTTCAGGCCAATTTGAATAACATTTTTTCAGCTGTATTACCTAGCATTTGATATGTGGACAATATGAAGTTCACAAATAGACTTCAGGCAGTATTATACAGGTTAAAATTAAACCAAGACTAGAAAAGGGTCCAAAATAAAACCTTGGACTAAATCCTAGTGTGCAAATCAGGATAATCTATAAAATGGTTAATGATGATCTAAGGCCTTCAACATTAGCAGCATTTTTGGGGGTTTTGTTATTGTTGTTGTGTTTGGTTTTTGATTTTGTTTGTTTGTTTTGTTATGCCCTCTGTCCCACCTACTTCTATGTCTTGTTTTGTGTTAATTTGACTGTCCTTTCTTTCTTAGTGGTTGCATCAGGTCTCAGGATCAAAATGTCTTTGGAACAATTAATTTTTCAAATAATTCTGTAAGTGACTTAAAAGTCCTGCAACTCCAGTCACTATGAAATTATTTCCCCAAACTGTTACCAAACATAATAGACAGCATCCTGTTTTAGTGATCTGATGAAAAGAATGTATCCAGAAACGGAGAAATATTAGGAACAATTCCTTTTTTTCTTACCAAAAGTAATAGGCTTTTGGTTCTGTGACAATGTATCAGACTTAGCACTGTAACTATGAGCTATGAAAGTGAATTAGCTTGTCTACTCCCTTTACAATTTAGTTTATAGTAAAATAGTCTTATGTCTGCTCTTTAGTCTAACCTAATTTCCAGTGACAGCTAGAGTTGTACCCTTAACCTGAGGGATTTTTTTAGTCTGCAACAGTTACTTTGTCTTTCAGTATCTACTGAAACATTTGAATGAATGTTACAGACCTGTAACTTGAGGGTATTATACATAACAAATGAATCCACAGTGTTTAGCTGTGGGATTCTAAGAATTACTTTGGTATGCACAGTTAACTGGCCTCAAATTAACCTGGAGGATGGTCAGGAGATAACCTAGTGCCATTAACTTTGGGTTCTTGCAGCCACAGGCCACTTGCTTCCAAGGAGAAACAGCAAGACTTAAAAGCATACCATTACAAGATCAGCATGAAAATCCTATTAAATCTCACAGCACGTAAAGATTATATGAACATTACCAAGGTGCATATTATCATTTTCCATGAACACTCACACACTCAAACACACACACAGAGTCAGATATATACATTTGTTCTGAAGGACTTTTCTTCTAAACTAAGGAAAAAAGGGAGAAAAGGAAAATCTACTTCTCTCATCACAGCCTGTAACTTTCTGTTACCTGCTATCAGTAAATGGCAGCTGGGCTGCACACTGAGCTGGGTTACCTAACTCTGGATGCCCTATTTCAAAACACAAGTGTATAACAGTAAGAGCCAGATTGGTCAAATATTGTGCTGTTGTGGTGCTAGAACACTTCACAGTCATTGATTTATCTGTCTTCAGCAAGTACTAACATCTGCGGATGGTTGCCTAGCTACAGGAATATTAAGTGTAAATTTATGCTGATTATCAGGTGTGTACCATGGCCCATGCAAAAGCCTTGGTCCCTGCAGGATCCATACTGAGAAGCTGTCAGAGCAAGCAGCAGTTCCCTTCTAGTCCTGACAGATAGGCTTTCCTTTCTGCTTTTAAAACCGAGGTACAGGGATACAGAAGAGGGAGAGGGGTGGGGAACTGCATGTCTGGGCTCCCACAGATATAAACTGAGGTATAATCTTGGGGATTCAAATCAGATGACACAAGGTATGTTGAGTATGGTGAGAAATTGGATGGGTCTCAATTACACAGTTAGCCTTCCTACTTCTTTGGTGCTATTCTCTGTAATGTTCTAATAACAGAAAATAGTTTAGTATTAAGATAATGTTCTTCTCTGACGTTATCATTTTAAGTTAATTTACAAAGAATTTCCTGCAGAACAAACACCTTCCTTGTCAATTTACCAGTTTGTTATGAGAACAGGAATGTGAAGGTGCATTCTTGCAGCTGCAAGAATTTTTTTTCTTCACTGAGATCAGACTTGTTAAGATATTTTTTACATGGGGTCAGTGTTCATGAAACAGGAGAACTGGCAGTGTTCAAGTTTCTTGCACAGTTCTGTATGCGTATTTCAATCCTGATCTGCACAAAATGCTCTTGGACATCTGTTGAAGAGAATCAGCCAATAGCATCAATATTTTGTGATAGCTGCAAATTAACACTAAAATGAAAACATCAAACTGATTTTTACTAGCAGTAACTGAACATAGATATACATAATGGAACAGCTAATGTGTTAATAACCTTCTGCATTATACATCCAGACTCTGTGCATGTATACTTTTGTACTTATGCATCTTTCTTTTTAGATACCAGCGTTCATAAACTTCTCTGGAAAGCAGGTGAAAAGGAAGATCATGATAAGCAATGTTTGGGTGTGAGTGATAAAAAGTGGGGGTGCTGCCAGTATAAAGGTATTTAGAGCCCATGCACGAGTGCAGTGCTTATGTTTTCTTCCTCCAAGAAACAACTGTATGTAGCTTTGGATTAATGTGAATGTGAAAACAACAACCTTTAATTTCATGCAGCTAATAGTTCAGAAAATACCAAAGCAATCGATGCTGTATCTAATGAACTACATAGTACAATCTTAGTTACTTTTATCTTTCTATACACAAGAGAAATTACCAAAACTATCCAACAACATTCAGGTAAGTCTTTTCCTAAAATGATTCAATAGTGCAATATGTAACCGTCTTATGAAACTGATTTAACACTCTTGTCCCTGGACACAAAATGAATTTCAATCATGTAGATAGAATGAATTCATTTTTAACTGTTGTCATGATTACAGGTCTGGCTGCACAGCTGTTGTCCTTTTGGTCTCTGTAAGTGCATCCACTGAAGTACCAGTTTTCTGGCTTTTACCAATCCTAAACAAGAAATTACCTTAAACACGGTGCATGCATAGCTATCTATTATACCTACTTATATGCAGACGCCTGTGAGCCACAACGAGTGCAATGATCGGTCAAATTTTTAACCAAACTGTATTTGTTTAAGACAAGAAAGAATATAGACAAAAATTACTTCAAAGAAGGGAACAAGACATTTTAAATTGTTGGGGTTTTATAATGACCTAGAGTGTACCAGAATTTTTAAAAAGCCTTTAAAAACTTTCAGGTGGATCTCCATATTTCTGCCTACTAATCATCTGCTTGATGCCTTTAAATTTCAATAGTGCTTTTGCTTCCACTGTTCTAGGACAGCAGGTGGGACAACAGACAGATAGATGAATGAATGGATGGATGGATGGATGGATGGGGACAATTTAAAATTATGAATACTAAGAAATCAGCTTTCCTTGAATAAATCAGTTTGCGTGAAGACTGGCTTACCTCACTACCTTTGAGGCTTTTCCCATTAGCTTCCATACATCTTAAATAAAGTATACATTTAATTCCATAACAGCTGTATTCTTGAATATGTTATATTCTTCAGTGTGTCCTAACTAGATCACAAAACAGTTGTTATTTTCAGGATAGGTGGTAACAACTGAAATTTTAATAGTGTGTTGTACACTATTCCTCTAGAAGACTTTGCTACTCTTTAAGAATATCTTACTGCCTTGTTCTAGACAACAGGGATAGAAATCGATGCAGCTGTGCTTCAAAGCATGATTGATTTTTTTTTTTTTTTTAGATTCCTTGATCCCCAAAGGAGTTATGTACATGCTTAACTTTCTCCTTTATGGCCATCCACTTTCAAATATGTGGGACTACAATGAAGATACATTTAAGCATGGGAATTTTTGTCCCTGTACAAAAATTTCATCTTGTTTTCATCTGATCCAGGACAGAAACTTTGGTCTATTATTCTATATCCTGATGAAAGCACTGATCAGAAGCATGCAAGCAAAGAATGAAATATTGCTTAGTTAAATCAATTTCCATGTGTCTCTTGATTTTTGTCATGTTTGGCAGTAAGATTATCAAAGCTATTTACTTGTCAGCAAAGATTTGTTTCCTCATGACCTGTCTTATCCTCTTCTATGACTTGGAAAGGACTCTAATACTGAATTACTTGATACTGTGGTGTTCAAAAGAGCAGGATTAGGGTCTGACTATGAGATTGATCAGGAAGAGAAGCTGGGCTGAAAAACATTGTGTATTACATTAAAATATCAATACAGCAAAAGCAAATAGCAGAGAATCAGAGAATAATAAAATCATTTAGTTTGGAAAAGACCTTTA
>JAVJGJ010000037.1:87297885-87334291 GCA_035590215.1 Microhierax caerulescens
TAAAATATCAATACAGCAAAAGCAAATAGCAGAGAATCAGAGAATAATAAAATCATTTAGTTTGGAAAAGACCTTTAAGATCATCAAGTCCAACTATAAACCTAACACTGCCAAGTCCACCACTAAACCATGTCCCTAAGCACCACATCTACCCATCTTTTAAATAACTCCAAGGATGGTGACTCAATCACTTCTCTGGGTACTTGTTCCAGTGCTTGACCACCATTTTCATGAATAAATTTTTCCTAATATCCAATCTAAACCTCCCATGGTGCAATTTGAGGCTGTTTCTTCTTGTCTTACTGCTTGTTAGTTGGGAGAAAAGGCCAACATCCATCTTGCTGCAACCTCCTTTCAGGTAGTTGTAGAGAGCAATAAAGTCACCCCTGAGCATCCTTTTCTCCAGGCTGAACAACAACAGTTTCCCCAGTCACTCCTCATAAACTTGTGCTCTAGACCCTTCACAGCTTCATTGCCTTTCTTTAGATGTCCTTCAGCACTGTGATGTCTTCCTTGTAGTGAGTGGCCCAAAACTGAACACAGTATTGAAGGTGCCACCTCACCAGTGCCAAGTACAGGGGAACAATCACTGCCCTGGTCCTGCTGGCCACACTGTTTCTGATACAAACCAGGATGCTGCTGGCCTTCTTGGCCACCTGGGCACACTGCTGGCTCATGTTCAGTGGGCTGTCAACCAACACCCCCAGGTCCTTTCCCACCAGGCAGCTTCCCAGCCACTCTTCCTGAAGCCTGTTGTTGCATGGGGTTGTTGTGACCCAGGTGCAGGACCTGGCACTTCTACTTGTTAACCCTCATACAACTGGCCTTGGCCCATTGATCCAGCCTGCCCAGATCCCCCTGCAGAGCCTTCCTACCCTCAAGAAGGTCAACACTCCCACCCAGCTTGGTGTTGTCTGCAAACTGACTAAGGGTACAGTCCATCCCCTCATCCAGATCATTGATAAAGGTATTTAACAGAACTGGCCCCAGTACTGAATGTACCCAGGGGAACACCACCTGTGACCAATCACCAGTTGAATTTAACTCCATTCACCAGCACTCTTTGGGCCCAGGCACTCAGAGAGCTTTTTACCCAGCAAAGAGTGAAAAGAAGATGTGTGCGCCATGTGTGGAGGGGAATATAAGGGGAAATGTGTTTTGTGGGGTTTGATTTTTCTGAATAAATCCACAGAAATAAAGGAGACAGCTGCACAATCCACTGGTCAGCGTGTGTTATCTGCCACTACTGTGCGCATCAGAGAGGGTGGCTCTTACTGCACTCATACCACAGACTGTGGCTTTTCAGCTTTAGCCTCATAGTTTTCTCCCTTGAAGTCTTCCATTGTTAGACCTTGGTATCAATCAAGCTGATAGCTCTTAAAACCATAGTACCTTAACGACTATGGCACGGTAGATGCTTGTTTCCAAAACATGATCCAGATTCTATTGTTGAGAAGAGCCAGTGTGTGCATGTGGGGATGTGTGCATGTGTGGGGGGTGTGTGTGTGTGCATGTGTGGAGAGAGAGAGAGAGTGTATCTGTGTGAGTGTGTGTCTGTGTGTATGCACACATGCACAGAGAACTCAGAGGGCTGAACCTCTGGCTGTCCTTTATGTATGAGAGCAAGAAGAGCAGAAGGGTGTGCATAAGCAAAGCAGCACTGTGAGGGAAGATCTTAGTACTACTCAGTATTCAGCACTTTGAGAAGAGAGTTTGCACCAGGCTTAAATAGACAATTAGATACAAATTAATGGAAGAAGTAACTGACTCACATTTATGGTAATTAAATTACACGAATCTGACAGATAGTGGCTATTGAGGATGGGAAGTGTTTCTTCTGTGATCCCCATTCTTCACTCTTTTAGCATATTTGCAGATTGGAGGATGACAGATTCACTCATTCTTATCCTCACAGAATTTCTATTCAACATTGTAATAATTAGGCTGTGGGTAAAAGGTGAGTGAATGTCATCATTACTGCAAATAGGCAAACACAAGGGAGGGAACTAAAGGCAAAGTTTCAACTATAAAGCAAGGAGCTTGGACTGAATTTGTCACAAATTTGTAGCTACTTGGGATGATGCTACCCTTGAGTTTTGTAGTTTAAATGAAGTAAAACCACAGGAACTAATAAAAATGCTATGCATGGTTTAGATGCTGTGCAGGTTTCTGTACTTGTACATGTAGCCATGAACTGACCCAAACTTGTAGAAAAGATTCAGATCAAAAGCTATACCAAAAGCAGAGAAGAGCAAGAGGAAAATTAGTCCATCCGATTTCCCTTTTCCTCTTTCTAGTCGTAGTCAAACTCACAGCCATTCCTGAGTTATTTACAGTTATGGAGACTGCCTTCACCCAGTCATCCACTCTGGCAGCGTATAATTGTAAACATGAGAAAATTGTCTTCCTGACTGAACCTTTAGGCTATGTGCTCCACAAAACCCAATAAACAAAGGGCAGTACACATTTCTGGATATGGATAGATGTGTGATTTGACAATTGCTACTGACAACTTTAGCATTCTACAGAATCTTTTATGACAATGTAATTTCCTGTTCATTGATCAAAAAAACTTCATATTTACACACACACACACACATATATATATATATACATACACATATACATATACACACTTTTTTCTTTTTCTTTTTTTTTTTTTTATCCAGAAGAAGGTTTCCTACTAGCTGTGCTTAGTTGTTTTCTTCAAACTGCTCACAAATTTCTGGATACAAGCTCCAGAAAGTTTCTGGAAGTTTCACATGATATAACTCCTCCAAATCCTTCAAAAATTTTGTTTCAAAGAATAGGACTAACATCAGTCAGTGTTTACAGAACCCAAATACATTTCTTTAAAAATCACTCTCAATTTCACGGTAGATTAGAAATGTACAATAATTATAGAATTTTTATACTAACCTGTAGATCTTAATGGATTAATATAATTTGGCTATAGTGTTCAACAGGTTAAATGTATTTATCTTGTCATGAGTTTCTATAGTAACATTTTCTGTAAGGAAAGCATTTGGCAGGCTCTCAATTTAAAAATATTAAAGATCAAAATTATCTATTTAAAGTATTAGGGTGTGGTTTTTATAGTCTGGTTGGTTGGTGTGCTTTTTTTTGGGGGGGTAGGGGGGGAGTGGAGTGGATTGCAATGAGGGAGTGGTATTTTTAATTTGTCCCTTCCTGGACTGGGTGACTGGATTAAATCAGTTTTAACCCTGAATTACATGGGTAGGTTTTGTTGGGGTCTTTTTGTTCCTTTCCTGTTTAGCACTTCTTTGGAATTGATATTGCTTGCCTAGATGACTCTAAAGCTATGGTTAAAACTGCCTAAATATAAAATAGATGCATGAGTGCATCTTGGGAAGGTGGTATTATGGATGGAGAGCTGTCATCACATCCTTCACAATTACATTATCATGTACTCCTGTGGTGTACACCTGTGACTTGTTGGCAAGGCGTTTAATTCTAAGGACTATTGAACACCATGCATTTTCATAGTGAATCAGCATAAAGTTATTTAACACAGGTGTTTCTGTAATTGTGATACATTGGGAGATTCACAGTGTTCAAAATTACACCCTCCACCTGTGTGGTGAAGTAGTTTAGCAATACCTCACTGATGTCAGTAATAAGCTCTGTTGTGTTAAAATTAGGAATCTGTGTGCATTTATGCTGAGCCATGGTTCAGGCATGTTACAATGCAATTCCTCAGATTTGCTACATTAAAATAATATTCCCAACTATTTGTTCTCTTAAAGGCCCATTACCTAGGAGCTACTAGATGAGTCTTTTCTTTTAGAGGGATGTTGCAAATCTCCTGGCTGTGGCCTTTAAGTCAAACAAATTTTACCAAATTCAGAAATAGTGTATCATGCAACATTGAGGTGACTTTAATTCTCTATAAGAATAAACATTTTGACATGTATGTAATTATGGTTTATTAAAGTATCAATGTAGCTGAAACTGGAGGTGTATGTGATGGCTATGTGTGACTTTTTTTAGCTTTTCTTTAACATAAACATATCTCTCTTTCCACTTCTACCTTCATGTAGTATTTATATTTGAAATGCCAACAGGAATTTAACCAGGGGCTTACCTTCGCAAAGGTAACAAACAAACAAGTGCTCCTCCAGAGACCCATCAGGCACTGCAGAGTGACCAGTTCAGGTGGCAGGCAGGACCTGTGAGAGGCATCATTACCAGAGCTGGTAGCTCATGTATCACCCACAGGGGAAATTAACCACAGGGAACTATGTTCTTCAGTAGGCCCTTGTTTTACAGATGATGTTGGTCAGCTATACCTTGCATCTGTGTAATATGCTAGATTCTAGTACCCATATGTTTGGAAACATATTTACCTTGAGATTTTCCTTGTTGCAGTTATGTAGCTTTTGCTTGCTTGACACTGGAAGGGACAGCCTGAATTATGAGTCCCAGTATGGACCATTCAGTCACTGGCAGTTCTTTTTTGTCACTCTATGGTGATAAAATCTGAATGGATTTTACAGGGAGCAGTAAAACTGAAATTTGATAAAACAGTTGTATTTCTAAACACAGTGGTACTAAGCTTTTCAAAGAAAAGTTTACATGAATTTCTTTTTTAGGAAAGAAAAAGTGTTTTGTTTTGGGTATTGGCTTTTTCTTTTTTCTTTCTTCTTTTTTTTTCCTTTTTTTTTTCCCCTTAGCCTTATTCTTAGAAACAGCCAAATTGAAGCATCACCAAAACCTTCACCAGAGGTTGAAACACTAGAGGTTTGGCAGAGTTCTGTTTTACTAAGCAGTAGCCCATGAGAAAGTGTCAGGCAATTATAAGAGGTGGTGCTAAGCTGATTTGTTGCTAAATCACTCCTGTTTCACAGTTGTGTATCTTTATTATTTCCCTGTATTGATCACAGTAGCTAAATTAAATTAGCTGAAATTAAAATGAAGGAAAAATTAAAGACATTAAAAAAAAATAAAGAAAAAAGAAATCAGGGCATACCATCAAGAGCTAAAATTCCAAAGAATTGCAGAGAATCTGGTCCAATGTGAGAGCTGATAGTTCAAGGACTATCATAGCAAGCATGGCAGAAGGCCAGCATGGATCAGCAAGGAATGCCTGAATTAGCTCAACTAGATAGAGGAAGAACACAGAAGGTGGAAGCAGGGATGGGGTAGCTGATAGGAATACAGAAGCATTGCCCAAGCATGCAGAGATGGAGCTATGAAAGCCAAAGCTCAGATGAAGTTGGAACTAGTAAGGGATGTGAAGGGCAGCCAGAAGAGCTTCTATAAGTACTCTGGCATCAAAGGAAGGCAAAAGAAATGTGGAACAACTTCTCAGCAGGGCTAGAAAGCTAGTGACAAATAACATGGAGACAGCCAAGGTACCCAGTATTGGTTTACCTCATTTTTTCACCAGTTAGGTTTGCCCATGTGCCTACTAGGTCCTCAAGTCTGTTAGTAGAGTTTGTAGGAGAAAAGCATCACCAGCAATAGAGGTAAGATCGAGTGAAGGCATACTTAAGCTACACGGACAAGGTCAAGGGTCCAGACAGAATGCACACAAGGGTGCTGGGGGCATTACTTGTTGTATTTGAAAGAGATAAATGATACCACCATTCTGAAGATGGGGAAGAAGAAGGATCCACAGAACTACAGGCTGGTCAGCCTCACCTCATGAAGACTTGGGAAGTCTTCACTAACAAACTGGATATTTACAGAGTGCATTTTCCATACATTTCTGGACAATAACAAACTGAAGAAATGCTGGAGGGTGGAGTGCTGTTCAAAAGACCACATAACCCAAAGGGAAAGGATGACAAGAACTAAATGAAGTTCAGCTTTGGTAAGCTGCATTTTTGGACTTCTGCATCAGGGACGGAATAAACTCCTGCAAGGACTAGTCTTGGTGCCAGATGGTTAGAATGCAGCTTTGTAGGATGCAGAATCTGGATTTCCGGGTAGAAAACTCCTGGAGGAGTTGAACCAGAGGAGATAGTAGTGCATCCTTGCAGCAATGAAGGCCATTTGCATATTTGGCTACATTAGCAATAGGACACCGAAAGTTTGAGCAAAGTGAATCTTGTGCCCTACTCAACCCTTGAGAGATCAAATATGAAGTATTGTATTCAGCTTGGGGCTCTCCAGTGAAACCACACTGATGTACCACCAGGAATGTCATGGTTTCAGCCAGGATAGAGTTAATTTTCTTAGCGTCCGGTACAATGCTGTGTTTTGGGTTTAGTATGAGAATGATGTTGATAACACAGTGATGTCTTTAGCCATCACTAAGTAATGTTTATACTAAGTCAAGGACTTTTCAGTTATTTAGACCCTGCCAGCAAGAAGGGTGAAGTGACACAACAAACTGTGTGTGTGGGGGGAAGGTGCAGCCAGGACAGCTGGACCCAAACTAGCTAAAGGGATATTTCATACCATACAACATCATGCTGAGTATATAGACTGGAAGATGTTGCGAGAGATGGTGCTTGTCTTCCCAAGTAAACGTAACGTGATGTAGCCTGCTTTCCTGGAGATGGCTGAACACCTGCCTGCCCTTGGAAATAGAGAATGAACTCTTCATTTTGCTTTGCTTGTGTGCACAGCTTTAGTTTTACCTACTAAACTGTCTTCATCTCAACCCACGAGTTTTCTCGCTTTTACTCTTCCAATTCTCCCCCCCTTCCTGACACAGTGGGGGAAGTGAATGAGAGGAGGTATGGGGCTTAGCTGCTGTCTGGGGTTAAACCACGACAGACCATTTTATGTCCAACATGGGGCTCAAAGGGGTTTGAGATAATAACAGATTTGATTAGAATGTGCTAGGTCTAATTATAGCTGTTATTGCTGTTTAGCTATTAAAGGGCAGGTTTCTCTGCTTGCCATGGGGCTTGCTTGCCTTACTGTGTATTAGAATCTAGTGCTTGTTAGTGGCGGCTTTTTGCTTTCGCTGCTTGCTGTACTGCTGCACTGCTTACCATCTCACTGTACTGTGCCTGGGAACATTCTGATGACAGCAGTGGCGAAGTGCCTGGGCTGGCAGATGGCCAGAGCATCGCTGCTGTTTCTATGCTGCTGTACTGGACAGGCTGAAGCTGCAGTGTGAAGTTGAGTCGCAGGGACTGTGGCACCTTGGGATGAGTCCACGTTGGAGCAGGACACCCTGAAGCATCTGTGGCCATGGATAAGTCCATGCCAAAGCAGGTACATCTGTAAGCATCTGCGGCCATGGTTATGCCTGTGCTGTAGCAGCATGCCTCTAAAAGAATTGTGTGCCAAGGTTAAGTCCATGCTGGAGAAGGTACACCTCAAAGCACCTGCAGCTATAGGTAAGTCCATGCCACATCAGATACATGTTGAAGCATCAGTGGCTATGCATGAAGTCATGCTGGAGCACCTCCAAGTGCGTTGCCATGGGTAAGCCCATGACAGGTACACCCCTGGAGGGATTGTGGCCAGGCTTAAAGCCATGCTGGAGCAGCTTTACTTTTGAAAGGATTGTGGCTGCGGGTAAGGCCATGCTGAAGCAGATATACCTCTGAAGGCATTGTGGCCCATGGATAAGGCCATGCTGGAACAGGGGCACCTTGCAGTGACTGTGGCTGTGGGCAAGTCTATGCTGCAGCAGGTGTTCCCCTGGAGAGACTGTGGCTCATAGGTAAGGCTGCCCTTGGAGCAGGTACGCCCCTCGGGGACTGCAGTCTGTGGATAAGTCCAAGGCAGAGGAGGAGGAAGAGGAGGAGTTCACCGCAACGTTAAACCCCATGGGCTGGTCCAAAGGGACAACGGGTGCAGATTGTAAAGGATATACCTTTAAACCAGGGGTCCTCAAACTTTTTAACCAGGGGTCAGTGCTCGGATTCAGTGGCAGGCAGTCATCTGCGGCTGCTGGGTTTCCCCCGCAACCCCTGGCGGGGGGTGGGTGGGTTCTCTAAATATTGGGGGGCTGGATTGAGGACCCTGGGGGGCCATATCTGGCCTGTGGGCTGTAGTTCAAGGACCCCTGCTTTAAACTGTTGTAAGCCATGATTTGAGTTTCATGCTATGGGAAATACCGTAGCAGAAACCCCTTGTTGCTACGCAGGCTAGGAGCAAAGGGAGAAGTTCTTCGCAATGTTCAGCCCTGTCGGCTGGTCCAAAGTGTCCAGGGATGGAGGCTATAATAGTACCTTTAAACTGTTGTAAGTCATGATTTGAGTTTCATGTTATAAGAATTACTATAGCAGGAACCACCTGAACAAATGGAGGACAAGTCTCACAAGAAACAGTGCAAATGCAGTGCAGCAGTGACCCAAACTGAGCTGGCTTTGGTGCCTGATAACTCCATGCAACACAACACCTCTCCTCTCCTGAGTAACCACCATAACAGAGGGAGCCCAATGTCATGGACTAAATGAACTCAATGGACTTTTAGAAGGATGGTCTAAACCATCAGTGTGTAATCAACACTATTCTCATACTAGATCCAAAACACAGTGTTGTACCAGCTACTAAGAAGAAAATTAACTCTACCCCAGCTGAAACCAGGACAGGTTTTCACATTTTGTGTTTCTCTTTTAGCTCACAAATGGCTTGCAAGAACACCTCCAGATTTTATTTGTACGTTAATATTATTTGTACCATTGTGTACTATCATGCCGTTTACTTCAACAAGTATTTTTTGGCTTTTTTATTGTTGTTTTGTTATAGAAGTAAATATTTAAGAGTGGAATAAGAAATAGCAATATTGATAGCAAACTCTATATTTCCAGCATGAAATTTATGAAACTTTGGGGACTTAATACTAACATTCAGTTTGAGGATACTAGGTAATTGAATGTGGATCCAAAATGATTCATTGGTCAAGACATGCAAATCAAGCAAAATGGATCTGAGCAAATTGTTCTGCCTTTTCTGTTGTTTCCTCCTATAAAATTAAGAAGACAATGAAGAGTGGCCTAATATATGTGGTATGTATATTTCTGGATGTACCTAAGAACTGAAAATGAAAGAAATTCTACAGATCTTATCAGCATCAATCATATGAAAAAGACTGGCTGTTCTCGTACATTTCAGTAGGTATTGATAAATACTGGAGCCATTCTGAACGCTCTTCTGGCAGACTTGTGACCACCCACACTGCTCCTACTTTGTACCAGCAGAATACAGAGCAAAACTAGTCCATCTGTTTCCACAGCTATTTCCCTAGCCTGTTACAGTGAACACAAATCACCAAAGACAAGTTCTTCTGAGCATTTTCAGTGCCTTCACTTACTTCATTTCCCCCCTCTCCTGCTTTCTTTTCCTTTATTACTTGCTGAAAAATTGGTTATTTACTGAGGTGGTTTTCCTAGAACGTCTGTGTTTAGGAGAGAAAAAATGGTGACAATATAAACTGGAGCAATGAAGTCTGTCGTTATTGCTGGGGAGGTAAAAAAGAGAAAAGGCATGGGTATGAATTGCTTCAATGCATTTGTTGCAACTGTGTTGTCATCCTACTCTGCATATGTGTTCATATGCCCCACTAAAAGGACACAGGGAAATGTAGTCAGTGGGATAGTGGACTGAAAGGAAGTGGTAAGGAATAAGATACTCCAGGCAAAATATTTTCACTTAAATATCAACAGAAATGTTAGAATGGAAGGGATTTACAACTATGGTCTAGTCAAACTGTCTGACCAGTTCAGGGCTGCCTAGAAGGTAAAGCAAGTTGTTAAGGGGCATTGTCCAAATGCCTCTTAAACACTGACAGGCTTGAGGCATTGACCACCTCTCTAGGCAGCCTGTTCCAGTGTTTGACCACCCTCTCAGTATAGAAATGCTTCCTAGTGTCAAGTATAAACCTCCCCTGGCACAGCTTCGAACCATTCCCATGCATCCTACCACTGGATGCCAGAGAGAAGAGATCGGCACCTCCTTCTCCCCTTCCCCTCCTCAGGAAGCTGTAGAGAGCAATGAGGTCACCCCTTAGCCTCCTATTCTCCAAACTAGACAAGACCAAAGTCCTTAGCTGCTCCTCATAGGACATTCTATCCAGTCCTTTCACCAGCTTTGCTGTCCTCCTCTGGATGCATTCAAGGAACTTCTTAAATTATCCTGTGTCCAGAACTGCACACAGCATTCAAGGTGAGGCTGCACCAATGCTGAATACAGTGAGATAATCACCTCTTTTCACTGGCTTTAAGCTGCTTTTGATGCACCCCAGGATGTGGGTCGCCCTCCTGGCTGCCAGGGCACAGTGCTGACTAGTACTGAGCCGGCTGCCCACCAGCACCCCCCGATCCCTCTCTGCAGGGCTGCTCTCTAGTCAGTCCTCTCCCAATGTGTATTTGTGCCTGGCATTGCTCTTGTTCTAGGTGCAGAATCTGGCATTTTGACTTGTTAAATTTCACACCATTAATCATTTCCCAATGATCCAATCTGCAATGCCTCCTGTCCTTCAAGAGAGGCAAAGTCACCTCCCAGTTTGCTATCATCAGCAAACTTGCTAATGGTGCATTCAAATCCTGCATCCAGATTATTGACAAATACATCGAACAGGAATGGACCTAGAATTGAACCCTGAGGAAAACTGCTGATGATTGGTCACCAGCCAGATGTAGTCCTATTCACTACAACCCTTGGAGCTTGGCTTTTCAGCTGGTTCTTCACCCAGCACACCATGAACCCATTCATTCCGCAGCTGGACAATTTGTCCAGAAGGATGCTGTGAGGGACAGTATGAAAAGCCTTACTAAAATCCAGAAAAACTACACCCACTGACTTTCCTTCATCCACTAGGCAGGTAACCATATCATAGAAGGATAGCAAATTAGTTAAACAGGATTTTCCTTTTATGACACCATGTAGACTGTGCTTGATGATTGCATTATTCTTTAAATGTCTTTCAATAGCCCCTGCTCTGGGAGCTGACCAATGCGTCCAGTTCATCCTGTTTTTCTCATACTGCGTGTGTTTGTGTACAAGCATTTCAGATATGCTCCTGAGCCCTCTGTACTCCAGGAGCAGTGTAGATGTTCCTTTCCTAATGGGATTGCCACCCTCAAGCAATGCCATTCCAACCCTTAGTATGTAGACAGTTTATCTACCACCCTAGGTTTCTGGTTTAAAGACCTCTTCATCAGCCATGCCAGCTTATGCCCAAAGACCTCTTTTCTCCATCAGAACAGGTGGATCCCATCAGCCCCAGCATACATTATCTCTCAAAGGTTTTTCCATGGTTTAAAACCCCAAAGTTTTGGTGGAGCCAAATATTGTGTCATTCAATATCATCCACTGTAGTAATGGATTCTGATGACTTCAGCTTCCACATACAAAGGTAAGACCTCAGCAGACAGGGATGTTATAGATGGACAGGAAAGGTAACAATGCTCTTCATTTCAGGTGATATGCTGGGCTAAGACAGTGGAGATAATGTTACCTTTTTTCATTTGACAAAGTAAGGAATTTCCAAAACCTACATTTTCTGTAGCTATCAAATCCTGTCACCTGCAGAGATACAAGCTATTCGTACTATCTTCAAGTGCTATCCAAACTCTGGGCTTTTCATGGTGGAGAGGACAGATTATTAAATAATTAGATTTTTTTTTATTTTTTTTTATATTTTTTTTTTATGTGAACTGAAAGCAAGGAACTATCATCACATTGCCCAGTTACAGGAAAGGTCATCTGAAGTTTGCTTCTGTTGTTTGAGCAGTGCTTGGCATTCTCTTCTTACCCTTTCTCTGCTCCATAAATCATCACACACAGAAAGGTCAGGAACAGAGAGAAGATACCAGCTAAATAAGGAGCAAAAGATTCATCTCCTTCTGGAAATTGTCAGAGCAGAAAGGGAATTTCTAGAATCCTTTTGGGATAGGAAAGAAGACCTGAGATGGTTGAAATGTTTGGGTTACACACTGTACAATTCAACTGTTTGGATTCACCTCACATCCTTGTATAAATAAAGGAATTAACTTGGTGAAAAGCTGTCTAAAGCCACAGAATAGTTGCAGCTGACTTTTTTTCTTTTAATCTGTGCTTATTTCTCCTTACAGCATGTGGATTTTTCCTTATGGTCTCTTTTCCTTTATCAGACCTAACCTTTACTTGTTTTCTTGAATACGGGAAAGGACAGAGGTGAATTGAAAAAAGAATGTTTTTCACCATGTTCTTCACCTGCCACAGTAATTCTGAATTGAGTATTTTCAGACTGTAACTTCTTCAAAAAGATTGAGCCAAAATTAACCTCTAAATTTTCTGTCAGAGCAAAAGACAGCATTTAAAAAAATGGCAAAGAAAAAGAGTTGGTTGGTTTTTTTTTTTTGTTTGGCCCTTTACTTATTTTGCTTAGATATTTCAGATTAGTAAAGAGTCTGCTAAATAATGTTGTCTGAGAGTTTGAAACAGAAGCTGATACCAAACTCAGGATGAATTCACTGAAGCGGTGAATCTGAAATATTTTGCTCATACTAACTGGACAGCTTCCAGTACATTTTTGCAGTGTTATGGGGAATCTGGCTCATTTCCTGACCTTTTACCTCACAGACATTTCTACAATTCTATGAATAATGTCAAAATGGTCAAATAAAAGCAACTTTAAATAAATTATTATGTCTAATTATGCTTTTCTGAAAAAGAATTCATTACCTTACATGTCTAAGTCAGATGTAACCACAGCCTTTCAACAGTGACTTTTATGGGCAATCTAACTCATATCCAGCAAATACTAGTGTAACCTTGACTAGATATTCCTAGGTAAATGTACAGTGACTGGCAATTCTTGATCATTCCATTCATGGTTTTATACTTGTTTGTCGGAGTATTTTTAGCACTGCTCAAAGAATTTATGTGGTGGAGAAAGGAAACGATTTTTAATATGGCTAGACTATGTCTGATGGTAAGGTTGGAAGTAATGAATGACCTCTCTCTGTTCACATCACTATGACAAGCGACCTATCTTGTTGTTCTAGAAGAAATCTGAAACACTGAGTTGTCTTGATGAGAAGCCCCGTGATGACTTTTTTATTTGCAAATATGGCAGAAGACTGATTTTGTCATCAACACAAGTTATTATAATGTTAAAAATTATGACTATTTATTATTTTTTTTAACTTCAACAAGATAATTATCATTACTTCAGCTTATAAATACCCTGTAAGAGTTCAAATTTGGAACCTGTTGTGTTCAGTGCTGAACAAATGTGCAACATAAACAAATGTGTAGCAGGGAACATCTGAAATATGGAAAGCAAATGTTTCCAATGGAAAATTTTAAGACCTTTTTTCCAGAATGAGACCTGTACAGATGTTCGCACAGAACCATCCAATTGTGTATGTTCTTACAGAGAACTTGCATGCAAATGAGGTATCTTGAATGTATATATGTACAGATTAGTAATATATGTAATATAAGATACATTCTAGGTAAATATAGAATTGGCATTGATGAACACAGATTGTTTCAGGAGATAGAATTGTCTTTGGAATTTATCTTCCTGGCTTAGAAGAAGTTCCTTAAAGAACAACAAAGACCTGTAACCAAACAAGCAAAAAAAGCCTGATTTCATTAGAACATAAGCTGTAATACTTAAATTCTTAGACTGAGAAAACTAAAATTGAGTAGTTGAGGCAAAGCAGAAAATTTAAAAAAGAAAACTTGCAAACCACTTTTTTCCTTTCTGCTTTCTTCTTGCAAGTCAGGTTCTTACTTTCAGACATAATACACAAAATTTTCCAGACTGCAGCAAACCTTCCAGTGCTCTCTACTCCCAGAAATAAAAAGCTCTTTTCATGCCTTCTGAGATGCTAAGATCCCATGGCTAAGCTTCTTGTCTATGGGCACCTGGCATCCTAAGTCCCATCTCAGAGTGTTTTTTTTCTACTTAGCACTCCTCAAAGCTGGAAGGTCCTCTCCCAGAGGGGCCGTTGCCTACCCTCCCATCCTCAGCAGCATCACTGCTTCCATCCAGGGGCATCTACAAATACTCTACTGAGAACAAATTGAGAATAAAGAAATAAATTGACTAATGTGTTTCACTGTAGATACAAACATACTTAGAAAATTGTTTCATTACTTTCTCCTGGAACATGAACTCAGCAAAATGAAGTAATGTGCACAGTTTACCTTTTCCTGGAGAGGCAAACATTTCTTAAAGGCCTGTGAAACCTAAATTCAAATTAACTGGCCTTTGTAGGTAGTCTTTAAGAAGCTGAGAAAAAGTTAATTTCCCATTCTGCAAAATTTAGTGAACATCATGAAGAAAATACTTTTGTCACTGCTGCTTGTGCTATGTGTTAGGTGAGGAAGAGCTATGGGTTTGTAGCAACATTCAGCCAAAGGACCAAATCTACTTCCTTTCCAATGTCTTCTTTCCTTTAAACAAGAAATTTGCTCTGGCACTGAAGTAGTCACAATACTATTTTGGGGAAGTTCTGTTTGTTGGTTTGTTTGTTTCACTGGCAAGAAATTAATTAACTGCCAAGATATACTGCAGAATATAAAATAGTGCAAAAATTCTGGAGAAGCACAGATGCCAGTGCTGTGGGGCAAGTATAGTGATTATCAGATACTCAGCTTAATGATTGAGAGTATATTAAACAGTCACTCTGCTAACAGAAAAGCCAAATTATAGTCCCTATATTTTGACTGGAGAACTTAGAAACAGCTAAGCATAAAAGTTGGAAGGAAGCTTTGCAGTTCCTATAGCCAACATTGTTTTTAATTTTTCCCCTCTTTCAGCTGTAAGATATGGAAAAATAGTAAACCTAATCCTTTGAATCAGCAAAGTGTATGTGACTGCTTATCTTGGGGGGAAAGAGGATGCAACAATTAGGCAACTCATTTTAATCTTCTAAACTAAGATCTGTTATGCAAAGCCCTTGCCTGAAATGAATTTTCAAGGCTGACTATTTAAAGATTAGCAGTAGTTTAAAATGACAGAGCTGGCATAGCGTTTGCTGCAGAGAGCACATGAATGATGACACAAATAAAGGTAAGGAAGACTGTGAGCATTCAAAGACTTTTAAAACCAAATAGAGGGAACTGCAGCTTGAAAGGATGAGAAGTGTGTTTTAATGGGCATTATTTAATGGCCTTTTTTTTTTTTTTTACACAGTGCAGTGCCTTACTTTTTCTGTACTGTTGATGACAAAGCACCAAACCAACTTGGAAGCATGGCATAGCTCACAGTAGCCTGACTGCTATCCTAAGCTTCATAAGGGCTAAGGCTGAATCAGTAAATCGATCTCCTTCTGGTTTCTTTACACACTCACAACTTTTACTCCAAACAAACATCCAGTGTGGGAGAAAATGTTCTCTTTTCCGTTTTGTTACCTCATCTGTTCCAGGTGGCACAGGTAAAGCAATACACACTGACAACCCTGTACACTTTCGCATGGTGACAGGACACTACGTGCTTGTACAGACCAGATTTGATCTCTGCCACAGCAGGGCTCCTCTGAGATCAGCTTTACCAAATGAGGGGATAATTAGGGAAGAACAGTGGCATTGTTTCTACAGATCACTGGTAATTTCTTATAGGTTTTAAAGGGGAATTTAACTCAGTTCACCTTCAGTGTGATCTGAAAATCGTTGGGGTTTATAGTGGGCTCCCTCCAAGCACAATAGAATTACAGTTATAGAAATTATGAAAGCTGAATTTGTTTTTGTGAATCATTTTATTCACTTACTTTAAAATATATTCTTGAAAATATAAGAATTTAAAAATGTATTATTGAAAATACAAGAAACGTTTTCATTTGGTTTTATTTTGGTTTTGTATTTTAAAATTGAGAAGTTAAAAGAAGGACTGTTCTATTTATGCTGCTTCTGTTTGATCTACTTTAATTCCCTGTAGGAAAAAAAAAAAAAAAAAAAAGAGAGAGAGAGAGAGGGAGAGAGAAAATGTATGATGGTGTTCCCATAGGGAAAAAAAGCTTGAAAAAAAGCAGCAACATGTTGGTAATAAAAAAAAATAAAAAAAAAATAAGGAGGACCATATTTCAGGTTGTGGGAGTACAAGGAAAATAATTTCTTATATAAACTGCACATTGTCTCTTGTGAATGGCAGCTCAGGAATCTGTGTATGTTCTTCTACTTCATAGGAATTATCAAGCAGATACAAATTAAGGCAGTTTTGATAACTAACCTCATAAAATTCCAAAGAGTAGGGGTGGGCAGATCAAGCTGATATTTTGAGATTCCAGGAGGGGAGGGTGATGGGTGCAAGAAGGAGGAATGTCAGATTTGCTACAGACAGAGACTTAATTTCTTTAGTTTGGATGAATTCCAAGAAGAGTTAAGGCATTTTTAGAATCCTTCTATTTCTTACACAAAGCAAACAGTTTGCTTCTGTTTACTTAAGCACACTGTTACAAGAAAAAATCCAGAGGCTTACAAGACCACAGCTGTCTGTTCTTCAAATACTGTTTCAAATCTTTGATGAAGGGTAGTGTTGTTTGCGCTCCATGGATAGCAGGTTAAAATGAATCAAGTTGTTAACAGGACGTGATTTCTCCAGGGATGGCACTTCCCAGCTGAATTAAAGATAAACAAAAATGCATAGTGAATTTAATTTATTTTTCCCATTTCTCAAAAAAAATCACATTTCATCTAAATCAAGGCTTAAGTCCAGAGACCTTTAAATCAAGGCAATATGATTCTTCAAAATTATAAGTAACTAAGAGTCAGATTATAGCAGGTTAAGGTCTGTCTTAATTTGCTGTCTCTGCATATTTTAAAGGCCTGATGCTCTAAATCACTGCTTTTATCGCATGTCATCATCCAAGTGTGTAGTCCTGATGTAGATGGTCTTTATTCATGACACCACTTCCAGTGTCCTCATTAAGATTACTTGACTAGTTATGAGCTGCTTACAAGATCAGGGCTTGTTAGACCAGCTTGTGTCACTCACCTCCCTGTTTCTTGCTTCTGTGCTTTTTGTCTTCCTTATCCACAAACAATTCAGTCTCAATCAGCATGGAAATGATCTCAGCAGAGTCCTTTGCAGCAGTGTTTATTCACATTTACAGCCTAAGCCATTAGATATAAGGAAAAGTTATTTTACTGTGAGGGTTGTGAGACAGTGGAACAGGTTGTCCAGAGAAGTTGTGGATGCTCCATCACTGTAAGTGTTCAAGGTTCAGGTTGGATGGGGCTTTGAGCAACCTGATCTAGCAAATATCCCTTCCCATTGCAAGAGGGGTGGACTACATGACCTTTAAAGGTCCCTTCCAACCCAAACCTTTCTCTGATTCTCTGATTCTGTTTGATTTGTGCAGCTCAGGACCTGTGTAAGAGTAATCTTGATTGAGACTGGTCTGGCATTTGCATAGAATATAGTACTTATCCCCACAGAAGTAAGTGGAAGAGCGACAAACCTGTCCAAACCAGCCCATGGGTTTGATCTTGCAGAAAAGCTTATATATATCTTCAGGTGAAAAATGACAACCTGAGGTATGGCTGTAACTATGCAGCTCTAATAAACCTTATTGCTAAAGGCACCCAAAAATCATATCTAGATTTTCACGGTTCCCTAAGGTTCTCCAGAAAAAAAATAATATCAATAGGGGTGTGCATATCCCATACTTCTCTCTCCTTCTCAGCTGCCATAAGAGATTCTCCTCAGTTGAGTTGCTGTGGATATTTTGTATCTTAAAGCCCTGTGTTCATAGATATTTTTGGTTTAGGAAGAGTAGGGATAGCAAATAGGGTAAAGTTTGTAATGTAATATCAGAGTTTGGAAGTATTGTAATTTTGTAATTATTTGTATAATGCATGTACCTGTCATCTTTAAGTTTTAAGAAATTCTAGTATCAAGGATATACACCTACATATACGCGAACCTACATAGACATTGGCATAGTATAAATTCAAGAAAGATGCTTGTGAGACAAAATCCTATAAATGAGAAGTTATGGAACAAGTACTGCACTTAGTTCTTTGTATCATTCATTAACAATTAATTTTTTGTTGGCGAATGGTGAATCTGAGCCAACATGTGAGCACACTTAGGGAAGCTATATAAATTTGTGCTAGTCCTAGGAACTGTACTTACAGAGAATATTGACATTCAAGTTCAGCACCCATGCTTTTCTTCTCATTTAAGGAAGAGAAAAAGTAAACTAAAGTATAGATTCTGCTGTCTCCTCAGGAAGTTTTTTATTGATGTCCTCAGAACACCTAACCCCGCTTTGTAGATCAGCAGGTGTGAAGGACATGTTACGGAGCTTGCTTGTAGAACAATATTTATACCTAAAAATGCTGGGCAGACTGGATTGATGTGAAGAGAAAGACTTTCTGTGCACTTCTAATATCATTATCTCTTCTGATCAGGTTACAATGCAAATATTATCAAAGGGTCACAGCTTATCTGTAGTATTGACATTCCCAACATTGACTTCTCAGGTCAATATACTAAAATTATAATACACTTCCTGTGAGTTCAGAATGAAATTACCATACTTTTTATACATAAAACCTCAAAAAAAGAAAAAAGGGATATAACCCTTCAAAAAAGCAGTACTTGAAAGCAAGTTCTTAGACATCAGGTATCCTCACACACCTGCAAATAACTGGGGATACCAGCTTCCTTGTTAGAGAGGAAGATGTCTATAGATATCTGTGAGACTATTGGAAGGGTGAAGGAATGCAAGGGGAAAAGATATTTAAGAGGGCTATTGGATAAGGGTAAATTTGCAATACATTTTATTTTTCTATGGGTGTTTTCATATATATATATATATAAAACGCATACTGGTTTTGAATGAATTCTTTTTTTAATATATAACACACTTTTGCTTTTGAATTATTTATTTTTTAATATATAACACACTTTAATAAATCTTGCTAATACTTTCCCATCTTCAAAAAAGGGAAGATAAGGTATCCAGAGAACTGTAGGCTGGTCAGCTAACCGTACTTCTTAGTGAGATTCTGGAGCAAATAATCTCAGAAGCCATGTCTAGGCCTATGGAAGGTATGGTGGTGATATGGAACAGCTAGCAAGGATTAACCAAGTACAAATAGTGCCTTGACAAACTATTATCTTTAATGACATGACTATGTGGTTAAAAAGCGGTCACTGGCTATTGTTTACTTTGTGTTAGGGGCATCTGGTCTGCCCCTTTTGTCACTGCACTAGGTCCCACAACGGGGGAAGAACATTGGGCACATGAGGTATAGTCAGAACAGGTTTATCACCCTGCTGCAGGCTGCGGTGATCAGGGGTAAGGTTCTTCAGTGGTTCGTCAGGGTCTTCAGTGCACCAATGGGCTCTGAAACCTTTTCCTTCCTCTCTCCTTCCCAGGGTTTTGGCTGCCAGTGCTCAAGGCCAACTCTGATTTAATACAGTTGTGGAATCTTGGATCAGACTGCTGCTAAAGAGCTGAATGACAGAGATTTGGAAGAAGTAAGGTCCTGGCTTCCCTTTGTATGGGAGCAACATTAAAGAGTTCTTGTTGAACCTATGTTGTTGATACGCCTGTGCCTGTTCATGTACCTCGTTCATCCTGAGCCTGACCCATAGACTCGACTTTTCAGCTTGACCTGGGACCTGCCCTGTCACTATGGACTTGCCTGGTGATCTGGACCCTTGGCTGACTTTGCTTACCATTCCAAATCGTGCTTTGCTCTTCTTGTTCAGGTATTATGGGATTGCCTTTGTTGGTAAGGGCATGGCCCTGCTGGCCTTGTTGTCTCAGCTCCCACTTCCCCTTCCTTTATGTAGCAGTACCACCCTTGCTTCTCCTTAACAGTACTCTCAGACAGCCCAACCAAATTATTTGCCTTTCCTATACTCCTTTTCTTCTCTTATTTCTCAGTGAACAACCCACCCTGTTTATGCTTTCTTTGCACAACTGGTGTTGCAGATTTACTACCTTATATGGCAATTTTGGTCTTAGTCATTGACTCCAGCAAACCTGCACTTCCCTGTATTTTGACATCTTTCACCCAGAAGCACTCCTCGTATTCCTCTTTCACCATTTACAACATATTGTAGTTTCTTACATTCATTTTTACTTCTTTAGCCTCAAGTTGGCGTATGCCAACCCCTTTCCCATTTTTGGGTTTTGCAGCAACCATCCGTTTCTCACATTGCTATCATCAGACTCATTTGATTTGCGACTGGAGTTGGCCTTCTGCCTGTATACTTTAATAACTTGCTTAAGAATGGGTTTCAACATTGCCTTCCACAGTATAGTTAGAGTCAAATTTGTAAGATATAAAGTGGGTTGAAAATTAGGTGTACCTCTGGGCTCAAACTGTGGTGATCACCAGTACAAAATTCTACTGACAGCTGCTTAGTTAGTTGTGCTCTCTCCAGTAGATACTGAGGACACTTCTGTTTAACGTTTTTGTCTTAATGGCTGGATGATGGGTTACAGTGCACTCTGCATGTTTCCAGACAATATCAAACTGGCTAATCACCAGAGGGCAGGGCTGGCAGGAGGGATCTAATTAAGGTGAGAAAATGGGCTGATGGGAACCTCATGAATTTTAAAGGAAAATGCAAAGATCTCCACTTCGGGAGGAACAACTCCATGCACCAGCAGAGACTAGGGGCCAAATAGCTGGAAAGCAGCTTTGTAGAAAATGGTCTGGGGGTCCACAAACCTAAGTTTTCTATGAGCCAGAAATATACTACTGCAGCAAAGCAGGCCAACAGCATCTTCATCTGCATTAGGAAGAACATTTCCAGCAGGTCAAGGGAGGTGATCCTTCCCCTCTGCTCAGCACTGGTGAGACACAAGTGAAATTCTGTGTCCATTTCCAGCCTCCCCAGTACAAAAGAGACATGGACATATGGGATAAGCACATAGGTGATCAGGGGACAGGTTGAAACATATGACATATGAGATGCTGAGAGATCTGGGTTTATCCAGCTTAAGGCAGAGAAAACTGAGGAGGATCTTATCTCTGTCTACTACTACATGATGGGAGGGTCTAGAGGAAACCAAACCAGAATCTTCTTAGAGGTACACAACAGAAAGATGAGAGGCAATGGGCATAGATTGGAACATGGTAAATTCTGAATAAGTCCAAGAATAATGCTTTTTACTGTGATGGTGGTTAGACACTGCAAGAGGTGCCCAGAGAGGCAGTGGTATTACCATGCTTGGAGATAGTCAGACTTCACAGAGCATGGTCTTGAGCAACTCCTCTGACTGGACCTAATCTGAACAGTAGGGATTGGACCAGTTGATCTCTAGTGGTCTCTTCCAACCTATATGTTTGCATAAGGTATGCCTTACTAAAGGCTATGGACAGACTTATGCTTTCTAATAACCAGTATCTCACCCGAGTGAGCTAGAAGCATATGTTTCTTTGACACATTTCTTATGTTGGTTGATTTAAAACACAGACCTTAATTCTGATTATCCCAGCAGTATGCAATTTTTAGCAATATATCGATAATAAGTACATAAATGTAACATGTGATATCTTATTCCACTGCAACACAGAGTATTATAGCTAAATAATTCTGTATTAAAACATGAGCCTGCAAATATTTATGCACTTCTGTAATTAGTAGTCTTCCAGTTTACCACTTTAATAACAACCTTCCAAAAATATGATTCTTCTTTTCATTCTGAAGTTAGTATTTTTTTAATTGCTGAGTATTTTCAGCAGGGCAATACTTAAGCAGAATTGTGGCAACCCATACATTAGCTTATGTGTAGTCCTATACCATTGCTCACCAGACGTCTGAGTTAATTATAGGCACCTCATACAGATTTTCATTGGTGTCATGAACCTGTGCCTATGGCTTCAGCATTTCTCAAGCAATATTAAACCCAACTGATGCAGTAGAATCACTCGAAAGACCAGTTTTCTTCTGCACTCTCCTCTCCCTTCCCCTTTCCCCTCTAAAAAGCAGTAATACAACACCATGACTTGTTTTATCACCTAGTTGACTGCTCATCCTTGAGGCCTCACTCAAAAATATTTTTTGGTTAAATGGTTAAAGAGAGGTCATGTTTCACTGAAACAGTGGTTGCATTTCACTGTTGGATGAGTTGTTCCTAATATTAATTAATTTTAGCTAAGTCACCAAATACACGAGGCTCCCAGTGGGAACACGGATTTTGTCTGTGTTAAGTCTTCAAGATGCGGTACATCTAAAACTGTAGTGAATTAAGTTGTCAGTGTGATTCTGTGAGCTGGGAACAAGGGCAGGAATGGAGAAACTGAGGCACTGCATGTTCTTTTCTACCTTGAAAAAGGGATGTTAATGTCTCAGGTTCTCCATTTGTAAAATGAATACTATGTGTATTTTCCTTTCTCAAAAAATAGGTTGGGATACTAACGGAGTAATGCAATATGTTCATTAAAAAAATTCAAGTCAACTAATAACTCAGAATACTTCAATATTCTGAGTCATACTTCAGTAGCTATTCTCCTACTTCAGAGCAGGTAATATTTGATACTCCAAAATGCTTCAGGAAAATAAGAACAGAGCAATGTGTTTCCATAGGCATCAAATTTAACCATGAGAGAACTAAGAGTGATATCACTACCAGAGAAAAAGAAACTACTCACCAAAAAAATCCCACTGATACTGCAAAGATGGTGAAGACCAAGAGCAGAAGCAGCAAATCCTTTTAAGTCCATTTTTATTCAGTTCTCCTGGATAAACAGAAGGAGAATCTGAGCAGTATGTAAATTGGTATTTTGCCTTGACTCAAAGTGTTTACTGAAACAGTAGGAAGGACAAAAAGAAAACAGAATAAGTATCAGGAGAAGTTTATCCTAATAAGAGAACTAGTATTTATTACATCTGTAGTATTTGGGAGCAAGAATTTTGAAGCCCAGAATCTGGCTGGCATGACAATATAACCAGTTCTTTTTCCTCCTGTCCCATAACCTCTTATTTAATCTTTTTTTGTACCCATGTGGTAATCTGCAAAGAAGAGGTGTGTTAATTGGATAAAATGAACGTAGCATGAGATAATCAAAGTAAGTGCGGTATGGTGCCTTGTGTGAGGCTTTCAAAGGGTCTGTCTACTATCTAAAATGAATCTGTGAGACTGTGGCGCACAGGTACTGGAACAGAAAATGCTAATGAAGTCTGCAGTTCTACATTGTCAGCCTGATTTTTGGTGGTGTTTGTTTCTCAGAAGACATTGCAGCTCCAGCTGATTTCAGCTAGAGTGAATGAAGCTACATGTTTCTGAAGATCCAAATGACACAAAAGCATGCTGTTTAAAAATAAAAGGGCAGAGAGTCAAGTAAAAATGTTTACTGTGTCATTTCTGTCACAAACTGTCCGAGTGAGTCGGGCAAGTTCTTTAACATAGATATCCCTTTAAAAAAATAGTTTCCCCTGCTAATTCTCTTCCACTTTTTGTTCACATAAATATGAGCTCTTCCAGTCCAACATTTTCTCCTGTGCCCATTTGAGGTGCTATAAATGACCTCTTCTTTTTTCTTAAAGTAACTTCACACATTAATCAAGGAAGACCATCACTCATCATTCCCTGTACCGACACTTCTAAGACAGCAGTGATGATATGTGTTGTATACTTTGTAAATCTGAGGAAAGTTGCACAAAAATGAAGCATTGATTAGAAGTCAGAAAAGGATACACATTTACTCAGAAGTATCAGAAGAGCCAAAAGGTTGCTTATAACTTATCCCTAATTTACCAATGGAAATAAAATTTTATTCCTCTTTTACTTTAGTGCTCAAAGGTTCTAGAAATGTGTTTACATGTTCATTTAGACCACTAGTTTAAAATAAAATAATAAAAAAAATCTCAGTACCAAATAACCAAGAATTTTCTTAATCGAATTTGTAGGTCAAACTCTTCTTCCACTCAAGTCAAATCCCCATTGATCACACTAAAGTCGGGAAGGGAGCAGTGGGAAACTTTTACTCTCAGAGTCAAATAGAGATGTTTTTACTCAGATTAAATTGGAACTCAAAAGTGGCTATTTATATGCATGAGACCAACACAAAGTGCATATTCTGCCTCAGGATTAAAGCATTTAGTTTTTCAACAGGGAACAGTTCATTGATCAATGCTTTATGCCCACATTTCTCACTTTGATAGAGCTTTTCCCATGAACTCTCATTAAATGTCCTGATTCCAACTTAAAACTTAAATTTTATTTCAACTTCAGCAGTCAGATGTCACGAAGGAAACAGGTTGATATATATATATATCCATATATTCATCAAAATACAGGTCAAAGCTCAGTATGTATCAACAGTATTTCTTCATCAATAATGTGTGCTACCAAGATGAACTGATGTTGAGAGCTGTAATTTCTAATCGCTTGGTATGTTTGCAATTAATTATATGTACAGTTAAGTGCATCTGAGTTTATCTGCAAAGGCAATTTTGATAAACCAAGCAATTTTACCGTTAAACACAGACACTGGAAAAGTTGTGCCCATTAACATGGCTAGTTTCACATGTCTAATATATGGTCTCATAGTTAACCAGTCTGATAATTTAATTTCATGGTACAACTGCTTTATGTTGAATGTTTGATATAAGACAGATTAAAGGTTTAACGTTAGAAGGTTCTCCCCCCTTTAACTTTCCTGATCATCTTCTGCCATAGCAATAAAAAATGGCATTTTCCAATATTTTTTTTTCAACACAGTGCTCCAGTCAAATTTATTTAAAAAACAGACCAAAAAAAAACCCTCACAAACCCACAACAAAATAAACCCCACCCCAAAACATGGAACTCATTGGTTCCAAACTTCCAAAACAGTTAAAGATTTTTTTCATTAGACAACACTCAATAATTTAATGGCAATTGCATGGCTAAATTCTTACATAGGTCTGAATGCACTCCCTTCATTATATGCCCTTTCAAAAAGTTCCTGCCAAATCTGATGTGAATAAATTGTAGAGCTATGGTTCAGAAACTAATTCACACTCATTATTTTCATGAGTTACAGTACATGCCATTTCACCCTTCAGCAGATGTGTATTTAGATTAGTTTCAGAACATATTCTAGTCTAAATCCCAAATCTCTCTCTAATAAACACTAAAATATGCTTAATGTACCCAATATGTATCTTTCTGCAGTTAGAGGCTCCCTGCCATATTCTAAAAGTATTGGACCTGTTCCCAGAGTAATACTTTCAATTCTGCAGTGAATCACTGCTATGTGCTGTAGCTAACCCATGAGGTGCTTTCAGGTTTTGTACCTGAGAGCCACGACATTTCACACACACCAGCTCTGAAATCACTCTGAAATAAGTTATTAATCTTGATTTGGGTTTATATAGAACAATGTAAAAAAATGTTAGAAATAAGCTCCTTTTGAAAAACTTTGTAGGTTAAATAGTGTAAACAGTATTTTTAGGACAACCGCACTACATTATCAGAAAAAAATAAATGACAAATAAAAAGCTATTAGTCCACCAAAACTGTAATGAGATCGTGATTAATAAACACCTCTGAAAGGTCTGCATCAAAGTCAAGGTTTTTCTGTGATAAATGTAAACATTCAGACCTTACTTTGCCAAAAGCTGTGTGTTTCAGTTATCCAGCTGTCTTGATTGATTTGTTCATTACTCTAATAAATAATTTATCACCTTGAAGAGGACAATTCATTATGCAGATAGCAGGAACAAGTAACTAAACAGCCGTATCTTTAGAAGAATTAGCAGTGTTAACAGTGCCATGAAGTCTGTTTCTGATGCGGAATTCAGACTGGCGTAAAAACAAATTAGTATAAAACCAGGCCATCGTCACAGTCCACTCAGTGGACTCGTGATGGTTCAGTTACTATGATCTCAAAGTGCAAAAACCAAGGTGACCACACCAAGGGGTTATGTTTCAATCATATTGAAAAAAAAGCACAATTTTATTGTCTGTAAAACAGCATGTGATAGGTAGAAAGATAGAAAGTGAGGAAAAGATAAAGTAAAAAGAAAAGGAAAGAGGATTATAGCTACCACCATGGATCCAAGGCGTCCCTATGGTCCCAGGTCCAGGCAGCGTCCCGCCGGTCCTTCTGATCGTCGTGATCCTTGGTGGGGGAGATCTCCTAAAATTCAGTTGCTAAAGAGTCCTCTTTTTTTGCCGAGCAATACACATTGCTCCTCCTCTGGCCCATGGATTGTTGTCAGTGTCTGCCTTCTTGAGCAAAGTTATCACGCTTGTTATGGTTCGTTGTAACGACAACAGTTGTTATGCGACCTTATCGCAGTTGTTCCTTCCAGCGCCAGGTATCAGGGAGCGGCATAGTTCTCCTCGTACCAAGCAGTTCTCCTTCAGGGTCACGGGGTCTCGGTGTCCATGAGGATCACATCCCATCTCCAGGTCTCTGTTAGCAATGCTGAAACAATATCGCTCTCTTTAGACGGACTCTTACAGCCATTTCAGAAAACTTCTAAGCAATAGGCATGTGAATTCACAACGTAGATCTATCAGAAATATGATGTGTCAGAATCTCTTTAGGTCCTTCTAACTATACTGTGTTAGAAACTATGATAAGCTACATGAAGCCTTCTTAACTGTAGCACAGAATTAAATTACAGTTTGTAATATACCCCATTTCTTAAATTAGGGAGAAAGTCTGTAAAATTTGCAGCGCTGGTTATACTCTCCCATTTTCTCACCAGAGTGCCTATATCATTTTACATAGCAACAAATGGCGGAAAAAAATCATATAGAAATCACACAGAGTGGGTCATTTCTCCAAGTGTAAGAAAATTTTGTTGGAAGAACTAAATTGTAATTCATACCACCGAATTGCTTCTGCATTTAAAGACTAAAAAAGTGGGGCTAACACATTAAGGGAAAAAGTAGACATCATTATTCATCACACTTTTCCCTAATAGGAGCACGAGGGATTATTATATGAGCTTTATAGCTTATTTCTTTTTTATAAAACCTTTAAAGGATGTAAGAGTCTTTGCTGAAGAGAAAAAACCTCTTGTAAATAAGTGGCTTTGTAATTAAATTTGTAACATGTGCCTAAGAAATGGGATTGTTCAACATCATGCATAAAATTGATGGCAACACAATTCCAAGTAATTTAACCAAGCCTTCTCCCTCAGCAATGTAGGAGCAGAGAGAGGTTTTGGTTTCTTTTTATTTTTTTTGTTTTTTTTACACTACTTCCTTTTTGCAGGCAATATAAATGTACTAAAGCTCATGCACTCTACTGAAAGAGAGGAAACTGAGATTTTCATGAATGATGTGCTGTGTTTTTTTCCACAGTGAAAGTCCTTGTTTTTCTGGGAATTAATATCTACAATAACAAGTATGTCACCAGTCTTGGAATACCAGCCTACTCCCAGAAGTCTAGTTCAGAATAACAGAGTGGACACTTTTTCTCTCATCACTTACACACTACATTCCTGTGTCTAAAAGCTATTTATTTGAAGCAATGTCTGTATTACAGCATTTTATTGCATTCCACGTTTCAAGACCTGTGACTGTGATAATCAAAGATTGTATCAGGTTCTTTAAACCCCCTACTCTTCCACCCACCCACCCCCCTTCTTTTTTCTCCCCTGAATCATGGAACTGGCTTGGAGAAACAGGGGCTTTATCTACTACTTTATCTAGACTACTGCTTTATCTACTTTGTCTGTGGTTATCCTACAATTTGACTTGCATGTGAAAGTGCAGCTTATTCTGTTTCTTTGCTACAGTAGAAGCTGATGAGCTAGTTGTTGCGTACTGGAAACAGTGGCAGAATGACTCAAAACTAGGATAGTTCATACAGAGTTGCTACTGCCATTTATAAGACTTCCATCTTTATTTAGGGAGTCTCATAAAGGCAATGCCTGAAAAGTAGATACTGTAGCAGTATGTTTTGCACAGGATTCAAAAAAATGTCAGGAGAGAGCTAGGCAAGGCAGGTGGTAACACAGATGCTTATGGTCTCCTTCAGATCTATGGAAACTATGACTTCAGGGAACTGAATTCCTGCCTTTTTTTGGTACAGGGTTAGGTAACATATCTGTTGGAAATATTCCAGTAACTTTATAACACTGAGAACCAGGTTTTGCCAAAACCAAAGCTTAGATACTTTCTTCTCTCATGTATCCTCATGGAAAATGTGGGCTCCAATGATTATGGATCCCGTTTGTTTGTGTGGGGCTTCATTGGTGCTGTGAATTTCAATATGCAGATACGGTGTACTAGACAGGATCTTAAAAGAGAAGGAAAACATAAATTAGTAGCAATATTGGAAAAAATTAAACTATTGTATGACAAAGTTATATTTCCTCTGATGTACATTAATTAATTGAAGAGAATAGTTAACATTTTTCCCATTATGACAAAACACTTCTGAATTTGCAGTAATAAAATGAAACTGTTTGCTAGGTGGATGTACTGCATCAGCAGTATGTCTTCCATAATGTTTTATTCCCACATGCTACTCCTTTTTATACATACATACATATTTATATATATATACATAAATAGATATATAACCTTATGACCAGGGATGTGACCATGGAATGAGCAAAAGAAAATAAAGTCTGAACAAAAGTTTCCTCCAAATAAGCCACACAGTGCAAGCAAAAAACAACAAGAAATAGGATACAGCTGATAAGAAGAAAGCTTGCTTTATTGATTTTTTTTCCTCTGTCCCAATTAGGTTACGTAGATTTTATTCATCTGCTCACTTAAAAGATATGAATGTGAACTCTCTAAGGTATTCCTAAGAAGTTTTCAGTAAAATTTTTTCCATATCACTGCACTAAGAGGGTTTGGAGGTAGCTGACAGCTGTGAGTATATAAATTAAATGGAAGGTTATTGATGTATTTGGAAAAAAAAAAAACACAACACAACATTTCTTTTTTTTTTTTTTTTTCCACAAACCTAAGCTTTCAAAAATAGCTCAATGGTGTAAAAACAACATTCAGTTTCATTTTCTATGGTCCCAGAGTTATGACAGTCTGGCTGTTTGTAACTCTACAGAGTAAACATTATTTGCCTTTAGAGTGATCCACCTATTGTGTTCACAATATCTTATCTGTACAGCAGGTATCTGAAAGCCTGTCTCTCCACCTAATGGATAGTGAGAGACAGGGGAGGTTTTGGATGCAGTCAACTTGTCCCTGAACCCAAGTGGGCAGCTACCCATAAAAAAATAATATTGTGGCCATCTCTGGAGGTAAGAGAATCTGATCAATGAGACCCTGATCCTACAAGGGATGGTTGAGGAGCCTGAAGTATTTTGTGCTGTTTGGGAAGTTTCTGCAGAATAGGGCTTTTGTTTTCTTCTCAGGTAAGGAAGCTCAATAAAGGCTACTGCTGTACCTGTTTCTTGGGGAAAATTGCAGAAATTGGTGCACTAAGTGCCCCGATATCAAATTGCTTTACAGTGAGGAAAGATGAGTCACCGTCTCGGCATGTAACATGATAGGCACTTTAGAGGCCTCAGATCAGCAGAAAGAGGCAAGATGCTGCACTCAGCTATGCCAATGTGTGTGTGAGGGCAGCTCTGAGTTCACTCAGGCTGGCTCAATGGTAACGAAGAGAAGATGATGAGTTGGGGAAGCAGCCCAGTGAGACCCAGTCACGGTCTGGAAGATAGAGGTGATCAGATCAGCTACGATTGCTTTGTGCAGTGAGGCAGACAGCAGAGGTGGGAGGGGGCTCTCCTGAGCCCCTCAGAGTCATGATGTTAGGAATATAACTAAGTTAGGGAGGAAGAGAAAGGTCTGAACACTGTCCTTGGCTGGGACTGAAATAAAACAAGACGACTTCCACAGTGAAAGACAATGTGAGCCCTTGAAAAATTAAAGGGTGACATTTTAGAAGTGTGGTCATGGGAACTTTGCCTCTAGAACATAAAAGAAACTTCACTATGTTAAATTAACCCCTTGCTTTCCACAGGGGAGAGAGCAGGCTATGTCTGAACAGCTAATCATCTGCCAAGTTGCTCTGGGAAAGCATCTCAACTTGTTGCTTCATAGAAATTTCATGAAGCGTAAAGGAAAAAGGCAGGGTAAGAGGAATCAGTTTAGGGAATTCCATCCCTGACCTAATCCACCAGCTCCTCCTGTTATACATCACTGGCATTGCCTCATCTGAGGGGCCCCTTGACTCTGCTCTGGTCAGACTGCAGGGTTGACTCAGTAGGCCTGAAATGCCATCCGTAACACACACTGTTATTTGCTTTCCTGTATGATGAAGTATTGATTCAAAAGAATGTCTCTTCAATTGCTCTCTGTAATGTCTTTTAATAACCTAATAGCAATATGGTAATAACTGATACGTGGTAGTTTATGCTACACTCATGGACAGCTAACTAAAGCAACCTGATGCTCATTACACACCACACCGATTTGCAGCAGACAACTCTAATCTCATTTCAGCAACACCACTGGTATTAGTTACATAAGATACATACTTAACATCCACTTACACAGGACAATACATGGCCTATTTATTTATTTTTCAGGAGTTATTCTCATTCAGAATAAAAGGAATTGTTTTTGTTTGGTTTGGATTAGGCTTGGGCACTTGAATAAGGCTACATGTTAACTTTGCATCATTACTAAATTAATTTTGAAAGCAAGAATGTAGTATTATTACAGCAAGTTTGTTGATGAAGTGTGGTAAGAGGAATATTGCCCCTCCAGTTATCTGTCAAGGGCTCTGGACAGCAAGAACATGCCTGATGTGCTCTTGCGGAAGCTTAGCAAGAAATGTAAGTTTTGGGTTTTTAGAAATATTTGGTTTAACTCAATGGTTTTCAGAGCTTGTGGAAATAAAAGCACAAAGGTTACATTCCTTGATGTTCTTTCCTCTCTCAAATATGCTCAAAGCTCCTTCCCTGTTCTTTTCTTAGGAGGCATTAATAGCAGACACCCAGAGAAAGTCTATTATAATCAGAAAACAATACATTTAATTTAACATATTTAGTTTTGTAAGTGCTTTTATTTGCTGTATTATAATCATGGCTATTATAAATGGACTGCCCTGTAATTATATTTACACTTACCAACCAATCCCATTGAATGGAAGATCATGGAGGTCATGGCACTGCAACCTCTGGGTATTGCAGACATTTTAGACATCTGGTGCTGCATTATTAGAACTGTCACAGAGATCTAGGGAGCTTTGAGAACCTATTATCATTCATGTAGGTTATGACTGATGAGATGAGATGTGAGTGGGTTTAGAAAGATATTTTTCTTGTCTGTTCTTTTTTTTTTTTTTTTTTTTTCCCCTCCTGGAAGAATGCAGCAATATAAAAACTTTGTACTTTTCCTGTCAATAAAAATTTAAAATTAGACAGCCTTAGAACATAAGATGTTTCATCCCTAACTATAAATAGTACCCATGCATTATCTGTTGGGCTTTTCTAGGCTGATTCAATAAATATTAAAACTGTATAAAGCAAGCTGATGAAAATCAGTTTTTCTTTTCTTACCTGATTGCACAAATTTTAGTGTCCCAAATGGACTTCTTTCCTATAGAGAGTATAGAAGCTTTTATATATATACACACATATATTTACATATATATATATATGTAAATATGTTTTTATGTACATTTTCCTTCTATGTGTGGTTTCTTCTAAGTATTATATATGGTTTCTTCTTTTCCTTTTATATATCAGTTTCTTCATGGAATTTGGTGGATTCCATAGTGTTAAATTTGCTGTTTACTCGAAAACTGCTGCCAGCTTCAGGATCTTTGGCTGTGTTTCAGGCAAGTTCCTAAACATGTGCTTAATTTTGTAGCAGAATGGAGATATTAAGCATACTAATACAGCTCAGCAGACCTGTAACTAGTGTCTTGAGTTGGGGCTTTTAAGAGCAGCTAGTGAGGAAAGAACTCTGGAAAGTGTTTACAGCAAATGTAAAGATCATAGATTTCAGTTCCTAAAGGAAATAGATGGACGACAGCTGATTACTGAATACTAACACAATTTAACACAGTTTTCATTTAGCTTATTTGTATTTTTCTATTATGTAGTTTTTAGGAGTAGTTGTAATTCTGAAAATAATTGTACTTACCCTGGTTTGGGAACACCTCAACTTCTCTTTGGCCATGGGTTCCAGCCATTACTTCACAATGCAGTTTTCCCTGGTAGGATGAATATAATTTGAAGGTAATAGATATTTTATGGCATTCTGCATCGCACTGAGTTTTAGCTCAGAATTTTTGTGTTTTGCCCCAGCAATAAGGGGAGGTAATACACACATGGAAATACAACTCAAAGAAAACAAAAGAGAAGGAGAAATAAGAAATTAAAAAAGCTGAAAGAAAATCATATCAATCTATTTCTCTGTTTACAGATCTGTTTGTTTTGAAAAACCTGTTTGCTGACACTTCTAGTAAGTCTGAACTCTTACTAACTATAAAACTAAATGATTTAGATACACATTATTGAAGTGGAGAACAGAGTTGAGTTTATGCCACAATTTTTGCTGTGTCTTATCTTCACCCTTTGAAATCTTGCTGTATCTTTGTTGTAATCAAAATGAAATATATCATTAAACATCTGTGGTTTTTCTGGGAGGTGAGTGGAGGTTAGGGAAAAGAAAACAAACAAACCAACCCCTTCATCTATTCCATGCTATTTTCTCCTATTCATGCTATGAACACAACACAACAGTGCCCAACCATTTCTGTGGTCGAAAAAAACCCCAAGCCTCAGGTTAGGTTATCTACAAGTTACAGATATTACAGAGTCTGGGTTTATGGATATTGCGTGTAGCTGGCACAGGCTCATGACAGATTAAGGACCACAAGATCAAGGGCCAAAAATTTCTTGCCAAATACAAAAAAAGCAAACCAGAGAACAGGGCTATGTGAAAAAAATAGTTCATTGTGTCATATCTGCAACAAATTATCTGCTATTGGGTCTTATTCCACAGCTCAGTAAAATCACCAGCACAGGGCTTGAAGTCAACTTCTAACTCCAAGTAGTTTTCAGAATATCAGTATATCAAGAGACAGAAGACACTTCACTGAATACGGTACAAGACTGATAGGCCAAAAAAAAAAAAAAAAAGTTATTTTGTTTCATTTATATAATATTTAAAAAAAATCTCTTTTCTATTAGAAGTACCTCTGATGAAGTTTCAAAAAACCAGTAGTCACAAGCTCACTTATTTTTTTATGGACCATATGGGATCACAAAAAGAATAAACTTGGTCAGAAATGAACAGGCCATCCTGCACAGGTGGGCAAGGTGAGCAAGGGGCGGACAGGACAGGACAGGACAGGTGGATGCAGCAGTCTGATAAAGGAGAGAAACTCATCATTAGGCACAGGTCATGCTGCAGACTTCTTAACTCACAAAGCAGGAAGAAATTGTCAGGTAGAATGTCTCTCTTGAGTGCTGTTAGCAAACAAAGGCGGTTATGTTGCAGTATTAAGCCCATGTGAGGTGGTGTGTGGGTGCTCCTGGGGTTTTAAACTGTAAATTATAGGGGCATACTAAACTGGTGTGTGTCTACACAGGTAGTTTCACTTAATTTAACTGTCAATCTAAATCATTTTAACATCATGCCTTTAGTTAAACCATTCATTCTGGGCAGCCTGCCTTTAAGACCTAGTCTTGCAATGAGTCCCTGATGGATTCTAGCTGAAGCTAATGGGGCTGTATGTGGTTGTAGGGTAGCAACTGCATAAAATTCATTAAAGGGCTGGGGCTTATTTGGATAAGGCCAGCCCTGATACTTATGCTTATGGGGAGTCTTTTTACATAAGAATTATTTCTTCCAACTTCAGTGGGACTATTTATGGGTTAAAGTATAGCTCAGCAAGAATTTGGTCTCAGTCAGGTGGAGATGTTTTTTACCTTGCTAAATGTACCTCATGCCGTTGAAATCAAGGTGACTACTATTACCTTTGGGCTGTCACTTGAATAGTGAAAGGTATTCAGGAGTGGAATGATTTTTTTGCTCTGTGAATATGAGACACTTGTTTTCAGAATACCAGAATGTAAAACATAGAGAAATAAAAAGAACCAAAAAACCCAAAACAAAACCCCAACATATTTAGAAATTGTAATAGTGTTAGAAGAGAAATAGATCTGAGAGAGAAAGAAAAGTTAAAAAAAAAATAAAAAAAAAATCCAAAACCAATGCTCTATCATGTGCCTTGGTAATATTCCTAGGACTAGGAATAGCTCATGTTACAATCTTTACTTTTGGGTTAGAAGAAACAGTCAATTCTCTGCAGATGAAACAGTTTAAAATCCAGATCCTATCCTAGTTTTTTTACACTTGAATTCTGGGGAGGAAGGTGCCCCTGTGCAGAAATACACACACTGTATGACAGAAATGTTATACAATCTTCTTAAAATTTGGATCTGGGCACAAAGGTGTATGCTTTCCTGTCCAGGTGCAAGGCAATACAGCTGAGCTGATTTATGTCAATGCCCAGCCTGCCCCTTTCAAGAGGCTGACAGATTATGCACAGCAGCATAATGAAATAAATGGAGTTACTTATGTAAGTGCTCTCCCACATCAGGGCTTAAAACTCAATCTTGTCACGATTTCTTCCCCAGCCCTGCTTTGCACTCTTAACAAGGGAGCCGTGTCTGTCCCTATGATGCAATAACATATTCCAGTGTGGAAAAACAGAGGACTGCTCTTCATGGAGCAAAAGAGTGTTCTGCTTCAAATAACTTTTTTTTCTCAGGTTTTGGCTCAACTGCTTGTTGAATGGGTTAAACTGTAGTAAGGAGTGACAGAAATGAAAGACCCCAGTATAAAATTGATACAAATAGCTATGGGAGCAGGCACAGGAGAGCATTTGTATTGCAGACCATTAAGCATGGATACATTAAGTGTTTCACCTTTAAATTTTGCATTTCAGCTCTTCTTAGGCTTGGAATGCAGGGATGCCATAATTTACTTAAGCGAGATATATTTTGTTCTTGTTTATACTGGAAAGAAAAAGATCAGGAAAATTACATTGACTACAGTGGAATTATACTAGATTTGCCTTAAATAAGCTAATTTTTTCCATGCTCTACAAAGCAACCTGGATATAAGTGGACCATCTTCATGATACATAATCTAATCCTGGTATCTGCGGAGGGTATTCAAAGAAAACTGATCCAGGGGATGAATAGCTTCAGAATTAGAGATCTTCTGCCTTTGAGAAAAAGGAAGTAAATCCATGTACTTTGATCTCATTGAACTTTATTCTTTGATTTTTCTACAAGTGCATAAAGGTAATGGAAGGCATCAGAATACCTGTCCTGCATAATACTGAAAAAATCAGTCTCTCACAAATACTTTTACTTATCATCACGCAAAGCCTGCTTGATAACATGTATGGCTATAAGAATTCAAATCTGCAGGATTTCATGAGCTTTCATATATATTAAACAAATCTTTCTGTCAAAGGGGGATATGTTTTCAGAACATGGTGAAAGATTTAAAGTATCTGGGCCTCACTAAGGAGTCACTTAACACTTTAGAAAACCCATGCCTCCATCACGCTGGGAAAATAAATCACAGCATCAATTTTTAAAATCATATCGTGAAGTTCATTGATCACAGAAAGGCAAAGGAAAGACAAAGGGATAATCTTTGATTCCTAAATGTGTTTCATCTTACACAAGAAAATAAGATGAGGTTTCACAAACGTTTTCAGCTAGTAAAATACACTAGAGGAGAAATTATTAAGCTGAAGATGTATCAAACCTGAAGTAGGAATATCAACATGGAAATTCATCATGGGATTTAATTGTGTTGTATGAAGAAACAGAAGGATGAAACATCAAATTGAGTCGCCTACTCCTTTCGCTGTAAGAGCAGGGTAAGATAGCAATACAGTAAGTTCCAGAATTCAAAATGTCTCACCCTTAGCTCTGCTGCAGGCTTTCAAAAAATTAAGTGATTTTGTTACTGGGCTTAATTCTGCATCTGTAAAATTTCTTGTCTAATTGAGCTATGCAAGTATAAGGAAACACAGCAAGCTTCTTATCTCACCTGAGGCCTTTTAGTATTTCTGTAATAAAAAATATAAAATATATTGCCATGTCCCCATTTTATCTGTTGAGAGGAAAACAATTTCCAAGCAGCTGAGCTGGCATTGTTTGCCCTGGTCTGAATGCCTATCTTTCCTAGCCAGTGCAGTTACTATTGGCTCCGGACGTACCTTCTGGTGTCTGTTTTGCCCATTTGGACACATAAGCACCTTTTCTGTGTTTGTTGTTAGTATTCAACTTGATTCCATGTTAAGCCTGTTTATTCATCTTACATATTCAATGACAAAAAGCCAAAAACTTTAGCAGATGGAAGGTTTCCTGGTGTGTTTTCTGTCTTTTTCAGGGTGTTGATTTCTGAAAGCCAGGAAATATGCCATCTCTGCCTTTCCCGGGGCAGTCCATAGCCAATGGGTATTATCTGCAAATGCTCCAGAGGCAAACACCTTGTTAGATATAGCTGTATTTAACTGATCCAGGGATCAGTTGGAACAGATTGACATATTCCTTGGGATAGGAACTGGGGGGTGGGGGGGAGGTGACGGAGGGACTGTAAAGGGA
>JAVJGJ010000037.1:87334391-87350654 GCA_035590215.1 Microhierax caerulescens
GGAGGGGGGGGGGGGGGGGCAGGTGACGGAGGGAATGTAAAGGGAAAAGAGAAAGAAAGGAACCTCTACACTCTCTAAAATACCTGATAGGCCTTATTTCATGCTCTGTTGAGTAGGTTGTGGCAGTAAAGACGTAAGAAAGTTTTCTTGTGTTAGGAACTGTCTGAAGTTGTTTACCTATAATTCACAAGCTGACAATCACCTTAAGTCTGCATTTCCTCTTTTCAGAGCTATTAATTTAGGTCATTTTCTGCAAATTCTGGCATCTGGTTCAAATGGAAAGTGGGGAGAATGCTTCATAACTTTCCATCTAAAAAGTACAGTACATACCCCTCCAAATCTTATCACAGAGCCAGGGGCTTGAAAGGACTCTGACATCCCATTAACAGAACAGCTAACTTGCCCTTGCCATATGCTGGATTGCAAACTTTGAATAGAATTTATAGTCTTACAGAGACCTATTCCAGCACACGGATCCTGACATTCCCAAAGTGCCTTGTATAACTGCACACACACACATGAAACGAAACATGCAACGAAAGGTGAATACAGCTAACAACTACTTTTCCACCAATAATCTACCTATGTCATTGCCCCAGTCCGAGTTCTCCCAATGCTGTTTCTTTCCCATACTGCTGACTTCCTTCTCAGTCAGTTCATGCACAGGTAATTTATTTTCCTTTTTTAAATCTTGTGTGATTTCTCACTTCTGAATTTTACCCAGATTTACTCAGATTATGTTTGCTTTTCTTCCTGTAACTGTCATAGGGAGTAGCACAACACACTTCTTCCCCCTTTTGTCCCCAGTGAATGCAGGGAAGCCATGACTTTCACTTGGCACTGGCCAGACATAGGTACATGTTCCCTTGAACTACTCAGGTGATATGAAACACAGCATGGAAATCCCTTCAATCTGCATGTGTGCAATAAAATTAATTTGCTTTGTAAGGTTAAAGGCTTGTGGTGTATTAAGCATGGTAAACAGTAGGAGTTTTGTCAGTGTTCAGTAAATACAGTGTATCAATGACAAGGAAAAGCCCTGCATATATCTTTATTTCACCTGAATTAACAGTAAAGAATTCTGCTTAATTGTAATAGAATATGTACAAACTATAACTGTCTAGAGAATGTGAGACCTATGCAATGTTTCAGATTACAAGGGTGCTGACTGCTACTGTATTAATTGGGGCATATAGTAATTGCTTTTTAATATTTACTTTATTGGAAATGTTATTTTGTTACTTGTTCAGTAAATGCATATGAGCTCTCTTGTCTGTGCAATTAAAATACTTCTCATATTGTAAGTCAGCTTAAGTTGGTCTTGCATTTTTGTTGTTTATTTTCCTCCTTCTGAATTTCTCCTCTAATGAGATCTGGTGAGAGATCACAAGAAAGAATAGGAGGAGTAGGAGTATAAAAGAGAAAGAGAGGATGCTGATTCCAAGCGGTATAATTACAAATGTCTTCTTGTAGGAGGAACCTGTCTTCTCTTTGATTTCACGGATGGTTGGGATTTTCCATTTGAGGTTATGGGAACAAATGTGCTGGCTTGTCCAGAAATGTCTCTTCCTCTTGACAAGGGCTTTATCCTAGAATGTGCTAAAAGGACTTAAAAAAACTCCTCAAGATTCTATTTTTGACTGCTGTTTTAAGCCATTACAGGTGATCTATCTTGCACCTTGTATGCAGTATGGCTATTATTTATACATGAAACAAAATTGTACAGGTTTTGTATGGAGAAGGGGGATATTTCACTTTCTCTTCTCTTGTGCTTTAGGTCAGCACTCACAGCCTTTTCTCCAGAGTTTATTGCTCATGCTGTGCAATCTTATATCCTCACCCAACATCCACTGCAGTAGAGAAACCCATGCTACCAATGCTTTATTATGTACCTAAGTATGTATATCAGGTTAGGATCATTCTGTCCTTTCTCCAAATCCTTAGTGGTGTGCAGTACAGGGATAAAATACACTAACCACTTCTCTGACAGGACAACAGTGTGTTCATTAAAAACTTTCCCTCTTTCCAGTAACTAATTAGTTGCTTTTACTTAGAGTGCAGGTGGCTTAAATTGATACATGAGAACAAGTTTATCAGAACTTCCAGACATCTTTAAATAATAACCAGACCATTTCTAAGGGGAAGCTCTTTGGTAAAACTTTAATACTACAAAACAGCCAAAATAGTCCCTTCTTTCTTCTAGTCTTGCTTTCTGTAAGCCTACAAGTTACAATCAAGCTGAACAAAATAGAACTGATAGTTCATTTTAGAAATTAATAGAGATTCTAATTAGAGTTGACATTGGGTGGGGTTTTTTATGCAAAAATCCTCAACACTGGTTTTTGAGTACTTAAATATTGGCATTTGCCAACTCTACTTGCAGTTGAAATGAGGCTGGAAGCTGACTGCAGAGTATAAAGCATGTCTTATTTCATTCAAACCATCTCCCAGCTAGTGCCATGTTTGGACATACACATTGAAAATACAGAAATTACTATTCAGAAATTCCCATTTTGTTGCTGCCTCCTAAACTTGTTTGTTTTGGTTTTGGGTTTTTTGTTTGTTTGTTTTATTTCTAAAAACTTCCTTCCCCGTGAGCTTAACTTCCACTCTGGTTTTCATTAATATCTGTAAGAACAATGTTCTTTCTGCACTGAGAATGTTGCTGGCTCTGCTGCTGAACGTCTTCACTCAGAAATACCTGCAGGAACCAGGCATTCTCTGCTCAGTCACACAGAGCAGATTCAAAGTCTATCAAGTGCTTGCAGATTCCTTTTTCATCCGTACAACCAGTAACGTTTTCTTTTGGCAGCACTGTGATGCTTTGTTGAAGTTATTGCTATCACTTCTTCAGTTTCATAATAAAATCAAAAGCTTTGTTAAAACACTGCAAGTAACAACTGCAGTTGCTTCCAAGTGCCTAGCTTCATTCTAGTCATCAAATTTTTGGTAACAGTATAATATCAAACCAAGTCTTTACATTAAATTTAAAAACAAACCAAAACAAAAATCAAACAGGAAAAAAAAAAAAAAAAAGAAAAAGAAGAAAACCCACCAAAAAACCAACCCAAACCCTAAAATGCACAACCCCACAGCCATTCCTTTGGGTAGGCATTACCTGCCCTTACCGGGTCAAAAAGAAGACAAGAAGTGATAATAAAGAAACTTGAGAGAATCAGAAGGTCAAGAGGAAAAAAAGATGCAAAGAGATCTAAAAACTTGTCCAAGATCATATAGCAGACTGGTTACAGAACTGGCAATGGCATCTAACTTCATGCCTCCCACCAGCCTGTCTTCCAGACCAGCACAGTCAACTATATATTGATAGAATTAAATTAATAATGACATATAAGTAATGAAATCATATCTTTCTGGAGTAAAAAGATCAGCAGTAGGTACAATGTTTTGCTCTTCTCCTGCTTATCAATGCTTCACTGACAATATGGCTGGAAGTCATCATTTTTAAAATGGTGGGAATACAATTTTTCATAGCTTTAGCAGTTTTTTCAGAACAGCTGTATGAGGAGTCTTAGTAAGCCTGCGACTGAAAGTCACTTGAATCAGGAAAATAGAGTCACACATCTCTGCCTTATTAACTTTAAACAGTTATTGGTTTCATTTCTAATTACATACACTGGTGAAATGGATGTGCAGTCTCTTGACAATTTAATGTGGATTTTTTTTCAATAATACCGCAGAAGCAAGGTTCTCAATATTGTCACATTACCGTATTTCAACTGTGATCAGAAAGGACTAGGGCTGTTTCCTTTCAGTTTGATATTCAAGTGGCATTTAACCTGAATCTGTCACAACACTGTTAGATGAGGTAAAGGATTCCACTGTGCTAATAGTATAAGGCACGGGGTTTAAGTAAATCATATATTGCACAACAATCTCACTTTTACAATTAAAAAGCTAACACATATATAGCCATAGTATTGTCCACTGATGAGTCAACTATTTTATTAGTTCTTTTCTCCAGAGGTTCTTGTTATGATATAAACAATTTCTTGTTTCTGTTAGCCATAGATTGTATTGTGGTATGCATGTATAGGTAACACACATAGCTTTATGCATATTTCTGTAAAATGATAATTCTATCTAGTATGCCTGGTGTGTAATTCACAGTAATCTAAGCCCCAAGCAGTTTTAATCTGCTCTTTTAGAAAAAGAAACTCAAGAAAGGTGCTTCTGCTTATGATACTTCAAATGGTCTGAACTGCTGCCCTGGATATTTACAATTATTCCCCTTGCCGTGCCTTCTTGCTACTGTGTTATCTCAATAGTTCTGAAAGAAGGGGAGGGATTCTCAACTATTTTGTAGAGTAAGAACTGTTCTGCCTGTATCATGTGTCTGTGTCAGGCAATAGCTATAGGTCCTATCTTTTCCCAGCTCAGTCCATAACCAATATTCTCCTAATTAGCCTTAAGACTTTTCGACCAGTCTGAGCCGAATGAGGTTGCCAGGGTGCAGAATGAAATTACACAGCCTTCTCCAGCTTTACACAGAAGGAATGGGGCACATAGCATTTAGTATGTATAAATCAGCAAGAATGATGCACCAGAAATGTGGTTTGAAAAGGGCAGCAGCCTCTTAAAAAGCTTTGGAAGCTAACTTTTAACTTTGGAGAGAGGCTTGAATGTTGAGATTCATCTTGTGGTATTATTAGCAGGATTATTGAACCCATTATCTCCCTTTTTTTTTTTTCCATATGTGCACAAAAGGCCTATAACTCACTAGCAATGTGGCCAATGTTAAGAATTTTCTCGAGAGCTGAAGAAACATACACATTATTTACTCTTAAAAGATTTTGTTTATTCTTGAAAGAGACATTTCTTTATATTGTATGTCCTCAGATTTTACTTGAATTGGCATATACCTTGAAAAATGGTCCTGTATATAAAGTTGTACAACTAACTTGTAGTAGTATTTAAATTGTAACTAAGCAATACATAGCACTGATTTTTCCTTTTGCAAATACAGCTGATTCCCACATAACAAATTGGAGGCATTTCTTTGCAGTATCACAGCAATCACTTAATGAAAATACAATCACAAACTATGCTACAAAGTAATTATTTAATGAGTTGGACGTGACAAAACGTGTAATTTTGCAATATAAAAACCTAGAGGTGCTGGCAGCTTGAAGCCAATTGAAGTGTTAAATCCATACAAATTGCATAATGGAACAGAAATAGGTATTAAGCATTTATTCTTAAAGGAATTGATTTTCATAAAGGAAAAAAAAATTGTGTCAATTTCCTTGAGATCTACCTAGTCATCTCAAGGTATACTAGAATTTTTCATTTAATTTAAAAAATACAAATGCAGACCCTAGAAACTGACCAATTGCACTGTCTTTTAGGGAGGAACTGTTTTATTTTTTATATTTTGGCCACACATGTAAGCTCATTTTTCTGCCCATTTCTTATTTCAGCTGTGATCAGTTCAGTTTTAAATCGCCTGCCTATCAAATCAGTACTGCTAGCAAGAACTTATTTCGGTTTCTAGAAAGCTGATAAGATCTATATAGCCCTGATGGACTCTGAAGTCTGAAGTATGTTCCTTTTACACTGGAAATTAACTAATATATAAGAATGTCTAGTGAAGTATGAATATTTTTCCCTGTGTTTTTTTCTTTTTTATATAGAACCGTAATTAAAAAAGGAAGACAGTGAGATTAAAGAGCGCTGGTCAGTTATCAACATGAAAAAATGCATCTCTGGATTAATTCACATCTTAAAGACAATCAAGTTATTGCATTAATTTTAGCTATTATTAATTCTATTATTTCTTTACTGGTTTTCCCAGAAGCCTAGAGATACAGAGTTTGTAAATCAGTCAAGGCATGTGCAAGGTTTATATATGTGCTGCACACGCAAATTTTCTAGCCATGATCTCATTGTAAATATTTATATACATATATGAACACCACTTACTGCCTGCCTGTATTAGTACACAGAAAATTAATACAGAAACTGGGCATTGCATTGTTCGTAACCTAAAGCTACATGGTGGGTTTTGAAGACTGTACAAAACCATCAGTATGGTTGTTAACTTCTCCATCAAATCCTGGCCTAGACTTGCTTTAAGCAAAGCACTTCAAAATGTTTTCAGCTTTTAAACATTGATTTAAGCCCCTTCCTTTTGGAAAAGCAGTTAAGCAGGACTCAGGTCAACAAAATCTATGCTATTTAGTCATGCCCAAGGAGTTCAGCATGTAGTTGAATGGTTTTGCTAACGTGGGATCTTAGGAAATACTACTGAAAAAACTGTAGGTACTCTGTCCTTCCTGCTCAGGTATGGCTCTGTTCATACTTTACTATGATTTAAAGGATTATTAACTTTATCAACTTTTAACACCTTCCAAACTTCAGGAAAAAGTCTAGATGTTTCCTATAGTTGTTTAAGTGAGATTTTGCAGTAAATTATAATGCAACCTACAGCATGTCCACATCTGCTAGTTAGATGCCTTAGTAAAATCATCCAATCAATCCAAGAAGATTAATTTTAGTTTCATCTTAGAATACAAGATTCATTAATGACACAGAAGTTTGCATTCAGTTAATTAGCTGAACGATGGTCATCCATGTCTATCGCCAGTGGCAGATAGCTGGAGTAGTTAAATCCAGGAAAATAAATTAACTTTCAACACCAAAGTATTAATCAGCTCAGGAAGGCCTGTTGAAGTCCTGAGAAGCACCACGTGGGTGTGAAATAAAAACGTCCTAGAGCTGTTGCTCTAATTGAGGGTCAGATTTACAAGGTGGAATTCATGGCTTTAATGATGGACAGTAATCTCGTATGGCAATATTCTTTCTGGTTTTCTGTGCCATTTATTTATTTATTTCAGAGAAAAGGAAACACAGACTTGCATTCTGATACTTTCACACTGTCTGCTGCCTGAAAAGAGTCACTTTTCAGAAGAATTCACACTGTCTTAACATGAATGCTCCCTGAAGCAGTATACTCACAAACAGGCAGCAGGGGTTTTATGCAAAGAAATGTTACTAAGAAAGGCAGGGAGACTGCATGTAGAAATTCTGCAAGATGTACTTATTGAAAATATTTCTGCTTAGTTCTTATGCAGAGTTCTTATTCATTCCTTTCATACATTCATTCCAAAGGCTTCTAAAAGCTGCACACTTCTCAGTGCAGCGTTTGGCAGGCCACATATCAAAGATTGCTAGCTAAAATTTTTGCTGAGATACCATTGTTTGTTAGATTTAAGGATAGTCAGAATAACTTAGATTTACTACCTTTTCCATTCTAAGCAAATCTATTAACTGTTTTCACACCTCTCCATAATAGATTGATTATTGTAAGCAGAAACTTTTCAATGTGGTACTTAAAGTACATTTTTGGTATGTATATAACAATACCACTCTTTTCACAAATACCCTAGTGACCATAAATTTAAGGTATTCTATAAATTTAGCTTAATATCCAACTACAAACTAAACTTACCTGAGAAAGAAGACATGTGAGTTTGTAAAATTAAAGACATTGATTCTTGTGAAGCAAAAAAGAAACTGGTATCTAAGGCGAATAAAGATACCTAAGAATGTATCTTCTGTAAGTCTACCGTATTTGGACAAACTAAAATGATTGAAACCTGAAATCTATTTTTCTTCTGGTATACATAACAGGGTAAGGAAACTGTAATATATTCCTAACCAGGTTCTTGATTCTTCACACACCCTATCAAATGCCATTGTGATACCCATAAGCAATTTTTAACTGCAAACCAAAAAAGTAGTGTCAAATATTTGTAGTGTTACAAACAAAAAAGATTAGATGTATTTTTGCATTTTACATGCACTATTTAACAGTCCACCTAAATATTTAAATTGTCTCCTTACCACTTTGTATGACAATGTGGGTACTCTTATTAAAATCAACTTCTCCAGATTGCCAGCACAATAAACTTCATTTTTATACTATAAGGATTCATAAGAACACATGACTCAAACATACTCCAACTCCTTGAGAACAGGAAGAAATAAAATGACAAATATTTCTATTCATCCCCTCAGGAAATTAATGTCTTTCATGAGCAATATTTTTTAGGTAAACTTATTTAAGCCTAAATCCATAAAGGTAATGCACATTTAACTCTTAATTCCATGCTTCACTAATGATGGATAATCATATATCTTAATGGATCTGGAATATAGAAGCCTAGTAAGGCAACTGTTTACAGACTCCTAAACCAGAGGTACTTTTGAAAATTTCACGATGCAAGTATTACATTTCACTGTAATATGTGAAAATGCATAGTTAGAATTGTAAGTGAATTAGCGTGATCTTAAATATGGTTCCACACTGTAGCATATAAAAGTTGTATTTAGACACTTTTTGACAGACTGTGGTTAATCTTAAAATTCCTTTGGGACTTTTATGTGATCAATTCTAACCCCTTCTTTAACACCATTGACATATTATGATACAGACATGGTCCCAGAGCAGATAAGGTTTGTGTAAAGATTTGGGATGTCCCAATATAGTAAATTATTACACTAATTCTATTACATTTACTATTTACATTATAGTAGTGGGACTACTGCCAAGTCACATAGATTTGAAACTATTTTAGGACAACCCTTTCTATATTTTTATGCTTTCACTTTTTAATAGAGCTGGGAAAGAGGTTTAGGGAAACATTATTTTTAATCCAGACTTTGTCAGCTTGCAGAGAAGGATTCACTACGGTCAGTCTTCAAGCAGCAATTCAAGGCAAATATTTTTTCATCCAAACAAGTTTACAAAATGTCTTTGTGTCCTCTGTGAGGACTTCATTGTTTGTAATTTACTGATTCCCAAAGTTTTGTGCAGTATTTCACTATTAATGACAGAACTAGGTCTTACAACAAAAAAATCTCAAATCAAACAAGACATAATGCATTAATGGTGATACCCATGGACAATGGTAGAAAAAAATACTTTGGGAAACTGCTGTGCAATATATCTTACTGTAGTTTCCACCTTCATTGCTAGTTTCAACTTTAATTCAGTTTTGGTAAGTGGTGCTTTTAAAGTTAAGCAGAGGCCTGAAACTAGGAGTACCACCCTTAAGGGCAGTCACAGAGAAGGTTTATACATAAAATGTACTCTTTGCATTGAGATTCAAGAAAGAAATATTCCTCAAAGTCTGATCTGAAGCCAAAGAGACTCTGTTAGCTTCAGCAGAGTCTGGTCAAGCCTGGTTTTGAAAGTAAAAAGTTATTCCAGACAAGGGAGAGAAAAGCAGTTTTTGCCACCAAATTCCTAATCTGTACCTGTTCAATGTCATCATGTCCCTAATTACTTAAACCATCTTGCCAAAAGTAAAGAGAATTCAATATATGTGCATGTAGTTGCAACTGATAAATTCCCCAATGACTATAGATTTATTCAGTTACTAATGGATTTCCACTAGACACCTTAGTAATACAGTCTGTCCCATAATCTAATAACTAATTAATCATTACATATTTTTTCTCCAAAGATAATAATTTATTATAGATTTAGTTTAAAATACATTCTTGAAAAAAATTGCTTTTGCACTACTATTTTACAAAGAAGTCTCATGAAGGTGATGAAATTTCCATGTATTGTTTACTACGTTTATTGAAATCAGAGTTTGCGACAGGTATTCAAAGCAGGAAAATAATTTGCTTATTTTAATCTTATTCCATATACTTTACAAGAACAATGAAGAGATTATTTTCTAAACAATAATCCAATGCATAGTCAGTGGGAAAATTTGACCCATGTAGAGGTTCAAAAACAATGTCATAAATACATCAACTTGTGTCAAAAAAAGCACGAAGTAGTGTATATGATCCTTTTATTATTTTTTCTACTTTATCAGAGCAATTAACCATATGCTTTAACTATATATTTAGGGGGTTTGGTTGTACAGAAAAGATATGTCAATATTTTGGTGCTTTAAAATGAGTGGGACCATGGTCATTGTTGCTTGACCTAGGTAAATATCATGCATAAGACATAGAATGTGTGTAGTACACGTGTACATATACATTTATGCATTCAGAGCATATAAAATTTACATACTGTTTTCATCTATGTCCTGAAAGCAATTAAAGTCAAGCCATAATTCAGTTCATTTAGATATATTCTGTGATTGAAATGGACTGGAATACTGTGGTGTGTAATAATAATACCTAACCTTCACGCTTCATCATTTTCTTCAACAAAGAATGTGAGTAGAAGACAGCTGGGGAACTCTGAATTTTTTTATAATATGTCAACATGTTTCTTTTTAGCAGTGGTTACCTATTTTAATGTAAGTCAAAGATTCTTGTACATAATAGTGTGCAACTACGTTTGATCTCTAATTATGCATTTGAGCATGTACAAATGGTATATAAAATGACAAGATAGGTAGAGGGATAAAGGAATAGAATAATTTAAATGACATTTCACTATATGGGTTCTTTGTATGTTCATTTAGAGTAAAAAAAAAAAAAAGGTTTTAAATCAATTTGCTCTCTTGTAATTGCAACAAGCAGTAGACTTTGTTAGGATTTGATCTTAATGCTTTATGTCTATGTCTTAAAGCAGTACAATCGTTGTCTCTGTATAATTCCTGCCTTCCTTCGTGACTCCTGCTTTCCTTATCTAATTGTCTGTGGTCTCCTAAAATGAGGGAAATGAGGGAAATAATAGTTCTTTTAATGCTACCTTGCCTGTGATGTTTGGGGGACATGAGAAGAGAATCCTTACCCCAGGAGTTTGGTTCAGAGAGTGTAGAATCAAATTCCAATTTCCAGACAAGTTGAAATGACTTGCTAATAATAGAAATTAATTACAAATTAGAAAGACTCCCAAGGCTGGTTTCAGATATACTGAATGAACAAAAGAAAAAGGGAAAAGGGGAAAATGAAACAAGAAAGACCTTGAAAATAATAACTTCCATCTCTCTGTGTAACTTTAAATACTAGGTTGAGGGTTTGCACTTGTGACTTCCTTCTGGGTATATGATAAAATCTTGCTCTAACAAAGCACTTGTGATTTCTTTTCACTTGGATTAAAAGAAGACTTTTAAAGGAATTACACATCCAAAAGGGTAAGCATATCTTCTGTTTCCTTGAGTTTGTATGTAATCATACACTCAAACTGTGAGTTCTGTTTAATTTAGAAATAGGACTGGATATATTAAAAATATCTTGGCTGTGGAAAAGAACTCCTTAACTTTATGGTTTGTGATTTTTTGATGTCTTATGAAAACAAAGTTATCTATGAAAGACCATGAACATATGACACATTATTTATGCCTTACTATATCATGACTTACAGGATTTCATTTTTTATTCATGACAGAACACAACATTAAGTAACTGAAATGACCAGTTGTGTAATATTGTCATTAGTAAGCATCTGGATTAAAATGCTCACAAAAAAACCCTTTTATTTTTTTCCCCTGAATTGCTTACAAACACATTTTTCATGGGAGGATTTGTGAGTAATTAAAGAACAATTCAGTCAAATTCCTACTAAATAAGTGTTTTTTATAAAACAGTAACAATGAAAAGAATGTTGTGATATTGAAAAATAGCAGTAGTTCTAGATCTTGTCTGGCTAACGCAGGGTTTTTTTTCACCACATTATCCAACTGGATGTCATATATCATAACTTATTCACATTAAAACCTATAGCAAATGAAATTTTAATTTTAAATTTCCATTTAATCACTGTTAGACAAATCAAGATATTCTTTCTAGAAAAGACTTGTCAGCCTATTTAAGCTGAAAATTTTCTAGAATCAACAGCTTCACATAACCCTTCCCCAAAACCAACACAGTCAGTAGACAGGCACATATTCATATTTTCTGTTAAAAGAAAAAGAACTCGGCAAACTTCCACTGTATTGCTAATATGCATTTTCATTATTTCAACCCACTGTTTCTACAACAGGGATAATGGAACTGAAAAAAAGTAAATTTGTTAATATAAGTTGATAATCTGTCTTTGAATGTTAGGTTAGTTATTATTGATCTTAATAAATACAGATAGTAATATTACAGCATCCTCTAACAAAAAGAGGGCTTTTTGATTGACTTGCAGAAATAATTTTAATAATCTCACGGCACAAAAGTATTACAGAATTCTAAATATATGTAATCTAGATTTAATACACTTCAAAATGTACTTATTGCTGGTAATGTCATGCTAGAAAAGTAGACTTAAAAATGGAATTTTTCTGTGAAAACCGTTGATCGAAATTTTCTCTTTAGGAAATCTAGATGAAATATATTGTGCAGAAAACACAATGCTGGATTTAAAAAATATGTATTCCTGTCCCTTATTTTATCTGAATTAAGGCATTTCACTTCACCACACCTGGTTTAAATGGGGGTAATTACATTGTTCTACCCTGTAAAATGCTTTTTAGTTAGTGAAGGACTAAGATTTTTTTTGGCCTCTGAGATTTCCTGTGCTTTTGTAGAGTCTCATTGGAGCTGTAATTCAGGTTTTTCTCATCCTCTGTTCCTTTCTACTGATGAATTTTTTTGATAAAGTTCAGTATCATGGTGTGTTTCTGTAATGGAGTTACTAACGAGTCTTGTAACTATTCCAAAATTAATTCTCTGAAATACTTTCTTTCTCTGTGTTTTACAGTTGACTGTTTCTATTTTGGATATGAAACATTAGTTATAATACCATGTAAAAATTTCAGTCAGTCATCTTTGAGAAAAATGTAAGAATGCAGCATAGAAGTAGTACAGGAAAGGGATATAACACACAGGGGGAAGATAGCCAAGTAGATAAAAGATGAATCTTCCAGATGAAATGAGAAGGGTGGGTTTGTTTCTTTATTTAACACCAACAAAATAAATTCTGAAGGAAAAAAGCCCACTGTCTCCAAATGCTGCAGGTGTATGATCATCAAAGAAAGAGAAGATCAATTTGAGTAAAATGTTGAACTGACATACTGAACCTGTGGAAGAGTATTTGTGAGGAAATTGTAGTGAGGAAAGCAATGTAGCTGGTAAAAGTAAAAGGGACTAGATGAGTTACTAAAGACATAATATGGTAACCCTCAATATAAGAGAAGTGATTAAAAAACCTAGGAGGCTCCTTCGACTTTTATACTGTTTGAGTTGTGAACTCTGAGACTTTCCTGCTGGATGGAAGTTATGTTTTTCAAGTAATTCTAGTGAAAACTGTTTTAAGATACAGAGGTTTTGAATGGTTTCCTCTTTAATTGCAGAAAGAATTTTCCAAACATAGGGCTTTGTATAGAGAAAAGCCTCAAATTTCAGTTTCTCCATCTTTTTCAGACCCCTAATGTACAATTTTAGTGAGAAATTATGTAAACAATCAGTATTATTCTAGTAGCAATTTGGAAATATTTTGTAAAAAGTTGCAAAAGGACTGCAGATAAAGGAAGTAATAAATAAGTAACTTAATACATAAGAGAGAATAGAATAGCTGGTTGTGTTTTGGTCCATAAAAATAGGTTAAATTCATCAGGCAAGTTATTGGTTGTGAATTATTCACTATGTTCTACTGGCTGTAATTCTTTTTGCATTTAATTACAAGGGGCTACAGATTACTTAGAGGTCTTGTAATGCATGTGCATGACTGCCAAGACCACTAATGGAAATTGCATGCCATTGCTGAGAGAAAAGTATACACTTCAGTAATTACATGTGGTACTCTAAATGCAGATGCAAAACTAATTATCATAAACTGGTACTCTGCATATTGGAATGCTGTATTGGCTCAATACATCAGCTTTCCCTTCCGAAGATCATCAGGACTCAATATGTAGTTAGTTTTCTCGTGAAATAAGATTAAAGGTCTCAGAGTAGCTTCCTTTTGTTCTTAGAAAAAAAACGAGGTACTGCATGAGTAGCTCCACAGGGAGTGCTACATTCATTATTACACTAGAGAGAAGAGTGTTACTGGCTGAAGTATTTTGGTAGAATTGTAAAGAACAATCATATAACACTGGGGTTTAGCTACTCTTATTTGTCACACTTCCATGACCACTAAAATTTATATAGCAGAGCAAGAAAACTTAAATTCACAAGAGGTTTATTCACATTCTCCTCCTGAAATTTCAGTAACAGTGGAGCCTTGAAACTATGACCTTGCAAAGAGATGAACAAATAAATACTACAGAGAGAAAAAAAAAAAAAAAAAAAAAGTGCCTCTGTGTCAGAGATAGGATTAGATATCCAGCAGGGCTATGAACTTCAGCAGTGAATGATTCCTTGCTGTAAAGTAGTTTTAATTTGTGGCCTTTGATAGTGGCAGTGCTCCAAACCTGGCTGAAATGTTGCAGAACTTCAGCATTTCTCCAACATAAAATGTGAAAGTGAACATTTCCAAAGATATTCGGTCCTTCTGTCATGCCTAGTTATTGCATTTCCTTGTTATACATTGGCTAGCACTTTTAGACCATTGCTGCATAGAACTAGCCTATCTTTTTTCCATTCATTTTATTTTTTCTACACTATCTTGACTCTCAGTTTAACCCTTGACTTCTCTCCTCTGTATGTCCTTAAAAAAACCTTCAAAAAAGCTATTTCAAATTTAGGAAATAATAGTTAACACTAATGTCTTATATTATTCTTTAAATTCATGAGGTATGCATGGAGAAATTTCCTTGTTTGCAATTTGTGGTGTAATTTGTGATTTGCATGTCTTAGTTACAGTAGACTTTTACATACAAGGAAATTAGAATGCCTGCTTTAGAAGAATAAAGCTGTACAGTGAGGTCTTATCTTGTAAATTCTTCATATATGTACATACTTTAAAATATAAGAATAGCTGTCCTATTTCTGATGCAGCGCAATTTTAGGGCAATATGACCTTGAACATTAAATGTGAATATATTTATAATTTTAAATATTTGTTTAAAATGATGTCTTAAAACATTCTGGTGAACCATCATGGGATATTTCCCTCTCTATGAAACTTCTTGAGGTTCCACACATTTTACATTTTTTTTTTTTTAATTAGAAACCAATGACCAATTTGTGTATCCATGTGCATTTCTTTTTTTTTATTGCAAAACCTAAACATAAATCCTAGCATATTTTAAACACAGTTTTAAGTTTTTTATTTTTTGTCAACCACAATTAACCTAAATAAACGTAATAAATCTTATTCATACATTTAAGCAAGTTAATATTCCTATGTATATATTTTTTCTCCCATTGATAGCTTCCTCATAGTGTTCTGGATTCTTTCTCTTTTGCAGCATTTTCATGTACAGTGACAGCTAAGCACAGGAGTTCAGTTTATAATCCATTAGACCTTCACTAATGACTCGTGAAAGAGGCCATTCCCTATTTTCAGTTTTTCAGACATTGTATCTGTTTAAAACTTCACTTTTGCTATCTGTGCAGCTCCACTGTTTTGCTTTTACTTTTCTTGATTGTAGCTCATCATAAAATTCTTTTCTGTCTTGTGACTGCTGGTGCTTCCAGACTCTGCTGGGTCTGTGTAAGTTGCCACACTTCATGCACTTTCTTTTCTTTTTTCTGCATGCTTTTGCAGTTTTCCCTGAAGCCTTCTCTAAATATTTACTGTTTGCTGTTTTTTTTCTCCTGCTCATCAGCAGCTTACCTATAGGTACTTCCGATTTGCCTTCCCAGCTTTCTGTCTGAGTAAGTTTATGTCATTTGATACGATCTGATAGTTCCAAGTTTACGCCCCTGTGTGTCATCAGTCTCCTCTGTCACCATGGATTCTTGAATCACCATCTGATCTCTGGTGTCAAAATACTACAGTTGTATTTCTGATTCCTGAATTTCAAGTCAGTGACAAAAAGAATGTTAAAGGATTCTATTTTTGCAGTCCCATCTAAAACTTCTAGAAGTTCTACTCTTCATGAGTGTTCTGGTTTAACCCCAGACAGCAACTAATCACCACACAGATGCTTGCTCACTCCTCCCCCGTGTTGGGATCAAAGAAAGAATTAGAAAAGTAAAAGCATGAAAGCTCGTGGGTTGAGATAAAGACAGTTTAATAGGTAAAACTAAAGCTGTGCACACAAGCAAAGCAAAGCAAGGAATTCATTCACCACTTCCCATGGGCAGGCAGGTGCTCGACCATCCCCAGGACAGCAGGGCTCCATCACATGTAACAGTTACTCGAAGACAAATGCTGCTACCCCAAATGTCCCCTCCTTCCTTCTCCTTCCCCCAGATTTATATGATTATGATGTCATATGGTGTGAAATATCCCTTTGGTCAGCTGGAGTCAGCTGTTCCAACTGTGTCTCCTCCCAGCCTCTCATGCAC